>OX451739.1:168978479-169510979 GCA_948472305.1 Vicia faba
AAAAACTAACAGATAATCATCCTAGATAAGAATTTAAGCAGTATATGTCTATAACAACTTAAATCTCTATCACAGAGTAAAAATCCAGGACAACAATCCACAAAGATTCGTAAAGAAAGTTTTATATAACGCCAAGGGCGATAAATATATATGAGTTCAAAGAAAATATACATACAAACTCAACCAATAGAGAATACACAAAGAGGAAGAGAAATGAACCACAAACCTACCAATTTTTCAGCATCGATCGAAGAGTAATGTAACCCAGATCATCTGTATGTAAGCTCCATATTTGTTATCTAAGCTAATCCTAAAAAATTTTATAGGTTGATGGAGTTAGGAGCGAAAACTTCCCCAAAACCATAACCTAAAAATGAATGAAATCTATTTTTATAAATTTACACAACAAACTGACCTAAACTGCGCTAAGCGCGCTGCAAAACTTTGGTTCTGCCAAAATGTCAAACGCAAGCAGCACTCTATAAAATGTGTTGAGCTCCACTCGCGCTTAGCAGCCTCTACGCGCTAAGCGGACTCTCCTGGACAGAATGTCCCAAAACTGGTCTTTTATTCTGAAAATGCGCATCCAGAGCCGTGCCTTCGACACCTTATTCCTCAATTCTCCAAAATGCAACAAATACCTACAAAATGAATAGAAAAACATCAAACGATACACTATGTACATAAAAACACAAATAAACACAAATTAAACGTATTTACACAAAAGTCGGGTTTATTCAACGATATTAACAATAAAAAGTCCATAAGTGCAACAAAAATATATATAAGAATAACTACAATTTGCACTTATCAAACTCTCCCCAACTTGAACTTGTTTGTCCTCAAACAAGGCCAAACAACTAAAAGTACCAAAAGTAATAAATCAAAGAATCGTGAATCAACAAGTTTTGAAAATGGAAAACAAATGCGATGGCTCAACTCAAAAACAGTACACACGAAGAAACATGGTTACCATTAAACTATGACGATAACATAAACATGAAACCAATGCTAAATAGCAAAATTATGCCAAACATTGTAAAACAATACTAGTTCACAAATGAATCACACCTAGAAAACACAATCATCGGTATATGAAAAATACACAAAAATAGGGTATTTTCACTCATCCAACAATCTTACAAACAATAGATTAAATTATACAATCATCCAAAAATTTACATTGAAAATATAAAAGCAAGAATCTCAAGGGCTTTTCAAGGTTGTAATGTGGCTTGGTTAACAAACAAGTGATAAGTCCTAAAGCTAATCGAAACAAAAACTTGCCTAAACCTAAAGGAATGATCAATTCACAAAAGTTTCAAACAATAGAATTTCAATCAAACTTCTTCTTCATCCCAAGTGTTACACCAAACACACATCACTTATTAACACAACATTATTCCATACTCTTTTTGTTTTTATTTTTCAAAAAAAAAATTCAATTTTTTTCTTTCTTTTTCTCTTCTTTCTTTTTCACTTCTTTTTCACAATTTTTTTATTTCTTTCTCGGCCTCATAGAAATCAACTAATAAACACACAATCATTTTTTCTCCAACTTGAATTCAACCATACATTAAAGTGAATACTCCCTACTTTCTAAGGAAAGGTAAAAATTCAAACCAAAACAATGGTTGAGGGTTCAAGAAAACAACGAAATAATATCCATGAAAAAAGGGAAACTAAACACTCATAGACAAGCATTTAGCAAATACAACAGGGATATCGACAAAAAGCTCAAAGGGGTTACTAATGATCACACACTCACAAGGTGAATTGACTATTTGGCCAAGGTAGTTGTGCTCAAAATGGAACAAAAAATACATTGATCATGTTAAAGCTTTCATACAATCAACACAAACAAAAGATTAAACATAATAAAATTGAGTTAAAACAAGAATTTTGGTCTCCAACATATGTGAATAATGGAAAGCTACCTCACAAAAAGGATAGGAACTAAAGTGATTCACAAATGAACAAGTATACAAAATAATGAATGGCATAAAAATTATAAAACGTCTAAGTATCATGAATATGATAAAGTATAGAAGGCGATAAACACATACCTCGAACGTGTACAAAACTTTAACAAAATCATTACCACGCATTCGCAAGTTGAAACACTCAAACTTGGATAATCACCAAAAGCGACTTCAAGCTATTGAACCAAAATTGAGTCCAAACAACAACAAATGAATTAATAATACTAATATTATTTACTATTTAAAGGCCTAGGTGGAAGTGGGGAAAAGAAAAGCCAAGCAAAAAATTAAAAAGAATTTACTGGCTCTGCACATCAGAGCTCGCTAAGCGGCACAGAGCGTGCTTAGCGCGCTACACCAGATGCAAAAACAGGACACCAGACCGCGCTAAAACCATAACCTAAAAATGAATGAAAGTTTTTTTTATAAAACAAAACTCAACAGACCGCGCTAAGCGGCCTCAGTGTACTAAGTGGGACTTTATTAATTTACACATTAAACCGCGCTAAGCGCGTTATCCGCGCTAAGCGGACTTCAAAACTTTGGTTTTGCCAAAATGTCAAACTCAAGAAGCGCACTAAAAAATGCATTGAGCGCCACTCGCGCTTAGCAGCCTCTGTGTGCTAAGCGGGCTCTCCTGGATAGAATGTCCCAAAATTGGTCTTTTATTCCGAAAATGCGCATTCGGAGCCGTGCCTTCGACACCTTATTCCTCAATGCTCCAAAATGAAACAAATACCTACAAAATGAATGGAAAAATATCAAACGATACACTATGTACATGAAAACACAAATAAACACAAATTAAACGTATTTACACAAAAATCGGGTTTATTCAATGATATTAACAACAAAAAGTAGATAAGTGCAACAAAAGGTATATACAAAAATAACTATAATTTGAACTTATCACATGCGTATGAATATGCATAAATATGCTAAGGTTTTGTTTCGAATTTCTTATTCACTTGGATATATATATATATATATATATATATATATATATATATATATATATATATATATATATATATATATATATATATATATATATATATATATATATATATATATATATATATATATATATATATATATATATATATATATATATATATATATATATATATATATATATATATATATATATATATATATATATATATATATAGGTTTTGCTCTTTACTCGTGAGTATCCGAAAAATAAATACGCAGTTTGAATTTGGAAACAAAAATTACTTTTATTAATAATAATCACCCTCAAAAGGGAATACATTTCATATATTGAAAGATATTCGAACCAAAAAGAGATTATTGGAAGCACTAATATCTTCACAGCTCTTTCGGGCAGTTTCTGCTTGATGATTATCATCTTTGTCATCTATGGCTTGACAGACAAGTTGTTTCCCTTGGCACTCACCAAAACCTTTGACTTATCCTTTTTTAATAATGTGAATAAGACAAACAAAAGAAAATAGAGGATAATTAATATATGAAGTGCAAAAATGTATGGATGTGTTGATGCGGTGTAGCGGCAAGCAACAAAAGTTTTAGAAATTCTTATCCGAGAATTTATCATGTCCGCAGAGATTGGTTATTAAATTCATTCGACAAATCATTCGTTAATGAGTTTGGGAATAAATGAGTTTGTAAAGAAAATGTTATCAACAGAAAATAAATGTCAACAAAAGTAAAAACTAAGGAAGAACTTATTAAGCCTGCATATAATCTACTCATCACAGACTTAAATCTATAGACCAGTTACATTCAACATAATAATACTCATCAATGTCACCACGTATCACTCACAACCTAAGTCATTTCTAACCCAAATTGAGAGACCGACTGTATCACCAAGGAAATGATCTCTCTACCTCCTCAAGAACACAAAAGACAACTATGTAATAGCACTAACGATCTCTCAACACAGCACAACCACACAGAGGCATTAAGCTATAATACCCAAGTAGATGTCAGCTGTAAATCTATCTCTAAAGTTCATAAACTAACAGATAATCATCCTAGATAAGAATCTAAGAAGTATATGTCTATAACAACTCAAATCCCTAGCACAGAGCAAAAATCCAGGAACACAATCGATAAAGATTTATAAAGCAAGTTTAATATAACGCCATGGACGACAAATATACATAAGTGCAGAGTAAATACATGTACAAACTCAACACATAAAGAATACACAAAGAGGAATAGAAATGAACCACAAATCTACCGGTTTGTTAGTGACGATTGATGAGCAATCCACCTCGGATCATCCGTATGCAAGCTTCAATGTTGTTTTCTAAGCTAATCCTATCCAAAAATAAAGGTTGATGTAGTTGGGATCAAAAATACCCAAAACCATCAACCTTCAATTTTGGATAGGAAAGGGTAAAAACTATTGAACGGCGTCATTTTATTGGAAGTGGTGTAGCGGCAAGCAATAAAAGTTTTGTAAATATTTATCCAAGAATTTATCGTGTCCACAGAGATTGGTTATTGAATTATCGTTCGAAAAATTCTTGTGTTTATGAGTTTGGTTTTAAATGGGTTTGTTTGTAAGGAAAGGGTAAACACTATTGACAAGAAAATAAATATATTAAATAGAAAGGAGAAACCTAACAGGCAGGAATTTACACTACTCGTCACAAATTGAAACCTATTAATCAGTTTCACTTAACCTACTGTACTCGTCAAAATCATCACGGACACCATGAGATGTACTCACAATGAAGGTTATGTCTAACTCCAAGTCGCGAGACCAACCGTATTACTCTATCGATAATGTCTTGTGCGCTACAACAACACAGAGGCATTAAGCTTAAGCACCCAAAGTGAATATTAGCTCTAAATATATCTCTAGAATCTAGAAACTAATAGACATCCATCCTTAATCAAGATTTGTGAGGTATATGTCTATAATAACCCAAATACAAACATAAAGCAACAATATCAAAGTAGACATCAAGATTGATTTGTAAAGCAAGCTTTATACAACACCATGATCAATAAATATACATATGTTCAAAGTAAATATACAAACATACCCAACAAATAGAGAAATGCATAGAGAAGAAATGGAGAAAAACCAAACATCTCATGGATTGTCAGCGCTGATTGATGAGAAATCTGACTCCAGGTCATCAAGATGTAAGCTCCAATGTCTTTTTATAGCTTCTCAAGACCAAAAATGGAGGTTTGATGAATTGGGACCAAAAATACCCAAAACATCACTTAAAAAATATGTTTTTGGCCCTAAATACGCATTTCTGACTGTCCAGGATCGTCCAGCGACCAAATAGCATTGTCTGGTGACAGCTAACAGTAAGTTGAAAAACCAGCACAGCATTTTGCATTGTTTCGGCCATAACTTTTAAACCATAACTCCGATTTGTGCCCAGTTCGAAGAGTTGGAAAGCTTATTTAATGATATTTCTAAAAATGACAAAATATAAACCAAATTGATGATTTTTTATTCTTTGATTTTGAGCCTTATTCATTGACGAGTTGCTCAAATCGCGCGTTTGAAGCCGTGTCTTTGACACTTTATTGCTCATGCTCCAAATACGCATCAATACCTTCAAAATGAATGGAAAAACATCAAACGATACCCTATGTGTTAGATGGTGTGGCAAGTGATCGAGAGGGGGGGTGAATATATCACCTCTTACTTTTTCAAGGATTTAAAATTGTTTTATCAAAGCGAGTTGAAAGCAGCGAAAATCAATGTCCTGAATCAATTTCGTCTACTTTGAACCGACTAATAGAAAACTTGACATGTGAAAACTTTGATGCATTTTTATTAAATGAAATGGATGAATATACAAATCAGAAATCTTGACGTTTCAATGCACTTATCATAAAACAGTATTTCCAATGAATTTAGAAATTTGATAGGAATTTTGTCAAACACTTGGCGTATGCTTGTATAATGATTTAATAGTGGTGATTTAGTGAAAATGTTTAAGCCACTATGTTTATCATTATACCGTAAAACTTAGCACGCCAATTGAATTGGAAAGTTATAGAATATGTAAAATTGTAAAGAAAAAGAAAGAGAGAATGATACGCAGGCAATTTGGTTAGGAAGTTCCCCACTTCGTCCTCGCGTGTGGGTACGCCTCCCTCTCAATTTCACAATCGAAACTGAGAACTTTTATATCAATATGCTGAATTTTTGATAACAAGGTTACACTACACAAAAAGAAAGAAATCCCTATGATCTTCTTCTTCTTGTAAGAACCACCACTTGATATGAGTTGTATCAAGATTTCATGCAAAGTCACTGAATGATCCTCCGCTTCCACAACCTATTTGTTCAAATCCTTCCAATTTCCAAACCCCTCGCTATGGCTGAATCCGACTCGTGCGACCGTGGCTGACAAAACCCTCAAGAACACACCCGTTCTTGAAGGACAAACCCTCTGGTTTATTTCTTGAAGCTTCCTCTTCAACCTTCAACTCGGCTAGACTTCTTCAATACACAGCAAAACGATATCTCAAACCGCTTGATTCAATTCAACAAGGATGTTTTATTTTCTTTGTTGTTGTTGAATGTAAGATGGTTGAGAAGATGATGAAGATGAAGGAATGAAAAGCTTCTGGTTGCTCACAATTGTTTTGCACACAATCTTTTATGTTGCTATATGGCTTCTGAAGAAATGCTTGCTTATATTTATAATAGAAAATGGTTAGTCAAAAAGAAAGTGAGATGAGTCGATGCATGTTGGTCATGTGTCGACTCATGTTAGTTATATGTAATAGGATGAGTCGATACATTATGTTTTGAGTCGATACAAAATCATGTTATAGCGTTTTACAGAACCAACACTTTTATACCCGTCGACACATAATGCGTATGTTTCGATACATACTGATTGTAAATTTAACTTTTGAATTTAAAACATAGTATGAGTCAACACATGATATTATGTATCGATACATATAAGTTTCAAAACGTTTTCCAGGATCATCAGAATGTTTTGTTTCAATACATAAGGTTTTGTGTCGATTCATACAAGTATTACACGGGCATCAAAATATTATGTGTCGATGCATGAAATTTATGTATCAATGCATGCAGTTTTTAGATTTACATTCCAGGGTCATCAAAGAGTTATGTATCGACTCATAAGCTTTTGTATCGATACATAATAGTTTTGAGATACAATTTCAGGGGCTTCAGAAATCTATGTATCGATACAAAACTTGATGTGTCGACTCATAATGATGCATTATGAGAGAAATGTAATTTTGGCTTATTCAAACATGTTATATTATATTTTTATAGTGCACACATGTATTTAGTGTTTCATATATATATTTGCAATCATTCAAAATCAATCTATGAAGGGGTTGCTCACAAACTCCCCCTTTTTGATGATGGCAAATATCTGATGATGTGTCGTGATATAGTGTGAATGAAAAAAGCTTGCTCCCCCTGAGTTTGTGTATCTTCTTCCTAATACAAGCACAATCTTCACTGACGCACTCTTCTTCCCCCCCTTTGACCATATCAAAAAGAGAATAAGCTACATTTTCAAGAAACTCAGCACATAGGAAAATTTATATACAATTTCAGTGGTTAATAGACTTGGCATTCGCATAAAATGTCAGGCATAAAGTTATCAATAAGTGAGTAAATAGCAGAGTAAACATAAAGTAATCACGTTAAAAGTAATGCATTGGCAGATAAAAAGTTAGATTACATAAGCGCGATAAAATGTTTGAAAGAGACATTTATACAAGCACTTGAAAGAAACAAAATGAGTGAGTTAAGGGAATATGGATTTTGACAAATTTTGCAGTTTTTACACAGTTTCTTGCTAACAAGGGAATATGGCATCATACCACAAAAAATGACTTATCCGTAGTGTGTTATGCATGCCTAATGATATGATGTAAATTGCATATGTCAAATTCAAACAATTTATGTAAAAGAGATATACGAAGACATTTTCAGTGAACATTTAGATCAACTTATAGGTGATTTAGGGTGAAGATAGGAAGGATATTACCTTGTTTGATTAGATAAGTGAACACACGTACTAAAGCTGAAAAAGCACATCTTAACAGTATGGTGTGACATAGATATATTTCAATTACATATATGTTTATGACATCACGTATGAGAGATCTAAAATCCCTAGCTCACGGCGGATGTTGAAGAAGAGGTCTGTTGCAAGTGGCTTTGTAAAGATGTCAGCAAGTTGATTTTTAGTATCAACATGCTCAAACGTAACATCCTCCTTTTCAACATGATCGCGTAGAAAGTGATGTCTAATTTCTATGTGTTTAGTGCGTGAGTGTAAAACTGGATTCTTAGTGAGATTTATAGCACTTGTATTGTCACATTTGATTGGAATACGTTTTAATTGAATATCGTAGTCTTGTAATTGTTGCTTCAGCCATAAGATATGAGCACAACAGCTATCGACTGCAACGTATTCAGCTTCGACAGTTGACAAAGTGATAGAAACTTTCTTTTTGCTATGCCAACTTATTAAATAGTTTGAAAACAAGTGACATGTTCCACTAGTGCTTTTCCTATCTGATTTGCAGCCAGCAAAATCAGAATCAGAGTAACCTACTAAACTACAATCACTTCCCTTGGAATACCATAGCCCATACTTAGGTGTATTATTGAGATGCCTAAGTATACGCTTGACAACTTTCAAGTGGGATTCCTTAGGATCCGATTGATATCGTGCACACATGCAAAAACTAAACATGATGTCAGGCCTAGATGTTGTAAGATACAAGAGTGATCCGATCATACCTCTATATTTCTTGACATCGACACTCCTACCGTGTTCATCCTTGTCTAAATTCCCGTTGGTAGGCATGGGAGTATCAATTGGTTTAGAGTTGTTCATCCCAAATCGTTTAAGTAACTCTTGGCAATATTTTGTTTGACATATAATTGTGCCTTAATTGAGTTGCTTTATTTGGAGACCGAGAAAGTAGTTTAGCTCCCCCATGAGGCTCATCTCAAATTCACCCTGCATGACTTTGGAAAATTCCTCGACCAAGTGTAGATTAGTTGAACCAAAAATAATGTCATCTACGTATATTTGAACTAAAAGGATGTGTTTTCCTTTATGTTTAATGAAAAGAGTAGTGTCCACTTGACCTCTTGAATAGCCATGATCAAGTAGAAATTTACTAAGTCTTTCATACCAGACCCGAGAAGCCTGTTTAAGACCATATAAAGCTCGTTTTAATTTAAATACATGATCTGGATATTCGTTATTTTCAAAACCGGGAGGTTATGAGACATACACTTCTTCATTTATGACTCCGTTAAGAAAGGCACTCTTTACATCCATTTGATAAAGCTTAAAATATTTTGCACACGCATAAGCGAGCAAAAGACGTATATCCACAAGGCGAGCAACTGGAGCATAAGTCTCCTTATAATCAATTCCCTCCTCTTGGTTATACCTCTATGCTACCAAGCGTGCTTTATTACGGGTTATCATTCCGTTTTCATCAAGTTTATTTCTAAAAACCCATTTAGTGCCTATGATACGATGGTCTCGCGGACGAGGGACAAGTTCCCAAACGTCATTTCTTTTAAACTGATTTAGCTCATCTTGCATGGCCATTAGCCAAAATTCATCAATCAAGGCCTCTTTGGCATTCTTAGGTTCTACTTGTGAAACGAGAGCAAAATGATAACAAAAATTACTTATCTTGGAGCGAGTTATTACTCCTTTTGAGATGTCTCCTAATATGTTGTCAATGGGATGGTCTTTAGAGGACTTCCAAGCTAGTGGAAGATCATTTGCTTCCATTTGCTCTTCTTCCTCATCTTTTGAAGGGCTTGTATCTTTTTATTCCTTATCATTAATTGTTTTGGATTGAACATTTTCTTCAACAGTTTCTTTGAGTATATTTTCAGTAGATACACCTGCACCATCAAGAGAAATAACTTTTCCGACACGTTTCAGATAAGATTCATCAAAAGAGACATGAACTAACTCCTCAACTATAAGTAGACGTTTATTGTATACCCTATATGTTTTGCTTGATTGTGAGCATCCGAGAAATATACCTTCATCTGCTTTTGCATCAAATTTTCCAAGATTTTCTTTTCCATTATTTAGGACAAAACATTTGTAACCGAATACATGAAGATGTGACAGGTTTGGCTTTCTTCCTTTCAAGATTTCATAAGGTGTTTTATCTAAAATTGGAAAAATTAGTATTCTGTTTAAAATATAGCAGGCTGTGCTAATTGCATCAGCCCAGAAATATTTTGGCAATCCACCTTCATTGAGCATTGTTCTTGCTAGCTCCTCTAAGACGCTATTTTTGCGCTCCACAACTCCATTCTGCTATGGAGTTCGAGGTGCTGAAAAATTATGCTCAATATCATGCTTGTCACAGTACTTATCAAAGAGATGGTTTTGAAATTCACCTCCATGATCGCTTCGAATTGCAATTATTTTCAATTCTATTCTATTTTGAGATAGTTTTGCAAAACTCTTAAAAGCAGAAAAAGTTTCATTTTTGCTATGAAGGAATATAGTCCAAGTAAATCTAGAGTAGTCGTCAACAATAACAAAACCATAATAATTTCCTCCTAAAATTTTTGTTCTAGAGGGTCCAAAAAGGTCCATGTGGAGAAGCTCAAGGGGTCGTGAAGTGGAAATCGTGTTTTTGGATTTGAAAGAGACCTTTGTTTGCTTTCCCATTTGGCACACATCACATAGGTGATCCTTTGTAAATTTTATCTTTGGAAGACCTACTACTAGATCCTTGGATATAACCTTATTAAGCAAATCAAAGTTAACATACGCTAAGCGTCTATGCCAAAGCCATGAATCATCATTCAAGGTGACTAGACACTTAGTGCTTGTTAAGGATACATCAAAAAGGTCAAGCATATAGACATTGTTTACTCTAATGCCCTTAAACACAATATCTTTTTCAGTATTTTCAATTATGCAGCAAGTATTTGTGAAGGTAGCTTTATAACCTTTGTCACATAATTGACTAATACTGAGCAAATTGTGTTTAAGCCCCTCTACTAAATGGACATTAGAAATAGTAGTGATAGAGGGATTACCTACACTACCTTTACCGAGTATAGCTCCTTTGTTATTATCTCCATAGGTAACAAATCCTTTCTTCTTTGCCTTGAAGTCAATGAAGAGCGATATGTCACCAGTCATGTGCCTTGAACACCCGCTATTTAAAAACCATCTTTTATCCATGGGTGTGAGGCATTTTTCCTGCAATATCAAAAGAGAGAGGTAGGTACCCAATTTTTATTGGGTCCATGTGGGTAAGTGGTAACATGGTTGCCTTTAGGCCTCCATTGGTAAATGCCTTTAGGAACAAGGAATCTCCTAAATTTGCATTTTTCAATGGTATGTCCAAAGTGACAACAATAATGGCATAAACCATGATGATGATGTATTGTTTTACTTATGCTCATTGTATCCTTCGGTAATTTTTTAACAAAAGAGTATTTTGAATACGGTGGATTTAATGTTTTCTTAAAAATTTTAGGGTCGATTGCAAAAGTAACTTTGGGCTGTAAAGCTTTTTTCTAATTTGGCATTAAGAGTCCTAACCTCTTGCTGCGAAATATGACAAACTTCACATTCCCTTCTGGGAATACATCCTATAACATCCTTATCTTTTGAACTTTCTGCAATACTAGCTTTTAGACTTTTTAAGTCTTTTTCAGCTTTATAGACTTTACTCTCGAGAAATGAAAAGATTTGTTTATCGGAGGATAATCTCTTAAAGGCATCTTCAGCTTGTATTGCAGATTTTCAAAAGCTAACTTTAGTTCAGAAAAGGTCATAGAAGAAAAGTTGTTAGGATATGCTTGTCTTACTTGTTTGTTGTGGTTGTCTTTCTTGTTGTAGAATTGATTTTTTGTATGTGCCATCAGACATAAATTTTCACTTTCATCACTACAACTTGAACTGTCATCGTCTGATGAATCGCTATCACTTTCTCACGCAATATAAGCTCTTCTTTATTTGTTGAACTTCTTTGGTGGAGCTTTTCCCTTATCTTTTTTCATCTTTGGACAATCTGGTTTGTAGTGTCCAACTTTACCACAATTGTAACAAGGTCCTTTACCTCTTTGCTTTTTATTTTCTTCTTGCCCTGGTTCTTTGGATTGTTTTCGAAAGCTTATGAGATTCTTATCAGATTGCTTGATTCCATTCTTTCGGATAAATCTATTGTATCTCCGAATAAAAAGTCCCATTTCTTCATCATCAGAATTTTCATCACTAGTTGAGCCATTATCATCTTGCTCTTTGGTTGAGGACTTAGAGCTAGAAGTCATTAGAGCTATTGACTTCTTCTCACCCTCCCTGTCTTTGTTCCTTTCTTTCTTACTCTTATTTTCATATTTTTCAAGACTTTGCAATTCTTGTTGATGTTCTTCCAGCTTTCCAAACAGAGTTGTATTGGTAAGTGTAGTGAGGTCATTTGCTTCCTTGATAGCTTTTACTTTAGGTTGCCATTCCCTGCTAAGACATATCAGAATTTTATTAGTAGCAATTTCATTGGAAACAGGTTTTCCAAGTGCATTTAAATGACTCACAAGATGTACGAATCTCTTCTGCATGTCAGAGACAGATTCTCCTTGCTTCATGCGAAAGAGCTCAAACTCTTGATTGAGTGTATTAATGCGGGATTGTTTAACTTCAGTTGTGCCTTCATGGGTAATTTCTAAAGCGTCCCACATTTCTTTAGCGGACGTGTAGTGAGACACCCTATAATACTCATCAACACCAAGTGCTGATATCATCATATTTCTGCCTCTCCAATTGCACGACCATTTCTTTTCATCCATTTCATTCCATTGATCCTCAGGTTTAGGTACTATTGCACCTGCATCATTCCTCATGGTGATTTGAAAAGGACCATTTTGAATGGCAGTCCATACATTCCTGTCAATGGAATTTATGTGTACTCGCATGTAGTCTTTCCAGTAGCCATAGTTTTCACCATTGAAATCAGGAGCTCTATTATACGCCCCATTTGGTTCAAAGGCCATAGCATTACGAGTAGATATAAAGAACCAGCTAATCGGTGCTCTGATACCACTTGTTAGACAGTGTGGCAAGTGATCGAAAGGGGGGGTGAATAGATCACCTCTTACTTTTTCAAGGATTTAAAATTGTTTTATCAAAGCAAGTTGAAAGTAGCGAAAATCAATGTCCTGAATCAATTTCGTCTACTTTGAACCGACTACTAGAAAACTTGACATGTGAAAACTTTGCTGGATTTTATTAAATGAAATGGGTGAATATACAACTCAGAAATCTTGACGTTTCAATGCACTTATCATAAAACAGTATTTCCAATGAATTTAGAAATTTGATAGGAATTTGTCAAACACTTGGCGTATGCTTGTATAATGATTTAATATTGGTGATTTGGTGAAAAAATTTAAGCCACTATGTTTATCATTAGACTGTAAAACTTAGCACGCCAATTGAATTGCAAAATTATAGAATATGTAAAATTGTGAAGAGAAAGAAAGAGAGAACGATACGCAGGAAATTTGTAAGGAAGTTCCCCACTGTCGTCCCCGCGTGTGGGTACGTCTCCCTCTCAATTTCACAATCGAAACTGAGAACTTTTATATCAATATGCTGAATGTTTGATAGCAAGGTTACACTACACAGAAATAAAGAAATCCCTATGATCTTCTTCTTCTTGTAATAACCACCACTTGATATGAGCTGTATCAAGATTTCCTGCAAAGTCACCGAATGATCCTCCGCTTCCACGACCTGTTTGTTCAAATCCTTCTGATTTCCAAACCCCTCACTACGGCTGAATCCGACTCATGCGACTGTGGCTGACCAAACCCTCAAGAACACACCCGTTCTTGAAGGACAAACCCTCTGGTTTATTTCTTAAAGCTTCCTCTTCAACCTTCAACTCAGCTAGACTTCTTCAATACACAGCTGAATGATATCTCAAACCGCTTGATTCAATTCAACAAGGATGTTTTATTTTCTTTATTGTTGTTTAATGTAAGACGGTTGAGAAGATGATGAAGATGAAGGAATGAAAAGCTTCTGGTTGCTCACAATTGTTTTGCACACAATCTTTTATGTTTCTATATGGCTTCTGAAGAAATGCTTGCTTATATTTATAATAGAAAACGGTTAGTCAAAAAGAAAGTGATATGAATCGATGCATGTTGGTCATGTGTCGACTCATGTTAGTTATATGTAACAGGATGAGTCGATACATTATGTTTTGAGTCGATACAAAATCATGTTATAGCGTTTTACATAACTAACACTTTTATACCCGTCGACACATAATGCGTATGTGTCGATACATACTGATTGTAAATTTTACTTTTGAATTTAAAACATAGTATGAGTCGACACATGATATTATGTATCGATACATATAAGTTTCAAAATGTTTTCCAGGATCATCATAATGTTTTGTGTCGATACATAAGGTTTTGTGTCAATTCATACAAGTATTACAGGGGCATCAAAATATTATGTGTCGATGCATGAAAATTATGTATCGATGCATGCAGTTTTTAGATTTACATTCTAGGGTCATCAAAGAGTTATGTATCAACTCATAAGCTTTTGTATCGATACATAATAGTTTTGAGATACAATTCCAGGGACTTCAGAAAGCTATGTATCGATACAAAACTTGATGTGTCGACTCATAATGATGCATTATGAGAGAAATGTAATTTTGGCTTATTCAAACATGTTATATTATATTTTTATAGTGTACACATGTATTTAGTGTTTCATATATATATTTGCAATCATTCAAAATCAATCTATGAAGGGGTTGCTCACACTATGTACACAGATAAACATAAACTAAATGTATTTACACAAAATTCAGGTTTATTCAACAATATTAACAACAAAAAGTCGATAAGTGCAACAAAAAGTATATACAAAAATAGCTACAATTTGTACTTAGCAGGATGCTTGAATGCAGGGCTTAGTAACTGGATTTTGTGAATGATACCCTTAGAAGGTAGGCTCCTAGTTTTAGCCTACATATTTTCGACCCTCCCCGTAAGGTGGTTTCCTTAAGGGTATCATGAATAACACTAGAGGGAAAGGCACAAGGGTCTCCCTTAAGCAGAGCCTCTTTACAGACCGAAACTTTCATTTCTAGATCGTGAAAGGTCTCATCATGAGATTTTGGTTTAAAGGTCGTACAAAGAGTCAGAGTCAGAGGAATCATTCCAAAGTCCTACTTCCAAATAGGATGTCTCTTGAGACGTATTCCTTTTGCGGAATTCTACCGACTCTAGGTGAAGTCGTCACATAAACTCATAAGGCTGATGTAACCCCTTGGCTAATAGACGAACCTTCTTTCTAAGGGTTTTTTTATAATATTTTTGCAATAATAAAAATCCCACCAATGAAAAAATATTACAATAAATAAATAATTGCAATAAATAAACCAAAAATGAATAAATAAAATAGAAACAAAAATTGAAAACCTTAAACCCAAAATAAACTAAACCATAGATTATGGGTTTGTTCCCCAGTGAATTCGTCAACTGTTGTAACTGGATTTTAAATTGAGTCGCCACTACTAGTTTTTATCCTAAGGAAGTGAATCTAATAGGAAACCCTAATTTTGTACACAGAGATTCTAGGTTCTTACTTAGTTTAGACGAAAGGAAGGTGTTAGGCACCCATCATCTACCTTGTTCACAAGGATACCATGGTTTAGATTTTAAAGGTTTAGGGTAAGGGTTTTAATTTTTTAATAGGGAAAATCTCCACGATTTTAGTTGTATGCCTACGTATCCTTTTATGAGGAATCAGATTCCTAATTTGTAGTTCGTAGTTGTTTAGTTAGTATTTTTTTATGGACTGTGGAGATGTTTGGAATTAAGGCTTGAACCAAGTCTGAGTTTGAAATTTCGTAGTCGTAGACGAAGTTCGCAGTTAGTAGTAAATAAATCTTCAATCCTTTTTTTTTAAAATATTATAAATTTAAGTTAAGTTAGTAAAAGAGGTTAGTATTTGTTGGTTAGCTATTTTTGATCATATGATACAATATATAAATAAATTTTAATAATAAAATGTTTAATATAAATATAAAAGGGAATTAGTATTTTACAAAATAGTTTAGTTAGAAATATATATAAATAAGTTTATTAAAAATATATTATAAACTTTTGATGAAAATATTATAATTAATAAAAAAAATAACTTTTATGTAATATATTATAAAATAAATGAAATCATAACAAAAAATAAATAAATAATTAAATTAATTTTGTAAGCGGGTGTAAATAATGTTGGCTAGTAAAAAAACATGGGGAGTGAGTATTAAGGGCCATAGATCCAGATATTGGATCTAGGCACATTCGCATGGGGGTGCAAAACCTGGTTAACATAGTAAAATAAAGAAAAGCAGGGGTGCAGTTAGCATGGGCCTTTGCCCCAGAAAGTTGTGCTTGGATACGTTTAGATCGTGTATGGGAGAGCATATGCAGTTATGGTGAGTACGCGAGATCACATGTGTTTCATAATGATTGAAGGATTGAAAAGCGAGGGTCCATGTTGAGGGTGTAGAGATCATGTGGCCAGATATTGACCATGTGTCTCAAACGATCAAAAGACATGGGAAGTATATGTTTTCTCATTTTTCTCTTTTATTTATTTTGTTTCATCTTTCTCTCTCGCCTCTCTCTCTCTCTCTCTCTCTCTCTCTCTCTCTCTCTCTCTCTCTCCATGTTCTACCTTTTTCTTCTCCCAACAACACAAAACACTAACAACAACCCTAAACACAAACGCAAGAAAATGGCAGCGATGCAACCCTAATTCAGATCCCGACAGAACAAAATCAACCCAACCCCAATCGTAACCCCACAAACCTTAACCCTTGAATCCCCAAAAACTCAACAAATCACTAAATTAAAATCATAATAGCTAAGTGTTATTTACCTTTATCGTTGTGATCTCCTTCCTCTACTTCTGGTTTCTCTGATTGTTGGCCCTTTCGTCTCCTATGGTTTGTAGGTGTGGCGGCGCAGCGGATGAAGAGTCTAGCGGTGGCAATTGAAGATTGAGCGGCGGAGGATGAAGAATTTAGGGTTTCAGAAGTTGAAACCCTAAATCTTTGTGAAGAGGAAGCTTCTTGTGAAACTTCAGGCATCCTCAGTCAACCCCTTCTTCTTCTACTCCTTCTGTCAAGAATCTCCCCCCCCCCCCCCCTCCCCTCCCTTATTTATAACTTCTAGGGTATTTATAGGTTTAGAGCTTAGATGAATTAGGAAAATTATTTTGTGATTTGCAGTTACAAATTTGTTGATTGAAGGAATTAGGTTTTGAATTAGTTTAAATTTATTGTAAATTCACTGTAATTGATAATATTTTGATTTGATTTTTGCATCTGTGTAATATAATTTTAGTTAATATTAGATTTGATTTGTTATAATGTGGGATTTTAATTCTGATTTGATATAGTTTTGTAAAGACTTGATTGTAGTTTAATACGATTGAATTTGTTTCATGCAAAAAAAATCCAGATGATAAGGAATTTTTGGGGTATGACAGCATGTAGCTGGTGTTGTGTAACTGTTGTATCTCTGATACATTTTTGTGCAATTTGGTGTGTGGTTTTATTCCTCTCTCCATTTTTTGATTTTGGGTTTTGGTTATTTTATCCAAAATTTGCTAAAGGGGGAGATTGTTAGTTCCATATCTTTATGGTTGGCTAAATTTTGGCTAAGCATGGTTCTATGTTGTTGTTGAGTAAGATGTTGCAGCATCTTTATTAACTGCCATAACAGTTTTACTGTTATGTGTTTTCAGTTAGATGTCGAAGGCAGATGTCATGACATCTTGATCTGGTAATATAGTACAACAGGCAATGTTGTTTTAAATCTTGACAGATTTAATTTGATTCTGAAATATTTCTTTTGGATATGTTTCAGTAAATTTCGCAGGTCAAGAAGATTTTATCTAGAACAATGTTTTATATCTCCAGATGTGCATTAGTTACTAAATTGGGTCTTGAGATGATTTAGGAAACTTTGTATTGTTTGTTACAATATTTAAAGAGATTTTGCTGCACAATAAATACAACTCTCAACTTGTAGATCAAGGAATATCTGATGGAGATTTCGAAGCTCATGGATTGAATAAGTGTATTTAAAGAGAAGACCTAGCCTAATATAATTTAAGTTTTCAATAATTGTAAAATTAGGGGAAGCATAAGTCTTAGGTTTTGAGAGTCTCTTGTGTATTGTGTGGTGTAAGTCACCCTTATATCTTTTGATACTTGTGGTCGACATTATGTTCTCACTCAAAAGCCTTTAGGCAATGAGTTGAGTATTGTTCTTAGATGAAGCTTTTAAGAAAATTCAAGTATTTTTCTTTGTCAAGAGTCTTGGCTAAGTTTTGTAATTGAAGTATGATCTTCTAGTTGAGTTAAACTCAATACAGTCACTGGGATTGAGACTGTTAAATATCACTAGGTGATTTAGGAAGTGAAATGGAGATTTCTCATATCTAGGAGGTGCATAGGTAGAAGTAGCATTGGTTAGGGATTAGGAGAGAATTTGTAAACAGGGGAGTTTACCTTTGAATTAATATTTCTAATAGTGGATTTCCTTCTTATTTTGGTAGCATGTATGTGAGTTTCCACTTAACTGAGTTAATAACTCCATGTGTTATTTATAATTTTGTAGTTTAAGTTTAAGTATTTTATGATAACTTGATGAATATGTTCAAGATGTCAAACCAGATGTCGTAACATTAGTCTTGACATTGTTTTGATGTTAAAACTCAGTATAACCATGTGTTTCATGTACCTGAGAAATTTCACTTGGTCCTTCATTTGTAAACTGGAGTTTGAGGGGGACTAGGAATCAAAAAATGTGAATTATTCAACTTGGCGTTGCTTAGTAAATATGCATGGAGATTTCTTCCTGACCCGAATTTAATATGGTATTCCTTATTACAATTAAATACGGTGATATTAAAGCTTTGGTACTTGATCATTCATGGAATATAAACTAAAAAAAAACAATTTAACTAGTGGTGTGATCATAGGCTTTCCATTGGAAAAGTTGGAATAGACTATGGTTGGTTCTAAAACAGAGTCTTTGTTAAATTGGGGATAGGTTCATATATATTTCTGGAGTAATAGGTGGTGTGGTGTTATCCCTCTGAAGCGTATACTTCCAAATATTTTTAGGTTGCTCAAGTCACTAGGCTTAAGGTCGATGAGGCATGATCTTAGTTTCACGGTCCATGGGAGTAAAATTTTGGTTACATATCAGGTCTGAACTTTGATTTTTCAAGTAGAGCTTAGGAGGAGCTTGGTAAGATTCTCATGAATGTGAGCCCAAATCCTTAATCAAATGACTCTTTTGTTTGGTTGGGAGATGCTCTAGGTTTCTCGATAAAGTCGGCTTATGCTAGTTTGGTTGGCATTGATTTCGGTGGTCCTCATTTGGAAGATAACCAGGCTGAAGCGATTAAGTTGTTATGGTCCACATATGTTCCCAGCAACATTCAAGCATTCGCTTGAAGATTGCTTCTGAACAGGTTTAAAACAAGGGATGAGCTAAAAAATGTGTTGTGTTGTCGGGTCAGCTTGACCTCGTGTGCCCCTTACGCTTAGGGATTGAGGAATCTCATCTCTAACTTTTCCTCTTATGTCTTGTTGTTGCATTTGTTTGGTAGGGTATTCATAGTTGATTTTGAAGTGCAAATGAATGGTTGATTTGGCGTGTTAAAATTGATGTTCTCTTCAAAAGTGGTTGCAAAGGAGCTCCAGATATTGTGTTGTTTTCTAAAACGCTGGCGTGGAATTGGTTAGGCGCTAGATCCAAATGATCAATGAGCATTAGTTAGAATATTTGGTTACTTTATCTTTTATCCCTTTTTGTTAAGTAGTTAGTTTTGTCTGTAGGTTCGGTCGGATTGTTTTCCTTTGTTATATTTAGGTTAAGGTTTCGTTTATAGGTTCGATCGAGTTGTTTTCCTTATTATATTTGGATTAAACACCCTTTATATTTTCTTTTAATACACTATCATTTGCTTATCAAAACAAACACTTGCAAATTATTTAAGTTATTTATGTTAGACTTAATAGAATTTTTTTCAATTTCCAACCACAAAAAAGTAAATAAATTTTTTTTCTATCTTAGATCAACTTCAATGGTGCAACCATCTTAGAGTTATTTTATAAATCTCGTTAAACCATATTATTTTGAAGCAAGTCATTTCGTTTTAATTTTAAGTCGTACAATTTTATTTTATATATTAATATTTTGTTCATATTAAATTTTACTTTAATTAAAAAATTAATTTTAATAAAAAATAATAAACAAATAAAATTGTACTTAAATTTTAATAAAAATAATCTTACATATATAATTAAAAATGAAAATTTTAAAGTAAAAAGATACAAATTTGAATAAAACATATGTCAAAGAAAAATTAGTGAGATGAAATTATGAGGAAATTTTTAAAATTAAAAGTAAAATAATGAAATTGTAGGAGAGAAATTAAAAATTGAAAAACAACTTAGATTGTGAAAAAAAATTGATATACAAGACTTTGGTCACTTTGATCGGTGAGTCGTCATTCTGAACTATAAAACCAGATTAATCGATTCATTATATGAATCGAAACTGGTTGAAGGAAGAATTCATACTTTGAAAGGGTTCTTCCATTCAGTGACTAAAATCGCAAACCCTCGAATCCTTCCTAATCCTTTGATTAAAGCCACATGATGATCAGTCTCTTTCGCTAATCCTTCGATTAAAGCCACATAATCGTATCACATAACTAATGATACACACTTGAACCACAACATCAAACTAACTCGCTATCAATCTCCTTCGCATAAACAATAATCAAGAAAACCGAAATCTTCAAATTAAAATTCATCACAACAAAAAAAAATGAGTGCATGCACCCCCTAAAGTCAATCAATCTCATAGGTCACAATAATCAAATTCAAAAAGTCGAAAAGCTTTTCTACTCTAGTTGGCACTGTCATCACTACTGCATGAAAACTAGATGAGTGACCGCGAAAATCTTAAATATTTACCAAGCACTGGTTGGTGTGTATGCTAATATAAAATAAATTGTCACCCGCGCATTAAATCAATGTCCATATGGGAGTTACGCATATCCAAAGGACGCGATGCAGGCCAAGAATTCAGAGAACTCGGAGTCAGATTCTGGTTCGGTGAAATGCTGTTCACTGCAACCGGATTATGAACCCCATGATGATGATGATGATGATGATCTTGCTCTATGCCAACTTCTTGATTTTCTGAATCTTCGTTCTTCTTGTTCTTTGCCTTTTGTCCACCCCACATAAAGCTTCCAATTATCACCTGTAATCATCGTGAACAATCAAAGTGAAAACATGAAACTTCTTCACGAAGAAACAGGCACTAAAGTTCTTGATTTGATGTGTGAAAAAGTGCAAGTACCTGAACTGGACTTGCGGCGATGAGCAGACCACCGACGCCTCCGCCAATGACACGACCATCAGGACTTGCAAGAGTAACACTTAAGGAACCCGTTCTGTTTCGCAAGCCATTGTTATCAGCAACCAAGTAGGAGCCGGTCAGGCTTAGTATCTCGAAACGCCCCTATTTAGGCCAAAGTCCACAAATTATTAATCATAATCCATATACAAACATAAAAAACTTTAACATGCTAAAAAGAGTTGGAGTGTGTTTGGTTCTATGGTGACAAAAACTAAGTTGTGGTATCTTGATAAAGGATTGCTATGTGATTATGTGCAAGAACAAATGTGCGTAAACGGGTCATAATTATTTATGGACCTATTAGTGTATCAAACATAGATGTATGTAAAAATGAGAAAGTTCCGAACCTCATATGTGACAGATCCCCCAGATGTCGAAGTCTGACAAAGCGTCACTGTAGAGACAGCACCATTGGCGGACATAACAAATATAGCTCTAGGTCCCTGCTGAGAGAATGCCAGAATTTTTGTCGCAATGTCCTACAGAGAAGAAAATCGTCAACTTTCAAAAGAGACGGCTCAAATATAGCATTTGTAACAAAAGATAAATTTTAGACATTTATAATGACAACCGAAAAATTGACACAGATTGCTATAAAAAACGTAGCATACTTCTCCAATCGCAATGTTGATGACGTGAGGAGTGAAACCGTTCCCAGCTGAACTAGTGATCAAACCTCCTGCCCAAAATCACACAAAATTTACTTTAATATTCAAAGTGAGGGAATCAATAGTCTAAATGATAAAATTTCTTATAAGATTCTCACCTAAATACATACATGGAAGAATATAAAATTCATTGATAATTCAATTCATTTTGATTTTGAAGAAAAACCAAAGATATCAAGCCGGAAATCTAGATCATCAGATCTCGATCCAACGATCATCAATGCTATACAGACAATCCGAATTCCAACCATCTATCTTGTGATCAGTCAAATTTTGAATCGACAAACCATAACTCAAAAGATATACATATACTATCCAAAAAACACGGATATGAAATTATGAAACAAGAAATATCTCAAGTTAAAATTAAGACTAGTTTAATTTTATCAAACTTGACAGATTAAAAAGTCGAATCGAAATTTACCGACAGAAGCCAGCTGTTGTTTCTTTCCTGACCCTGGAGGGCGTCCTCGACCGCGTTTCTGACCTTGCGATCCAGATCCAGACCCAGGCTGACTTGCTGGTGTTGTTGGAGTCAATGCCAATGACACACTTCCATCAGCCCCGTATTTTCTCGGTCTTCCTCGCTTCCTTTTGCCAGGCTCACCAGTTGAAGCAGCTCCCCCAGAAGGACCGCCTACATTGATACTTTGGGATGAAATTCCAGAAGAATCCATCGGCAACGTAGATCCAATAGTACCTCCACCACCACCACCAATACTCGATTGAAAGGGTGAATTGTTGGTATTCGATAGTTGACGAATACCCGCCGAACTAAGTAACTCATGTTGGTTTCCAGAACCAGGTAATCCTCTCGGCATATAGTACGACGCAGAACCCGATAATCCCGCCATTTGGTCACCTCGATCCATGCATTTAAATGCAACTCTTTTCCGAATCTTTAACCAAAAAAACTCTAGCACCTATAGCTGTACTCATATAAAACCAACAACAAATAAAAGATAAGGACGAGTCAGAAAAACGCGTAACCGACGAAATACAATGTACATTCACTAACAAGTCAACTAGCGTCCTAAGTGCATTGTTTAACGAACGCGCAATTTTCCGATGCACTAAACGTGCAATTTTCCATAAAAGTCGACTATTTTCGATTATTAAAAAACGTTCTTAGAACGCCGGTTAACATTATAGTCAAAATTAAATCATATAGCTAACAAATAATTGTTTCTGTCGGGAATCGAACGCGTATACTCCATTCAATCCGACCTTAACTAAAACTCGTTAACCACGCGAATCCAACCACTTGGTTATACTAATACTCTACTGAATTATGCATATGAATGTTTAACAAACATAACCCTAAATATTTAGAGCAATCAAAAGGGAAAAATAAGAACAATAAGAACAGCAAAACCTCAAAAACAAACCAAACATGCAGAAGAGAACTAAAAAGCAGAAGCTAGATCAATTGAAATATCTACAAGATCAATTATAATAAGAACAAAAATAGAAGCTAGATTAAATCTTACCAAACTATAAACAAACATGAAAATCAAAAAAAGCTTCACATTGAATATAAAGACTAAGGTCCACTTTCTTATTCACACCAACCAATAACAAAACTTTAACATTAAGCAATTTCTAAAGTAACCTAATTTAAGCTCACCCTTTGATGCAAAACAAACACCCAGAAAATCAAAAAGCCAAAAACTAAAAAAAAAAGTACTTTTTTTACCTTTTAGAAGAAATCTAAACTACTTGAAGTCAATATTATAAACCCAGTAGTAATACAAGTAGAAATAACAAAATGTCACTAAAAATAACAACTTTAAGAAAAATTATACAAAAAGCTACAATTTTGGAGAATGAATTTAACTTTAAAGCATATTAAAGCATCATTAAAATTGGAGAGAGAGAGAGAGAGAAAGTACTAACATAATATGTGAAGAGAGAGAATGAAAACTCAAAAGTGTATATTGTGAATTGTGATTGTGATCAAGTGGTGTATATCTTTCATGAAGATGTGGTGAAAGTTGAAAAATGTTCAACGGTTTCAAAGGGAATTAAAGAGAGTGGTGGTGGGTGACAGAACATCATAGAGAGAGAGAGAGAGAGAAAAGAAGAAGGTGAGAACAAGAACATTAACTAGAGAATGTGAAAAAAGGAAAAACAAAAAACATGAGTATTGAATAGTGTTTGAACTATGCAATGTTTGTGTCTGATTTTCTCTTTCTTAGTGTGTGTGAGTCAGTTGCATAAGTCATTTTCAGATTGCATAAGTATTTTTTTTTCCTAGGGGTGAGGTATTTCTCTCTCCTAGTTTGATTAGTTATGAATGATGATTGTGATGATGAAAAGATGCCTTGGATAGAGTTTACTCATATGCTTTACTCACTGGCATTTCACAAACAAACAAAAGTTTCATCACAAAAGCACTTCCTCTTTTTTGATTGTAACTTTCAACTCGGATGGATAACATGTAAACACTATTTTTTTTTAAGAAACAAGTGAATTCTCCTAGATTTTAATAATGAAACAAAATTATTTGTAACATAATAGTACATAATTGATATTATTGGAAATTGTAAGTACAACTTACATTTATTTAGATCAATTAAGACATAAAAAAAGTTATTTTAAAACAAATGTTATTTTTATTTTGCAATATAAAATATATCTATTTCATCCGATTTTTAGATAAACACATATTTATTGAAGTGTGAATTTTTTTTTTATTTTTTTTTTAAGATAGAAGTATTAAGTGGTTCACCAAACTCTTTAATAAAAATTATGAGGTTAAAGTAATTGTCAAATGAATGGAGAATAATCATTTTAGTCTCAATCTATAAAAAGGGAATATACAAAGTTGTGTAAATTATAGGGGTTAAATTTAGGAGTCGTACATGAAATTACGAGAAAAATGATAGAACGGAAACTAAGAAAATAGATTCAAATCATTGAGAATCAATTTGATCTATCTACTAAGATGTGTGTTGGAGCAGTATCGAATGGACCAATAAAATTTGCACTAAATTTTATTGACTTGGAGAAGGCGTATGAGAGAGTGCCTAAAGAGATTTTGTGGAAAGTCCTAGACAAGAAAGGAGTTAGGATTGCATATATTCGAGTTATGCAATATATGTAGAAAGAGATATCGACTAGTATACTGTTGTGAAACACGATACCTTTGAAACAAAGTATAACAGGGTTCTTCAAGGCAAGAAACTCACAAGGATAGAAAAGAATGAAAAACACGAAGAACAACAAAGATTGGTTATTAACTGTTATTCTTTACTTTCTCTTCAAACAAGATTACAAGTTCACAAGAATAACAAATAACCCTCTCACTCTAAATTAGGATTTGCAGTATGCAATGATGAGAGATTAGTATATTATTTATAATAAACCTAACATATTAAACTAATGGGCTTTTCACAAATACCCATTACAAGCTAACTTAGGGTACAAACTAACTTAAACAATCGGGCATAACAAATAGGCTCAATTCGAAATACTAACAACCCTAGTATTTCGACACCCACATACCAAAACACACTTCGACTACAATATATAAGTCTTCGACACCAGCATGTGAACATACTTCAGTGTCATGCATTAATTCTGTCGAACCAGAAGCTACTCTTCAATCCAATAGAGTTCGATCCAATATCTCACAAATCTCCACCTTGGAACAAACTCTAATATCATAGAACAAACTAGCTTTCTCCATGCAGCGTTATCAACTGCATACAGTGGAAAAACTTGCAACTAGGCAATGTCTTGGTGATCATATTAGCAGCATTGTGATTTGTCGAAACCTTCAGCACTTGGACTTCTTCACGCTCGATTACCCCTCTGATGAAATGTAACCTCACATCGATGTACTTGGTTTACTCAAGATAGGCTGAGTTCTTCGAAGGATGTATTACACTTTGACTTTCACATTTAATAGTGATAACTCGACCTTGAAGTTCCAGCTCCTTAGCAAAACCTTCAAGCCACAATGCTTCTTTCACAGCTTCAGTGAGGGCGATATATTTCGCTTTAGTAGTTGATAAGGCAACAACCTTTTACAGTGTCGCTTCCAACTGATTGTTGTGCCAAACATAGTGAAAACATATTCAGAAATAGATTTTCTGGAATCCATGTAACATGCATAATCAGAGTCGATATACCCTTCGATTACTACTTTACTATCTTCACCCAAGGCTCCACCATAAATTAAGACTTTGTTCAGAGACCCATTTATGTACCTTAGAATCCACTTCAATGCTTGCCAGTAAACCTTTCCTCGATTTTCCATGTATCTGCTTACAAGACTTACTGCATATGTTATGTCAGGTCTAGTACATACTACAACATACATCAAAAAAACATATTATATTAGCATATGAGATATTATTCATATAAGCTTTTTCGACCTCAGTACTGGGACACTGATCGATACTCAACTTGAATTGAGGGTTTGTTGGAGTCACAACAAGCTTTGAATTCGACATACCAAACTTGTCAAGAATCTTTCGTAGTTATGCCTCTTGAGATAAGTATAATTTCGACTGCTTTCTATCTCTTTGAATGTCGATCCCAAAATCCTAAATGCAACTCCAGATCCTTTATTTCAAACTCATTATTGAGTTCATCCTTCACCCTTATTACATCTTCGACATTGTTGTTTGCTATGAGAATATCATCAACATAAAGCAACAAAATAACAAATGAATTACCAGGTCGAAATTTGAAGTAAACACAGTGGTCGAACTGACTTTTAGTGAAACTTATGCGTGCCATGAACTTGTCAAATCTTCTATTCCACTGTCGAGGATATTGTCAGTCCATATAAATATTTATTTAACTTGCACACTATGATCGGTGGAAATAGAACTGACTGTTTTTTAGCTGGTTTCGCGAAATGTCGTGGTAAGCAAGAGTCGCCACCGTCTTTTATGTTCTCCAATATGGAAAGGACAAAAGCACAGCAAAATTCCTTATTCGAGAATGTTTCTCGGTTCGGGAGGTAGATTTATAGAAAGGGAAGGTGTTAACACCCTTTCTATCCGTGGTTATCCACGGGCTCTTAGGTACTTGCTCTTATGTTTTCAAAAATTATTTGCTTTTCAAGTGTGTGTGGATTTTGAAAAAGTTTCGTTTGAAAAATTTCTAAGTAACTCTTGTATCAGTCCTCAAGAGTGTGTGAAAAAATTGTTTGAAATCTTTTAGAAAGTGTGAGGTGTGAAAAGTTGTTTTGTTTTGTTTGAAGAGAGCAAGTACTTAAGAGAATCTACCTACTCTAAGGAATTAGGCTGTGTAAGAGTCCTTTAGATAGTGCTATCCCACCATTGAGAGGTAGGTAGCACCATCGTTGGAGGTGTTCGGGTCAATTCGATTAAGGGACATGTGTGGTCACCGAAGCAATAGTAGGACACCTTAGAAGTAACCCTAATGTCCTAGATCCTTTTATCCGAGGCAACCGTTTCGAGGCAACTGGATCTTTAAACAAAGGGCGACCTCTAAGACGTCCTATACTTGATGACCACGTCGAGGCAACCAGTGAGGTGTACCCTAGAAGTGGCATGTGCTTTGTGTGTTGTTTTTCAGTTAAGGTTATCTTGTACATGTTATTTGTGAGCTACGGATTGATTTTATTTACATACATTCTTTCATGCATTGTTAACAGTTAGGAGTGCGGAAAATAAATTGCGGAAATGTAAATCTAACTATTACAAGGCGCGGGTCTATACATCGCCAAAAAACAAAACCCGTTTGGAAATAAAGTGCGAGAAATAGTAAATAAAGCGGTAAAATTCCTATTTAACTATTACATATCTGGAGACAGTTACATAAACAAACAAAATAAATAAATGCGCGCGAGAATTAAATCGGGAACGTCCTAAGGGTTTTGACCCTTTTTGAATAAGAATTGAATTTTGTCCCTTTTTTTGTAATTAATGAAATTAAAATTAATAACTAATTAATTAATTTAATTAAAAGAAAAATATTTTTGTGTTTTTATGTTTTTAATAAAATAAAAAAAAGAAATTAAAAGTTGAAAGTTCTAATTCTAAATTAATTTTACTTATTAAAAAAAATGTTGAAATTGTTCTAATTACACAACTAATTAATTAATATTAAAATTTATTTACAAAATAAGTTAATAAATAATAAAATGTTTTTTTTTTGGTTTTATTGAATTTTATGGGAAAAAATTAGTTTGTTAGGTTAATTAACAATAATGATAATAATTAAAAAAGGAAAATAAAAAGAAAAGGAAAATAGAAAGAAAAAAAAAGAAATAGAAACCAATGGGGGTGTTGATGGCCCAATGGAGGTGTGAAGCCTAGAAATTGCTGGCCCATTAACCAGCCTTGTTGACTTTTGGATATTTCCTGGAGCACGTTGACTGGAGAATATAGTGTTCATCACTTTTTGGCCCTCGGATTGATGATCATGGCCACTTGGCATGTGGAACGCTGAAGGTTCATGGTGAAACGCACTGGGCATCCTGCACACAAACACATAAGAAAAAATAATATAGAATTTTGGGGGACCTGTGAAGAACTTACAGCGCGGTATGATGGATCTTAGGACGTGGCAAGGGTTGCTTTAGCTTCAGGGGATGGCAAAGAAGAGAGTCACGTTCTCCTTTTGGCCTGAAAATGCTTGCAATACTCCTTTTGATCTCACACTTTTTTTGACACTTTTTGGATTTTGCTCTGGCCGTTTGTGTAATGTTCAGGTTGTGAATGAGGCTTGCAAGGCTTGCATATATAGTAATGAGTGAGAATAAGTCACATTTAGGAGCCTTTAACCATTGCAATTAAGCTTTGGATTTTGTCTTAACCACCATTAAAGGCCTTTCAAAGCTTGTTCAAAATTTGAATTTTCATGCCTAAATGAGCTTAGCACGAAATTGGTAGGTTGAAAATGCTTCATGAAGGCTATTCAAACCATAAGATACCATTTAATTAATTTTTTTAGATTTACTTGAATTATTATGGATTAAAATGAATTAAATCCATAAAAATTAAATAAAAATAGAAAAATAATTATTTGGTCTTGAAATTGATCATGGGACACGTGGGTGGCATGACAAGGCTGAATCAAGTGGAAAAAAGTGGGCCCTTTTATCAAAAATTGAAGTTTCAAGGATAGTTGACTTTTGCCATTTCACAAAAATTTCCCAACTTCTCCAATGCATATTTTGCTCAATTTTGATCATATGAACATGTTCTTGGACATTTTGGAAAGGTCTTGAAGTCCTCTAACCAATGCCTTTGGTCCCATGTAGTTTTGAGTTACCAATCTCAAGTTATGGTCTTTGACTTAAAATGTCTTTTTGTTGACTTTTAAAAATGACCTATAATGTTGAAATTCATAACTTTTTGTGAGAGCATTTCTTGGACTTTGAATGTGAAGATGAGTTGTAGGAAATGTCATCCCCTTCAAAATGAGCATTAGATGGGATTTTTCTGATGAACCATAAAAAAGTTATGCCTTGGTCAAGTTACAGTTGACTTTTCAGCTGTCCAAAAATGGAAACTTTTACATCTTGATGATTTTTGAGCCATTCTTGTGGAATCATGATCAAGATTTGATCCAATGATGATTGTGGATTCAAAATAAGATGTTGACCAAAAATTTTGACTTTTGACTGCTAAATGACCATTTTACCCCTACAGTTGATTGTGAAGCAATTAGGGTTTTTGACTGTGCAACTTGACCTTGTGAGCCTTGAAACTTGACATGTAGGTGCTTGACAATGTATATGAGCATATGGGACTTGATTGAGCCCTTGAAAACCTCAACTTCCTTGCAAGAACCAAAACCCTAATTTGACTGGCTTATGAGGGTGTTTGAACTGTGCAACCCTTGAGTAGACTTGAGCAAATTGAGATGATGCTTGTCAAAACTTTGAAGAATATGGGAGGGCAAATTTTGGGGTATAACAGTTGCCCCTGTTCAATCTTCTTAGACCTGAGGATGTAGATTGGCTAGCGTGCCTTTCGTGATCCAAAGGTGGAAGATGATTGAACACTAGAGTGCCCAGAAATTTGCACTCACATAGTGAGGTATCAGTAATGTGATGGCGGGAATGGGCTTACAGATGCCATTTGGAGAGACGGTGGATAGGGGGATGGGCTTATAGATGCCATCTGGAAGTGTGACAAAACCTTGTCGGGAATGGGCTTGTAGATGCCATTTGGGGACTGTTGATAGGTAGATGGGCTTATAATGCCATCTGGAGGTGGTCTGTTGAATTGTAATTTTTGTAAGTTGAAAGAGGGAACCTGTGTAGGGTTGCCTGATGATGAGCTCGTGTAAAACTGCATCTTGGAAAGAAAGACACCTGTGTAGGGTTGACTGATGATGAGCTCGTGTAAAACTGCATCTTTGAAGGAAGGAAACCTGCGTAGGGTTTACTGATAATGAGTCCGTATAAGACTGCATCTGAAATGGAGAAGGAACCTGTGTAGGGTTACTTTGATGACGAGTCCGTGTAAAACCGCATCTAGAGCTGAGAAGGAAACCTGTGTAGGGTTTCAGATGACGAGTCCGTGTAAAACTACGTCTGGAGTTTGAGAAGGGAACCTGTGTGGGGTTACTTTGATGATGAGCCCATGTAAAACTACATCCTGGAAGAAGTAAAACCTGGGTAGGGTTTCTGATGACGAGTCCGTGTAAAACTGCATCTTTGGGAAGAGAGAACCTGTGTAGGGTTTCTTTGATGACGAGCCCGTGTAAAACTACGTCTGGAGAGAGAGAACCTGTGTAGGGTTTCTTCGGGATAAGTTCGTGTAAAACTTCTGGAGGAACCGGGGTAAGGTTACTTCGGGATAAGTCCGTGTAAAACTTCTGGATGAAACGGGGTAAGGTCATCTTGAGATAAGTCCGTGTAAGACTTCTGGAGGAACCGGGGTAAGGTTACCGCAGGATAAGTTCGTGTAAAACTTCTTGATGAACCGAGGTAAGCTCATCTTGAGATAAGTCCGTGTAAGACTTCTGGAGGAACCGGGGTAAGGTTACTGCAGGATAAGTTCGTGTAAAACTTCTTGATGAACCGGGGTAAGGTCATCTTGAGATAAGTCCGTGTAAGACTTTTGGAGAAACCGGGGTAAGGTTACTGCAGGATAAGTTCGTGTAAAACTTCTTGATGAACCGGGGTAAGGTCATCTTGAGATAAGTCCGTGTAATACTTCTTTTGAAAGAAAAGAAACCGGTGTAGGGTTACTTTGATGATAAGTTCGTGTAAGACTTCGTCTGAAAATTGAGAAGGAACCGGTGTAGGGTTGCCTGATGATGAGTTCGTGTAAAACTACATCTGAGGCTGAGAAGGAACCGGTGTGGGGTTGCCTGTTGATGAGCCCGTGTAAGACTTCTTCTGAAAGAAAAGGAACCGGTGTAGGGTTACTTTGATAATAAGTCCGTGTAAGACTTCGTCTGAAAATTGAGAAGGAACCGGTGTAGGGTTGCCTGATGATGAGTTCGTGTAAAACTACATCTGAGGTTGAGAAGGAACCGGTGTAGGGTTGCCTGTTGATGATCAAGTAGATAATTGTCCTGTTTGGTTTTGGATATTAACCCACGATCAGTCGTCCACAGAATTTTCCTGGTTTGTTACCGGTGTTGATCTGGAACTGTAAAGGTAGATGGTAATCATCTTTTGATTGACTTTTTTTCTGAAAAGGCAAAGTATTAGTCATATGCAATGTCATGATGCATGAACTGCATGATTTTAAGATGTTCTAAAAAATAAATGAGATTTGTGTTGTATGATGCGTATGCATGCTATAATGTATGAAGATGTGATGTTTATGAATGTATTCTCGTCTGGGAAAATAAATCCTTGACGAATGCCAGGAGTTTGTTGAATCCTGGGCTGATGTTGAAGAGTAGAGTTCTTCGTTTCCGCTGGGGATGATGGTTGTAAGAATAAACCGGTAGGAGAAGATGACTCCGTTGGGGAATAAACTTGTTGAGGAGATTACTCTGCGGGGAATTACTCTGTGGGAAGAGATACTTCACTGAGGTTTTAAGGGTAACTCCTCTGGGGATTCCATTGATAAGCTTTGTTGAGGAATTTGATGAACTCCGCTGGGGATAGGAAGAGCTTCGCCTGGGACGATCTTTCCGTGGTAATTAGCTGAGGATAACCCAGTTATAAGTTCTGGTGGGGAATAACCTTTGAATATGGTCGGGGAGAGACGTATGTACTCTGCAGGTGATAAGCTTCCAGAATCTACTGGGGAGATTGATTCAACTCTCTCGGGGAAACTTTTGGACTGTACTGGGGAATAGCTCCACTGGGGTGTCTGGCATTCCGCCGGGGAATAATCTTATATTAAGACGGTCGGGGATGCTTGCTTAGGAATATATGTATACTCTGCTGGGGAATATTGAGATTTTCTGGGAATACCCAACTTCCTTAAGGCTAACAGTAGGCTAACTCTGCTTGGGGAGAGTGTTGCTGACTTGCTAGGGAATATTGTGCCCTCTTTATGGTTGATGAGAGACCAACTCTGCTTGGGGAGAGTGTCGCTGAATATTATCTTACTCTGCGGGGAGTGAAGGTATCTTGGTCACGTTCTTCAGCTGAACCTACCTTGGTACCTTGGCGGACAGAGCAACTAGATCGCTCGGACAACTCATTATTGCCCCTGTTTCTGCGGGAGAAAAAAAGACCTAGGAGGTGCTTGATAACTGCTGATTGATGAATTTTCTTCTGGTAGGCAAGTGACGAGATAACGGGACATAGTCGTACGCTTTTGATCCCTAACTTTTGCCTGGACCGCCCTTTCGGGTTTTCAGTCCATCGGGATGCCCATTTTTGCCCAAGCCGCCTTTTCAGGTTTTCGACTTGCCGGGTGTACAGATTTTTCTATTTCATCCCTTATTTTGCCTGAACCCTTTTGGTCCGCCGGGAAGCCCTTATTTTTGCCTAGGTGTGTCAACCTAGCAGGTCTTTGATTATGCGCAGTATTTTTTTCGACTATGTCCGTGCTCTCAGGATGCAGGGAGTTGTTACTGTCAGTAGTGCAGTGTTACCATGCCACCAGAAGACCTTCGTTTGATCGTCCAATGCCCCAAGTGATCCAGATGGAGATTTGCCCCAAGCTGGTTGGCCTTTTGAGAGATTCTCCGAATCTTGACCTAACTGCCCCAGATATTGGACAATGATCATGCCATGCCCCTTGATTGGAGGTGCTTTTGTTCATTAGACATTCGTCGTGCGAACTTCTATGCTGTTCAAACAAATAGTCATATGCAAGCAATGTTATATTAAAAATGCAAAGCTTATGTCTGTCTTGAAGTTTTTGAAAATGCATTTTTCAATTAAAACAAGCAAATTTTGTAAAATGCGATGTCAACTCGTTATTTTACCGCAAGCCTTAAGGAGTTAGGATACCTTTCGTAACAGTATGCTTTCGAACTAACCCATGCTTCCGCTAGGACTTTTTGAGGGTTGTAACGTGGCCTGGTTCACGGTTTTAAGAAACAAAGGATAAAGGCTCAAAGTATTTGTACCCACCCGCTCTTCGTGATGTTCTTCGATCCTAAACTCAGTTGATCGTGCGCTAGACCTTGTTTGAGTCTTTGCTCTGATATTCCGGTGATGGTTCGGATGTTGATAATTTATTTGAATAGGCAGTCATTTCCTTTTTGTTGAGGTTCTGTAGGACCTCTTTCTTTTTGATTTTGTTATCCCTGTTTTTTGCTTGAACTGTTCCTTTTTGTGATTACAGCCAGCGGGATTCCCCAGTATTTGTAAGTCTCCTTCATAGGTTCTGACTTAATGGGCTTTTATTTCTGAGAGATAATGACTGCCTGTCTTTATGATTATTCAGAACCATCACTGTCTTTTTGTCTCGGAAGGACTTCTTTGATGCTATTCGCTGTGCACTGGATCAACTGAGAAAACTACCCTGCCCCAGGTTATGATTAAGGGTTTTAATTTTCGAAAAGAAAAACTCCTACTTCTTTGGCTCGGAGGGGTTGGCGAGGGATTATCTTCCTTATAACTCCAATGTTTAGGAATTGAAACAATGCTTGTACCTCATCAGCGGGGTCTGTTCAAAAGCATACTGTAGATTATGGTATCGTTTTTGTCATCCTCCCTCAAGAGGCTTAGAATTATTAATTGAGAGTTGACATCAAAAAATGAAAGCAGTTTGAATATAGCGAATGATAATATATTGATTCAAAACAGACATATGCGATGCATTGATAAAGTAAAAGAGTTTGACATGAACAAATGTTTGAACAATCAGAGAAAAATACAACTTGAACATTCGAATGAACAAAAGCTTCTTAGTTTGCACCAGTCATTTCAGATGGAAGATTCTCAGCAGAAGATTTTCATTTTCCCTCCCGGCATGAACTCCAGCACCCTTCCGTCGATCAAGTCTTGGATCTTGTTCCTCAGGCTCCAACAGTCGTCAGTGTCATGTCCAGGACTGTCAGAATGGTAGGCACACCTTTCATCAGGATTGTACTTTAGGGAGGTTATGTTGAGCTTCTTGGGAGGATCCTTTAAAGCAATCAGCTTGACCTCCAACAAGCGTTTCAGTATTAGTGAGGATGGCACACCAGTCTCCGAGAAATGTCTTCCAGACGTATTTTGCTTACGCCAATTACCATGTTGACGCTGGTGAGGTTGATGCTGGGCTTGTGACTCCGAAGCAAACTGAGGAGCTTTTCCCTTGTCTTCTTGCCCCACAGGTGGTTGAATGATGGCTTGCTCTTCAACCTTAAATGTTTGCCCCAGTTGGTTATCCCGAAGCAGTTGGTTGACGAGAACCCTGAGCTCTCCTTGTCTTTGAGATAAGTCTTGGATAAGAGCCATTTGCCCCAGCATCTAGGTTCTCATTACATCCACCTCAGCTTGCAGATGTTTCAGCCGTTCGTCCTTGTCGTCTTCGGGACTCTTCCTGACCAAATTCCCCATGAGGAGTGTTCTCAGCTCTTCCTGCCCCTTGGATAGATTTAGGAGGATCTCCCCGAACCGAGTCTCTTGAGCATGAAGATCCTGGTTGTTTTGTTGGGAAGCCATTGCTGAAATAAACAGCGAAGATGGTAAGTGACCTGTCAAAGGGGTACCTGTAATGTCGTGATATGTATGTATGCATGCAATATTTTCAAGGATCTCGCGGGGTTAACAAGAAAATTGTTAGAATTTGAATTTTGTAGCTTGATGGAAGGGACTTCATGTTGATGAGAGTCCTTCTTCAAGATTCAAGGCTCACCATATCAAGTGGGTCATAGCCCTTGACTCAAGTCATTAACCTTGGCTAGAGGAAAATAAATCCTCTTTACCCCTTACTGGACATTTGATTCATCATGACCTGCATCACAACACCCTTGAGGTCCTTAAAATAGATTATTCCTTATGTAGGATGCATGCAATGGTATGATGTTATGCTATGCATGGAGTGATGTAAGTAGGCCCTGTAATGAGTCCCAATTAAGGACTGTAAACAAAACCTGCAAGGAACCCGTGTTGTTAGATAACAAGTATGCAAGTAGTTCAAGTATGAAGGCACACAAGTCACACAAAAGAGCCCTTAGAGTTTAGGCCAGCATGAATTTTGGGTACTACCCTCTTTGAAGTTGGTGGGCTCAAACCTGTCCTATCAAAAGTAACCGAGTTCTAAGGAGCTCAATATCATTGGGTTGCTTTCTGTGTTCATTGTTTTGATTTAGCCACTGAATTGGCGATCAAAATATTCCAAGAAAACAACCCTCAATGAGTGTAGTATCGAGTATCAACCAACTTCGGACTGCACCAAAGTCAATCATCTCACTACCCCTAAAGAGGCCAGGATGGTTCAATTAAGGTTCCTAAGGTCAGTTGATGCTTCACGACACCACGCGGCGGCCCCGTACTCTCCTTGACTTGACTCAAGGGTTACCGATACTCACCAAAGTGCCACATCAACGTAGCAAACTGCTTCAACCGTGTCGGTATACCCCGCACAGTTCCCTCACAGTTTGTTGCTACTTTCTAAGAGGTATCCCCCAGATCCGGGTTAGGATCTATGAAACTCCTAAAACAGACCCGCAATTTTAAAGCAAACAGATCAAGCAATTGAAAACATGATGATGAACTATTCCTAAGGTACACCTCACTTTATTAATTCCCCAGCAGAGTCGCCAGTTCTGTGATCGGTGGAAATAGAACTGACTGTTTTTTAGCTGGTTTCGCGAAATGTCGCGGTAAGCAAGATTCGTCACCGTCTTTTATGTTCTCCAATATGGAAAGGATAAAAGCACAGCAAAATTCCTTATTCGAGAATGTTTCTCGGTTCGGGAGATAGATTTATAGAAAGGGAAGGTGTTAGCACCCTTTCTATCCGTGGTTATCCACGGGCTCTTAGGTACTTGCTCTTATGTTTTCAAAAATTATTTGCTTTTCAAGTGTGTGTGGGTTTTGAAAAAGTTTCGTTTGAAAAATTTCTAAGTAACTCTTGTATCAGTCCTCAAGAGTGTGTGAAATTTTTTTTTGAAATCTTTTAGAAAGTGTGAGGTGTGAAAAGTTGTTTTGTTTTGTTTGAAGAGAGCAAGTACTTAAGAGAATCTACCTACTCTAAGGAATTAGGATGTGTAAGAGTCCTTTAGATAGTGCTATCCCACCATTGAGAGGTAGGTAGCACCATCGTTGGAGGTGTTCGGGTCAATTCGATTAAGGGACATGTGTGGTCACCGAAGCAATAGTAGGACACCTTAGAAGTAACCCTAATGTCCTAGATCCTTTTATCTGAGGCAACCGTTTCGAGGCAACTGGATCTTTAGACAAAGGGCGACCTCTAAGACGTCCTATACTTGATGACCACGTCGAGGCACCCAGTGAGGCGTACCCTAGAAGTGGCATGTGCTTTGTGTGTTGTTTTTCAGTTAAGGTTATCTTGTACATGTTATTTGTGAGCTACAGATTGATTTTATTTACATACATTCTTTCATGCATTGTTAACAGTTAGGAGTGCGGAAAATAAATTGCGAAAATGTAAATCTAACTATTACAAGGCGCGGGTCTATACATCGCCAAAAAACAAAACCCGTTTGGAAATAAAGTGTGAGAAATAGTAAATAAAGCGGTAAAATTCCTATTTAACTATTACATATCTGGAGACAGTTACATAAACAAACGAAATAAATAAATGTGCGCGAGAATTAAATCGGGAACGTCCTAAGGGTTTTGACCCTTTTTGAATAAGAATTGAATTTTGTCCCTTTTTTTGTAATTAATGAAATTAAAATTAATAACTAATTAATTAATTTAATTAAAAGAAAAATATTTTTGTGTTTTTATGTTTTTAATAAAATAAAAAAAAAAAGAAATTAAAAGTTGAAAGTTCTAATTCTAAATTAATTTTACTTATTAAAAAAAAATGTTGAAATTGTTCTAATTACACAACTAATTAATTAATATTAAAATTTATTTACAAAATAAGTTAATAAATAATAAAATGTTTTTTTTTTTTGGTTTTATTGAATTTTATGGGAAAAAATTAGTTTGTTAGGTTAATTAACAATAATGATAATAATTAAAAAAGGAAAATAAAAAGAAAAGGAAAATAGAAAAAAAAAATAGAAACCAATGGGGGTGTTGATGGCCCAATGGAGGTGTGAAGCCTGGAAATTGCTGGCCCATTAACCAGCCTTGTTGACCTTTGGAGATTGCCTGGAGCACGTTGACTGGAGAATATAGTGTTCATCACTTTTTGGCCCTCGGATTGATGATCATGGCCACTTGGCATGTGGAACGCTGAAGGTTCATGGTGAAACGCATTGGGCATCCTGCACACAAACACATAAGAAAAAATGATATGGAATTTTGGGGGACCTGGAAAGAACTTACAGCGCGGTATGATGGATCTTAGGACGTGGCAAGGGTTGCTTTAGCTTCAGGGGATGGCAAAGAAGAGAGTCACGTTCTCCTTTTGGCCTGAAAATGCTTGCAATACTCCTTTTGATCTCACACTTTTTTGACACTTTTTGGATTTTGCTCTGGCCGTTTGTGTAATGTTCAGGTTGTGAATGAGGCTTGCAAGGCTTGCATATATAGTAATGAGTGAGAATAAGTCACATTTAGGAGCCTTTAACCATTGCAATTAAGCTTTGGATTTTGTCTTAACCACCATTAAAGGCCTTTCAAAGCTTGTTCAAAATTTGAATTTTCATGCCTAAATGAGCTTAGCACGAAATTGGTAGGTTGCAAATGCTTCATGAAGGCTATTCAAACCATAAGATACCATTTAATTAATTTTTTTAGATTTACTTGAATTATTATGGATTAAAATGAATTAAATCCATAAAAATTAAATAAAAATAGAAAAATAATTATTTGGTCTTGAAATTGATCATGGGACACGTGGGTGGCATGACAAGGCTGAATCAAGTGGAAAAAAGTGGGCCCTTTTGTCAAAAATTGAAGTTTCAAGGATAGTTGACTTTTGCCATTTCACAAAAATTTCCCAACTTCTCCAATGCATATCTTGCTCAATTTTGATCATATGAACATGTTCTTGGACATTTTGGAAAGGTCTTGAAGTCCTCTAACCAATTCCTTTGGTCCCGTGTCATTTTGAGTTACCAATCTCAAGTTATGGTCTTTGACTTAAAATGCCTTTTTGTTGACTTTTGAAAATGACCTATAATGTTGAAATTGATAACTTTTTGTGAGAGCATTTCTTGGACTTGGAATGTGAAGATGAGTTGTAGGAAATGTCATCCCCTTCAAAATTAGCATTGGATGGGATTTTTCTGATGAACCATGAAAAAGTTATGCCTTGGTCAAGTTACAGTTGACTTTTCAACTGTCCAAAAATGGAAACTTTTACATCTTGATGATTTTTGAGCCATTCTTGTGGAATCATGATCAAGATTTGATCCAATGATGATTGTGGCTTCAAAATAAGATGTTGACCAAAATTTTTGACTTTTGACTGCCAAATGACCATTTTACCCCTACAGTTGATTGTGAAGCAATTAGGGTTTTTTACTGTGCAACTTGACCTTGTGAGCCTTGAAACTTGACATGTAGGTGCTTGACAATGTATATGAGCATATGGGACTTGATTGAGCCCTTGAAAACCTCAACTTCCTTGCAAGAACCAAAACCCTAATTTGACTGGCTTAGGAGGGTGTTTGAACTGTGCAACCCTTGAGTAGACTTGAGCAAATTGAGATGATGCTTGTCAAAACTTTGAAGAATATGGGAGGGAAAATTTTGGGGTACAACACACACATAATTTTCCTTTCCCTTTTCAAGAATACCCTTCAGGTTGCCTCATAAGGATTGTCTCATCTAGATCACCATACAAGAATGCAATCTTCACATCCATTTGTTCCAGTTCAAGGTTGAATTGTACCATTATGGCAAGAAACATTCAAATGGATTTGTGCTTCACAACAGGAGAAACACATCATTGAATTCATCACCTTATTTCTGAGTGAAACCCATTGCAACCAACTTTGCCTTGTATCATTTCGACGCCACTTCTTCTATTCCTTCCTTAACTTTGAAAATCCATTTACAGTTGACTAACCTGGCTCCAACAGGTTTCTTGATCAGTTCCCAAGTGTTCTTATCATAAAGATATTTCATCTCATCATCTATGGCCTTCAGACATTCAGCCTTATTTCGACTTCTCATAACTTCCTTATGGTCTCTAGGTTCTTTGTCTAGAACATCACTTGCAGAGATTAAGGCATAAGCTATAAGATCTGCATACCCAAGTCTCTGAGGTGGCTTAATGACTCTTCTTGTTATATTTTTTTCCGATAGATAGTCATCGACAATTTCCTTAACTTTCTCAATATCTTCTACTTCTTCTTCGACTTCATATGGGATATGCAATTCAGCATCAACATGCTCCTCCTCAACAAGAATCTTTCCTTGTTCTAACTCTTCGTCAGATATTTATGCACTTCGATCAACATCATCAGTTTTCTTGAAAGCCATTTCAGCTTCATTGAAAACTATATCTCGACTGGTGATGCACCTCATGTGACTTGGCTCTAGGAACCATAGCCTATAAGTTTGACTCCTTCAAGATATCCCATGAACATGCATTTCAGAGCTATAGGTTCGACCTTGTCTTTCCTAATGTGAGCATAGGCTACACAGCCAAATACTCTTAGTTTGTCAAGATCTAGTGGATGTCCCGACCAAACTTCTTCAGGTATCTTCATATCTAACGCATGTTAGACGATAACGCATGTGTAGGGGGTGAATAGAGGCACCAAATATATTTCTAGATACAACTCTAGAATTTAATTGGTTTTCAAAACTTTTGATGCGAAAGAAATAACTGGATAAGTCGTCTAAAAAACAACTTATTAGAAACTCGAATATACAAATTATGAAAGATAAATCTATGAGATAAAATTGAGTAATTGATTAATACAAACTCAAATCAACAATCCACTTATTTATTTTTTGAACACAATCACTTTGAAATGCTATTTCCAAGGCTAAATAATCAAAGAACTAACTAGATCGTTTTATCAAACACTTGGCGTGCAAGTGAATTTTCAGAAGTTCTCTTTGAGTAGTGTTGATATACAAAACCACTTATAATCAAAATTTATTATAAGCTATATCCACACCTATTTCAAAAATAAATTTTGAGAGAAAAATTCTTACAATTCAATTACTATCACAATTCTATGTGATAAAAAATATTGATGAAATTGAAAGCAAGTAAAAGCGAAAAAGTAAAAACACACAAGGAATTTGTCTACACAGTTCCCCAATGTTGTCCTCGCGTGTGGGTACGTCTGCACCTAATTCCAATAGAACTAGGCTAATTCTTATATGAAAAATGTTTAATACAATGGAAGAGTTAGAAACAACAATACAAAATTCTCCAATTTAGTGTTGATGCTCCTTCTTCCAACATTTGATCTTAAGCAAGATCAAATCAACCGATATATGCAACATATTCGCCGCTTAAGCTACTTCCTTAAAAGAATTTCAAACACCCCAAGGTTCCTTGCAAATATTTCATACTCTCCAAGTGAATTTTCACTCGAGTTAATCTGATTGCAAACTATCAACACAAGATCACCGATTCTATCATCCAATTCTTGCTACTTCCTTAAAAAGATTTCAACCACTCTAAGGTTCCTTGAAAAGATTTCAAACACTCCAAGAGATTTTTCACATGGACGATTCCTTCTCGCACGATCTTGCACGAAAACCCCCCAATTAAACAAATGATGTTGGAGGATAAACCCGATGGTTTTTCCGGATGAAGACCCCTACCAAAACTCAACCCAAATCAATTGGAAATCTTCAATTCTTCGTCTAGATAGCACCCCGTCGGAACATCACCACAATGTAATGTTGGTGTGTATGCATAGATTGGAAGGTTAAAGATGAAGATAAAAAGTAGGCTAATATTATGGTATCATCAAGTTAGAAATTATGCATGAAAGGGTATTTATAATTTCGACAAGTTTAGGGCAAAAAAAGGACAGATTCATAATAAAAGAAAATGAAAATTTGACCAAAACAGAATTTATGTGTCGATCTCAAAATTGTATGTGTCGATCTCAAAATTGTATGTGTCGACACATACTTTATAAAAAGGTTGCATGTGTCGACCTGAAGAACTCTATATGTCAACTTGAGCAAGTCAGTAGCTACATGATTTAAAACGTGAGTAAATGTGTCGACCTGAAATATGGATGTGTCGACACATAAAATAATTTTTTTTGCAATTTCATAAATCTTTCAGTATGTGTCGACCTATATGATGCTTGTGTCGGTCTGTGACTTACAGAAGCTCACAGGCTTTAAAACGAAGTTACATGTGTCGACCTGAAACTCGGATGTGTCGACACATGCAAGGCAAAAATGTGCAGAAAGTGTTTTTCAATGAGTTTGGTCAATTTCAAAGTGCTTTTTTATGGTTATTAAATGTATGATGCAGAGGAGTGCCACAAGACAAAGATATACAATTTATTTTACCGCTATATCATCTTTCTCGGTTTTGATATTATGTAAAACATTGTATATTGAAGTTGTACTCACAAACTCCCCCTTTTTATGATGGCAAAACTTCCGACGATGTATTACAAAGACTCCCCCATCTTTATGCTTTCTATCTTTATCTCTCATATGCTTATCCCTATCTGACAACATCAAAAAGAAGATATCAACTGATTAGAAGTATCAAAGTTTCCAAACAATTAACAAATACCAAACAGAGGCAAATTTTACATATAAGAGCGACAATTACATATCCCTATATATATGTAATGATGAAAACTTTTAAATATCGAGCAGCACACATCACAACAAATGTAATGTAATGCAAAAGCAATGAAATCAATTTGAGCATCATGATCATGCAACATTTCATAATGAAACTCCCGATGTCGCACACACATGTGTCAACCATAGCAACAACATAATATCACTACTAACACCAAAATGAAAATGTTTATTAAACAAAGTAACTATGACAACATGAAACATACATTGCAAAATAAAATAAGGGAATAACCACACCACATGCTTGTATATTGAGAACAAATCTATGTAAATGTGAAAGAATTAATACATGAAGTCATTGTAAGCATATAGAACAAGAACACACAATGGTTGTTGATCGAAATTTTTTGGAAATGAACATTCATGGTTTTCATCATTTGAAAGTATATGAAGCATTTTTGAAAGAAGCCTAGAAATATGCATTAAGGCAAAACTTACGTTCAAGAAGAAATTGAAACGGTATTACATATGTTGCACTTAAAAAACATAACACACTCAACCACAAAGTTAGAGTGAATACTTAAAGTGTGATTAACGAGAGAGAGAGAGAGAGAGAGAGAGAGAGAGAGAGAGAGAGAGAGAGAGAGAGAGAGAACTAGGAAACATTTGATATATACATTATCCTAAATTCTTCGTGTATGTTGACAAAAGATTCGGTTGAGAGTGGTTTAGTGAAAACATCGGTAAGTTGGTTTTTACTATCAACATGCTCAAACACAACATCTCCTTTTTTGACATGATCACGAAGCAAGTGGTGTCGTATCTCAATATGTTTAGTTCTTGAATGTAGCACCAAATTTTTGGTTAGATTTATGGAACTAGTGTTGTCGCACATGATAGGAATATGTGATAGTTTAATATCAAAGCCCAATAGTTGTTGTTTGAGCCACAATATTTGAGCACAGCAACTACCGGCTGCCACATATTCTGCCTCGGCAGTTGACAAGCTACAAAAACTTGCTTTTTACTATGCCAACTTACCAAGGATTTTGAAAACAAGTGACAAGTTCCACTAGTACTTTTCCTATCCAATTTGCAACCGGCAAAATCAGAATCGAAATAACCAACTAAATTACAATCGTTTCCCTTGGAATATAAAATCCTAAATTTTGAGGTATCAGTAAGGTATCTAAAGATTCATTTTACGGCTTTTAAATGAGATTCCTTGGGAAACGCTTGATATTGTGCACACATAAAAACACTAAACATAATATTGGGACGAGATGATATAAAATAGAAAAGAGAACCAATCATACCTCTATACCTTTTTACTTCAACGTCCTTACCTTTCTCATCCTTGTCCAGATTACCGTTTGTTGCCATGGGAGTGTCCATTTCCTTAGCACTATCCATTCTGAATCTCTTAAGTAATTCGAGACAATACTTGGTTTGACATACAAATGTTCCTTCATCGAGTTGTTTGATTTATAGCTCGAGAAAGTAATTCAACTCCCCCATTAGGCTCATCTCAAACTCTCCCTGCATAAGCTTAGAGAACTCCTTGACAAGATGCAAATTAGTAGATCCAAAAATGATATTGTTGTACCCCAAAATTTGCCCTCTCATTTCTCAAGGAATCACCCTGGATCCTCAAGTTTGCTTCCATCCAATTCCAAGCCTTGAACTGCAATTTTTCCAGAAAAGTCATCCACAAGGGCAAAATGGTCATTTGTGAAGGGGTATGAAAACACTTAGAAGGGGGGGTGAATAAGTGACTCTTTTCATTTCCAAAACAAAGATCAACAATAATGGAAGGACAAGGTTATTTTTATCCTGGTTCGTTTGAACTCAAACTACTCTAGTCCACCCGCCAAGGTGATTTCGCCTTTCTCAACAAGGACTTAATCCACTATAATCAACTGATTACAAACACACAACAACTGTTGTGACTAACAATGCACAAGTAATCTTACAAGTGACTAACACCACTAAGACTTAAATCCAGTCCTAGTCTGCTTGAGAAATCTGACCAAACTTGGTCTCTCAAGGAACAAATACAAGAGTTTAATCTTTACAGATAGTGAAATAAAATTTGCTTCTTAATCAAGCTATATCATAACTGTGATTTTTCACTTAGAATAAAATGCACAAATTTGTATGAACAATGAGTTTGTAAGCTTAGAATCTTTCACGTAAATTTCTTGCTTCTGTTTTAAAAGTTGATTAGTTAACAACACAATAGGCTTGCAATAAATGTCCTTCTATTTATAGTAGGAACAATAAGACCGTTGCTGCCTTCAGAAAAGTTGGAGAGCATTAAATGCTTGTGTGATTCCTTGCAATATTCCATTTTCCAAGAAACTAGTGTAGGCACTTGAGTGCTTTCAGCCGTCTTTGCATTAATGAGCAAACGACAGAATGTAAGAACATGTTTCCTACGCTTTGACAAGACAAGTTGGTTTTAACGTTCTTTCAGAATTTGTTCCAATGTCTTTAAGTCAGAACATGCTTCACTCATCTTCTAGACAGTGCTTTGCTTGCTAAGAACTTGATCAACGCTTGCTTTCAAGTAATCTTCTGAGCAAGGAACCTGCTAAGTGTTAGAAGATATATTTAAAAAATAAAGTGTCTTTACCAGAGTCAGCAGATACGCTTGAAGAAAAGGTTATTTCATCAAAGAACTTCTTCATAATTTTTGCTTGGCACTTCAGAATGTTTTCTGTCAGAACATAATCTGAAACATTCAAACACATTCATCGAGTATAAATTATCTTAAATATAATTTATTGTTATCATCAAAACTCTGAGATAGGTCAGAACTTATCTTGTTCTTACAATCTCCCCCTTTTTGATGATGATAAAAATTATTTTAGATAAAGAGAAAAAAAGATAAGAGATAAGAATCTCCCCCTGAAATGAATATTTCTATGTATAAAACATCCTGAGATTATTTATCAGAGCAATACAAAGTCTTCTTGGATTTCTTCAGAACTTTCTTCAAGAAGATAATGTTCAGCTGGAATATTCTTTCAGAGTTAAAGTGATACCTGCAAAAAAAATTCTTTTGCATAGAAGGGAATCTTGCAATTTGTTATAATGTATGAGACTTAGTCCCATAACTGTTAAACAGTGATTAGTTCAAGAATGCACATTTTCTCCCCCTTTTTGGCATAATCAAAATAAGGTGTAAAAAATAAATAAATTAAAATTAAATTAAAATTTTTTTTTAAAAGATTTCATAAAAAAGATAAAAGAAATATCCAGAAGTACAAACAAAACACCCAAACAAAAGACAAGAGACAAAAAGAAACTAGGATTTCTTAGTAACAAGAGCCATCAGAAGATTCTTGATATCAGAGGCAGATTCTTCTTATTTCACCATCCAGTTCTTGATTTCTTGATTTGTTTGGTCTTGCTTATCCAAGCGTTCACTTAATACTTCATTCTCCCTCTTGAGCTCTTTTAGAGCGTCCATGATGAGTGAGGTAGGAGCAGAGGATGATGAAGCTTCAGTAGAAACAGGCTTAGAAGCAGCAACCGTTGAGTCAGTATTCACGAAGGTGGAGAGCTGAGTGCCTAGATCCATTGCAAGAGTTGGCATTGGTTCAGGTCCAGACTTAACAGATGGTTGATTCAATAGAACAATAGCCATATGATTTGAATCTTCAGAGGATCCTTCAGATTCATCTTCTGATATGTCCATCGTATCATCTGGTGTATCAGCAATCATTAACGAAGACTTCTTATTCCAAATGTCAGCAGCTTCTGTCTTGAAAGCATGTAGAAGTTTGGAAAAGTTGTCCAGCACCTGAAAGTGGCATAAGTCCTGTAACTTCAGTGATTCAGCATCCAAAGTTCTTCTGAAGGTTTCCCATAGAAGATCTGTTGCAACTGTGTTCACGCTTCTGGAGAAATCTTCTTTCAGCAGTTTTAACCATGCTTGAACATCTGTTATAAAACTCTGAAACAAAGTATTTACATCTGGCTGAACAGGTTTAGGGACAGCCTTCTTGAAAGTTTTGTTTTTCAAGAATTGTAGAGATTGAAAATCCACTACAGTTCTTAAAAAGCTATTAGGTTCAGGATTTTTGGTAGGTTCAGGTTGGTCAACAAAGATAGGAGGTACTGATAAAACATGAGGTTCGGATGGTTCAACAGTTTCAGTTTATTCAAAAGGTTGTTGTTCTGGAATTTGAGGGGGTGAGAGTGTAGGTGAGATTGGTGTTGTATGTTGTGGTGAAGTAGGTGGAGTGACATCAGGCGAAATTATTATTGTATAATCAGGAGTGGGAATAGGATTCTGAGGCCGTGGTTGATTCATAGCAAAAATGTTTTCAGATGGTAAGTTGAAAGGAGGCTTTATAGTGGCCAGAGGTTCATTTATCCTTGGAATTCTCCAAGAGCCAGCATCATACCATCCAGTGGGTCTGGGTGATAGAGGTCTGGGAGGAGGTATTGAAAAATGTTTGGCAGGAATGGGTTGAAAAAAAGATGGTTCAGGGGGTTCTGATTGAGAGGGTTCTTATTGGGTGTCAGAGTGTTCATCAAAGTCAAAATCACTCAAATCTGATAAAACCTGATTTTTATAAGGGTTGTCAGCAAGGGGGTCAGATGGTAAGGTCAGCTCAATATCAACATCTATATCTCCTAAGGTTTGGGAGGGTTCAGTAGATGTAGATACATTGACAGAATCATAAACAGACATAGTTTCAGCGGGTTTACCTGTCTTCTTTTTCTTCTTCCGAGGAGTGTCAGAAGGTCCTTCTACAGCTTTTCTCTTCAAAGATTCTTGGAGAACAACATCAGGAGCAGCTTGATCTCTTCCTTGAAGCCAAGCTGGATCAATGGGTGATCCAATTTCTTTGCATATTTCAAGATAGTGCAAGATGATACAAGGATGATCTCCTGAGTTGAAGAGAGGAAAGTCAGCAATAGGTATCCTTCTCCTCTTCACAACAGCTGACACAAATGGATCTGGTTCCACCAGCAGTTTGCCAATTATTTTCCTTTTCAGTAAGTTCTTCGCAGTCATAGTCTTGCCACAAGTAGGTTCTAGCTCCCCCAGAAGATTGGCTTCTTTTAGGTGAGCAATCAGACCATTCTCAGTCAAAATGTCAGATAATAATCTCCCCATAGGAATCCAATTCCTCTTGGATTTGGGGTTTTTCATCCTTTCAGCTTCCCTAGTCTCTTTTACATGGTTCCAGAGATGTTCAAATAGCAGGTAAGGCAAATCAATTTTGACATTAGTTCCAAGGCAGAACAACAAATATTGTTGATCAGCGTTGATGTAATTAGGAGAGCTGGTGTCTTTCCTATGGTGAATACATCCATGAATAATCCTTGCCCAAATCTTGTATTTGTCTTTCAAGTCCCTGACTTTAGAAGAACCTTGACCATTTGTGAAAATCTCAGAATATACCCTTGACATCTCCATTCTTCCACTTGGCATTCCTATAACTCCAAGTCCTTTAAACCCTAGAAACTTTCTGATTTGATTTTCTGTAATGGATATTTCCTTTCCCTTTACGAAAGAGAGAATAACCTTAGGGGTTGCAATGGCATGTATCCAGAATTCCTTCACCAGATATGGAAAGACTGGACCAATGAGATGATCAAAGAAGCTTTCCCAACCTTGAAACTTCACAGCAGGGAACAAGTCAAAACCATTCTCTCTGAGATTCTCAAAATCTACCATTAGCTCACTCAAAACTTCCAAACTGTCTACCGGAATGAGAGTTATTCTTTCAGGCACAATGTATTGCTCAGAGTGGGTAGAAGAAGAAGAAGCCATTGAAGCTTTTTAGAAATGAGAATTTGAATAAAGAGGGTTTTAAGAGAAAAAGTACATAAACGCTTGAGTTTGAAAGAGACAGTAAAGAATGAAAAAGGGTTTTTGAAAAAGTATTTATAGGCAAAGATTTCAGAAAATAGGTTTTAAAAATATTTAAGACAAATTTAAAATAAATTTTAAAATGGATTTAAAAACGAATCTCATCATTACGTGCATTTAATGATTTTGCTAAAAATAAGGGGAAAACGTGAGATTATGGCTAATCATTAACAGTTACCTAAATGTCATCAGTAGCTTTTGCACGCTTGACCTTTCAAAAACACACCACGTGTTCATCTCCTGAAGGATGCATGTAACAGCTATTTGTTCTAATGAATTTCTGAACTACACTTGGACATGAAGCGTTAAAACATTTCATAACTTTTCATATAGCTTCTGTTACAACTTCTCTTCTAACTTCTGAAGAGTTGTTTAATCAGAGCATTCATTTCAAAATATTCTGAAGTCAATCACAGAATATAAATATTATTTTATTCAGGACATAATTCCATACCAATATTTTTCAGAATGAAATTAAATCTATCTTCTGAAAGGGGTTTGGTAAAAATGTCAGCCCATTGATGGTCTGTTTTTACAAAAATTAAGTTTAAAATCCCCTTCTGAATATAGTCCCTTATGAAATGATATTTAATTTCAATATGTTTGGCTTTAGAATGTAAGATTGGATTCTTAGAAAGACAAATAGCAGAAGTATTGTCACAGAAGATAGGAATCTTACTTTCATAAAGGTTGAAATCTTCTAGTTGACTTTTCATCCAAATCATCTGAGAACTACATCCAGCAGCAGATATATATTCAACTTCTATGGTTGAGAGTGCAATTGTTGCTTGCTTCTTGCTGTACCACGAGATAAGATTGTCACCCAGAAACTGACAGCTTCCAGAGGTGCTTTTTCTTTCAATTCTATCTCCAGCAAAGTCAGCATCACAATAACCTACTAGTTTGTAATCTTGTGATCTTCTGTAACATAGACCCAGATTAGTAGTACCTTTCAGATGCCTAAGAATTCTCTTAACAACTGTTAAGTGAGATTCTCTAGGATCTATTTGGAATCTAGCATACAGGCACACGCTAAATAGTATATCAGGTCTAGATGCAGTTAGATAGAGAAGGGATCCAATCATACCTCTATAGAGCTTCTAATCTACTTTCATACTTACCTCATCTTTACCCAGAATGCAGGTTAGATGCATAGGTGTCTTGACATCTTTGCTTTCTGACATTTGAAATTTCTTCAGAAGTTCTTTAACATACTTCGTCTGATGTATGAAAGTACCTTCTGGAGTCTGGTTGATTTGAATTCCCAGAAAGAATTTCAATTCTCCCATCATGCTCATTTCAAATTCTGCCTGCATGGTCTCAACAAATTCTTTTCCAAGGGAGATATTAGAGGTTCCAAAAATTATATCATCAACATAAATTTGAAAAATTAAAATATCATTTTTAAATGTCTTTCTGAAAAGAGTTGTGTCCACCTTCCTTCTGGTAAAATCTTTTTCTAATAGAAAATTACTCAGACGATCATACCAAGCTCTGGGAGCTTGTTTTAAATCGTACAAAGACTTTTTTAATTTAAAAACATGTTCTGGATGTTTTGAATCATTAAATCCAGGAGGTTGATGGACATATACTTCTTCTTTAATATAGCCATTTAGAAATGCACTTTTAACATCCATTTGATATAATGAAATGTTATTTTGTACAACAAACAAAATTAATAATCTTATAGATTCTAACCTGGCGACTGGGGCAAAGGTTTCATTATAATCAATTCCTTCTTGTTGACTATAACCATGTGCAACCAGTCATGCTTTGTTTCTGATTACTTCTCCTTGCTCGTTCAATTTGTTTCTGAAAACCCATTTGGTTCCTATAACATTGAATCCTTTGGGTCTTGGAACTAGATTCCATACATCATTTCTGGAGAATTGATTGAGTTCTTCTTGCATTGCTAAGATCCAATAATTATCTTCCAGAGCTTCATCAATGGTAGTTGGCTCAATCAGAGAGACCAAACTAAACAAAGATTCTTCATTAATTCTGAGATAGGATCTTGTTTTGATGGGATCTTCTTTTCTTCCAATGATTACATCTTCTTTGTGAGCTGAAGATATTCTAAGAAACCTTTTCTGAGTGGGTTGGTCATAGATTCTGAGATTTTTCAGAGCTTTGTCAAGAGGATGATCTACTGAGTCTTCTTTTGCTTCTGAAGTTTCAGAGTTTAAGGGATGATCTTCTGTACCTACAGAAAAATCAATTTGCTTTGGCTGTTGCTGGCCAAGCTTATCATCAAACCTGACTTTGATTGATTCTTCAACAATCAGAGTTTCTGTGTTGTATACTCTATAGCCTTTTGAGCGCTCAGAATATCCAAGCAGGAAACACTTTTGTGATTTGGAATCAAACTTGTTCAGAGTTTCTTTGGTGTTCAGAATAAAACAAGTACATCCAAAAGGATGGAAATAAGAAATGTTGGGCTTTCTGTTTTTCCACAATTCATAGGGAGTCTTTTCAAGAATAGGTCTTATAGAGATTCTATTTTGAATGTAACACGCTGTGTTCACAGCTTCTGCCCAAAAGTGCTTAGCCATATTTGTTTCATTGATCATGGTTCTGGCCATTTCTTGTAAAGTTCTATTCTTTCTTTCTACAACTCCATTTTGCTAGTGAGTTCTAGGACAAGAAAAATTATGAACAATACCATTTTCTTTAAAATACTTTTCAAAATAATGATTTTCAAATTCACCACCATTTTCACTTCTGACTTTTGTGATTTTAAAATCTTTTTCATTTTGCACTTGAGTACGGAAGTCAATGAATACAAAATGTGACTCATCCTTGTGTTTTAAAAACTTTACCCATGTCCATCTGCTGAAGTCATCAATGATGACCAATCCATACTTCTTGCCTCTGATGGATGCAGTTTTAACTGGCCCAAACAGATCAATATGAAGTAACTCTAATGGCTTAGAGGAAGAGACAACATTTTTAGATTTAAAGGAAGGTTTTGAAAATGTTCCCTTTTGGCATGCTTCGCACAGAGCTTCTGAGTTGTACTTCAGATTGGGAAGTCCTCTGACTAAATTTAATTTATTTAGTTGAGAGATTTTTCTAAGACTGACATGTCCCAATCTTCTGTGCCATACCCATTGTTCATTGCTAACAGACAAAAGGCATTTGAAGTTTTGAGATTTAAGATCTGATAAATTAATTTTGTAAATGTTGTTCTTTCTCTTGCCAGAAAAGAGGATTGATCCATCTTTTTGACTTACAGCTTTACAAGAGTTTTGATTGAAGATAATGTCATAGCCATTGTCACTTAATTGACTTATGGATAATAGATTATGAGCTAATCCTTCTACTAATAAAACATTGGAGATAGAAGGAAGGTTACCGTTTCCAATGGTTCCAGAACTAATAATCTTCCCTTTCTGATTACCTCTAAACTTGACATCTCCTCCAGCTTTAAATTCCAGGCTTTGGAACATAGACCTTTTTCCCGTCATGTGTCGAGAGCACCCAGAGTCCAGGTACCATGACTGGTGTTTCAATTGAGCTGTTAAGGACATCTGCAACAAATATTATTTTATCCTTAGGTACCCATATATTTTTGGGTCCTTTTGGGTTAGCATAAGAGTTTCCAGAATGTGATGTATATTTTATATCATGTGAGTGTCCAAACTTGAATTGTTTATTAAGAGGTTTGTAAGTGAAGGTCATTTTAGCAACATGTTTTGGAATGCATGTCTCCTTCCCTTTGGGAGGTTCATATCCAATTCCTCTTCTGTTTTTCCCACTAACTCCATAGATCATTGAAGCCATTTTTCTTCTGCCTATGCCTTTAGCTAGAAAAGATTGAAAGCTATAGTCATATTCTTTCAGAATATCTTTTGAACTAGACACAGACTCTGAACTAAAATTCTTTTGAACATTTTGAATTTCCTTTTTAAGTTTAAAATTGTTTTCTAAAAATTCAGATTTTTCTGTTTCAAGTTTCTCAAGATCAGATGCAAGACTCTTCTTGAGTTTCTTGTATTTGATTTTGAGCTTACTATAGTTTTCCAGAAGTTCTAATAAACTATCAGCAAGTTCATCTCTAGAAAATTCAGAAAATACCTCTTTTTGTTCTGACTCACAGTCTGAGTCACCTTCTGTGATAACCATCAGAGCTAGGTTAGCATTTTCATCTTCAGAACCAGATTCATCTTCAGAAGAATTTGAGTCATCCCAGGTTTCCATCATTCCTTTCTTCTTACCAAATCTCTTCTTTGGTTTTTCTTTTTCAAGCTTTGGACAATCACTTTTGTAGTGACCAGGTTCTTTGCATTCATAACAGATGATCTCTCTTCTGTTTGACTTTTTGTGATCAGAAGATTCTGCTTTATCTTTTGACTTCTTGAAGTTCCTGAACTTCTTTTGTTTGTGCTTCCACATATGATTGATCCTTCTGGAGAGCAAAGATAATTCGTCTTCTTCTGACGCTGATTCTTCAGAGTTTTCCTCTTCAACCTGAAAAGCGTTAGTATCAAATTTCTTAATTGATTTAAGGGCCAGAGACTTACCTTTCTTCTGATGCTCGTGCTCATCCAGTTCAATCTCATGACTTCTGAGAGCGCTGATGAGTTCCTCCAGAGACACATTGTTCAGATCTTTTGACACTTTAAAAGCAGTGACCATTGGTGCCCATCTTCTGGGTAAGCTTCTGATGATCTTTTTCACATGATCTGCTTTGGTATATCCTTTGTTCAAAACTCTCAGACCAGCGATCAGAGTTTGAAACCTAGAGAACACTGCTTCTATAGACTCACTCTCTTCAACTTTGAAGGCTTCATACTTCTGAACTAAAGCCAGAGCTTTAGACTCCTTAACTTGAGCATTTCCTTCATGAGTCATTTTGAGAGACTCAAACATATCATGCGTTGTATCTCTATTAGTGATTTTTTCATATTCTACTTTAGAGATAGCATCTAGAAAAATATTTCTAGCTCTATGATGATTTTTAAAATCAGCTTTTTGTTGTCTATCCATATTTTTTCTATCCACTTTGTTTCCTTCTGAATCTATAGGATGTTTGTAACCATCCAAGACTATATCCCAAAGATCACTATCATGACCTAGAAAGAAACTTTCTAGTCTATCTTTCCAGTACTCAAAATATTCTCCATCAAACACTGGAGGTTTGTTGTAACTATTATTGTTTTGTTCAGCGGCCATTGTGTTTTCTTCTGGATCTTTTCCTGACACGGCTAAGTGTTGTGCTCAGAGTCAAGCTCCGATACCAATTGAAGGGGTCAGAAAACACTTAGAAGGGCGGGGGGGGGGGGGGGGGGGGGGGTTGAATAAGTGACTCTTTTCATTTCCAAAACAAAGCTCAACAATAATGGAAGGACAAGGTTATTTTTATCCTGGTTCGTTTGAACTCAAACTACTCCAGTCCACCCGCCAAGGTGATTTCTCCTTTCTCAACAAGGACTTAATCCACTATAATCAACTGATTACAAACACACAACAATTGTTGTGACTAATAATGCACAAGTAATCTTACAAGTGACTAACACCACTAAGACTTAAATCTAGTCCTAGTTTGCTTGAGAAATCTGACCAAACTTGGTCTCTCAAGGAACAAATACAAGAGTTTAATCTTTACAGATAATGAAATAAAATTTGCTTCTTAATCAAGCTATATCACAACTGTGATTTTTCACTTAGAATAAAATTCACAAATTTTTATGAACAATGAGTTTGTGAGCTTAAAATCTTTCACGTAAATTTCTTGCTTCTGTTTTGAAAGTTGATTAGTTAACAACGTAGTAGGCTTGCAATAAATGTCCTTCTATTTATAGTAGGAACAATAAGACCGTTGCTGCCTTCAGAAAAGTTGGAGAGCATTAAATGCTTGCGTGATTCCTTACAATATTCCATTTTCCAAGAAACTAGTGTAGGCACTTGAGTGCTTTCAGCCGTCTTTGCATTAATGAGAAAACGACAGAATGTAAGAACATGTTTCCTACGCTTTGACAAGACAAGTTGGTTTTAACGTTCTTTCAGAATTTGTTCCAATGTCTTTAAGTCAGAACATGCTTCACTCATCTTCTAGGCAGTGCTTTGATTGCTAAGAACTTGATCAGTGCTTGCTTTCAAGTAATCTTCTGAGCAAGGAACATGCTAAGTGTTAGAAGATATATTTAAAAAATAAAGTGTCTTTACCAGAGTCAGTAGATGCGCTTGAAGAAAAGGTTCTTTCATCAAAGAACTTCTTCATAATTTTTGCTTGGCACTTCAGAATGTTTTCTGTCAGAACATAATCTGAAACATTCAAACACATTCATCAGAGTATAAATTATCTTAAATATAATTTATTGTTATCATCAAAACTCTGAGATAGGTCAGAACTTATCTTGTTCTTACAATTTGCACACTGAAAAGTCAAACTTTGACTTTTGAATCAAAATCAAATCTCAAAAAATCATATTTCATCCAGACATGTTGGAATATGAAGTTTTGTTTCATCAAGAAATTCAAAAGTCAAATTTTACTTTGGAAAAGTCAAATTCTAAATACTTAGAAAATTTTCTAAGTGTTTAACTTAAAAACTTCTGACCAGATTATCACCCTAACACTCAGCAAACTCTGGATATTCTCAAGACAGAGTTTGGTCAGAGCTTCTGGGCATGTTTTCACAAAAGTTTAGTCAGAGTTTGCCAGGGTAATTCAAGAAGGTTTACAAAGCGTGTTACAAACTTCCTGAAGAGCATGGAAACTCCTTCAGAACATGTTGGAGCCAGAAGATACAAAAATCATAGGTTGGATGCTACGCTGAATCATAACTTCTGATCTAGAACTAAGCCTTGGTGTAGAATCTCACGTTGCAAGATTTCTGGTTGTGATAAGTCTCATCGTTATTTAATGCTCACAACCACTTTCTGAGTCTTTATCCAAAGGATTTTCACCATGTGTACCTCTACTGTCTTGGGATAGCAAACTTTGGTACTAGGCCCATGCTTTGTTTTGATTTTCCTTAAATCCTGATGACAACTCCAACTTAGGCATGGTTAAAAGCTGCTAATCAGCAGCTAGTTCAGCCTACGCCTGCATCCCATAATTGCACCAAACTAGCATACGAAAACAGTGATGAAAAAGCTAGGGAGAAGGATGCCAAATTGATTTAAAATCCCATTTGTCTTTCCCCCCAATATCACAACAAATTCACCTATAAATACTTTGCTCCATCACATGTTCAAGTGACTAGGCTTTGAGGGAGAGGCTGACTTTGGAAGAGAGATTGGTAAAAAGGGAGAGAAAAGGAAGTTGAAACCTTCATAAAAAATCCATAAATACAAAACAGAAAACCAAACCTTTGTTCTTCCTTTTGAACCAAAGAGCTTGGAACTTCCTCTTCCGTTACTCTTGCTGATTCCAGAACATCCAAAGGTAGCAGCTCAAATCTCCAAGCTCACGCTCCAGGTTCAAGATAAGTCTTTCTGACTTTGCTTATTTTCATTCTGAACATCATTAACATGTAAATATCATAGTATTGATGTTGTTCATATCATTGCATAAGTAGAAAAAACTGTGGATCAAAGTTTCTTGATTAGGGCTAGATTCAGATTTAGGATTAGAACTTCTATAAACTGTTGTGTTATTATCCTTCTGATCTGCTGTTTAATAAGAACTGAATAAATTGTTAATATGCTGATTAAGAGTTGAAATATGGCACAGAACTTATGAGTTCTCCTCACTGTTTTAACATACAGAACTTCCATGATTTTCTCACTGTTTAAACACACTGAACTTCTGATATTTCCACTTCTGAGTTCTCCTCATTGTTTTAACATATAAAACTTCTATGATTTTCTCACTATTAACACACACTGAACTTATGATTCTTACATGTTGATAACGCACTGAACTGCTAATGTTCACTCACTGACTCAGCATAATTCAGAACTTCTGATGATTCACTCACTGTTCTAACACAGCACGGAACTTATGAGTTCTCCTTACATGTCAAATACACTAAACTTCTGATGTTTCTACTCTTTGTTTTCAAACACTCAGAGTTTCTAATTTTTACATGCTGATAACGCACTGAACTGCTGATATCTCCTCACTGTTTTAGTGTAATATAGAACTTATGACTTGTGGCCCATTGTCTAAATACCACCCAGAATTTTTGTGTTTTCCCTCTAACGTTTCTTCCAGGACCTCAGAGTGTATGAATCCATAACTTCTGATTCCATTGACGTTCCTTTATGAGTCATCACGCGCCTAGCTTCAGAACTTATGATCCTTGTTTATTTTGCTTGCAGTAGCACGTTGTTTCTGTCTTTCATTTATTTCTCTTTTCATCATTTTTAATATTAACATAAAAAGACATAAAAATATTTTCTTTTATTAATTAATTTATTTCTTTTTTCATTAAGACAAAAACATTTTCTAAACAAGTCCATTTCTTTCTTATATTATGCATTTTAATATGGTTGTAATAGATAATTAGGACTTAAATTCCTTGCAACCCCCATTCATAAATTTGTACACCCCCATCCATAAAATATTGTAATAGCGTAGGACTTTACATTTCTGCAATTTATTGCTTTCGAATGTAAATGCTAGTAATTAGGGTGTGTATGGCAATATAAAATTGACAAATAGATCACCCTAATCAAGACTAAAATGCATGCAATCAAAAACACTTGCACACTAGCACCCCTAGGGTTATTCCACTTGATGCCTTACAAAAATGGCCATGTTATGCATGTGGGATGTCTTAGCACGAACAAATCAAAAATACAAGATCATAGTCCCTCGATGACGCTATCAAAGTTGCCTTTCGAAATGATATTAGTCCCTAAAGAAAAAATGCTAAGTCATCTCACAATATTGCTATCATGATCATACGATGACCCAATGCCTGTCCCTTCACATCTAATGATGGGGCTTCTTACCAAAACAATGGTAAGGTAGAAACGTATAAAGGAGGAGGAAAAGCACATCTAAGACCTTTTGAGTAGGTAGGTTCGCTCTTAGTTACTCGCTTGCTCACAACAAAACATTTTGTACCAACACTCTCACTTTGAAACATTTTCAAAAGACAAACACTTTGTACGCGTTCTTATAGAAACGAGAGCCATTACAAAGAAAACCCTTTTCAAAATCACTTTCAAAAACACATTCCACAAACACCTCTTTGAACTATTTTCAAAACAACACTTTGTACGCATTCTTATAGAAACGAGAATCATTATAAAGTTACATTTTCAAAATACTTTCAAAACCCACATCACAAAGCACATTCAAACAAAAGCAAGTGATCTAGCGAGTAACTAAGAGCCCATGGAAAACCATGGATGAAAATGGCGCTAATACCTTCCCTTTTCATAATCTACCCCCCGAACTCAAGAAAACATCTCTAAAGGTCTTTCCTGGGCTTTTTCACCTTTCCTTTTGGATAAAAGAAAAGTCGGTGGTGACTCTTGCTAAACTGAAACATTTGCAAACACAAACGCAAAACAACCCAAGTCAGTTCTCCCACCGTATCACAGATATTATCTACATAAATTTGAACTAATAAAATATCTTTTCCTTGAATTTTAATAAAGAGAGTAGTGTCAACTTTCCCTCTAGATTATCCTTGTTCAAGCAAAATTTTGCTAAGTCTATCATACCATGCCCTAGAGGTTTGTTTAAGACCGTACAATGTATGTTTAAGCTTGGAAACATGATTAGGAAACTCATCATTTTCAAATCCGGGAGGTTGAGAAACATACACCTCTTCACTTATGTATCCATTAAGGAATACACTTTTTACGTCCATTTGAAATAATTTTAAATTCTTAGAACAAGCATGAGCTAATAAAAGGCGTATAGCCTCAAGTTGGCCACCAGAGCATAAGTCTCCTCATATCCAATGCCCTCCTCTTGGTTATACCGTTGAACCATAAGACGAGCCTTATTTCTTGTTATCACACCATGTTTGTTAAGCTTATTCCTAAATACCCATCGGGTGCCTATGATTTGATAATTTGTAGGACGAGGGACAAGATCCCCAACATCATTTATTTCAAATTGGTTTAATTCTTCTTGCATGGAAATGAGCCAATGCTCATAAAGTAAGGCACCGTTAGTGTTTTTAGGTTCAACTTGTGATACATAAGCATGATGACAACAAAGACTACTTATTTTAGAGCGGGTTGTTACCCCCTTTTTGATATCACCTATAATATTGTCAAGTGGATGATATTTGGAAGTTATCCACTCCAAAGGAAGACCATCGTTTTATTATTAGCATTTATCATCTTTCTTTTATTGGAAGCTATCCCCATCCTCCTAAATTTCCACTGCTTTAGGTTGATCAACTCCTTCGTCGGTGTCTTTGAGTATGTCTTCTATGGATGCAACTACACCATGAAAAGAACTACCTTTCCCAATACTATTTGGGGAAGTCTCATCAAAAGCAACATGAACAGACTCTTCAATAATAAGTAATCTCTTGTTATAAACTCTATATGATTTACTAGATTGAGAGTATCCAAGAAAAATACCTTCATCGGCTTTTGCGTGAAATTTTCCAAGATTGTCTTTTCCATTATTTAAAACAAAACATTTACATCCAAAGATATGAAGATGATATAAATTTGGTTTTCTACCTTTCAAAAGTTCATAAGGAGTTTTGTCAAGATTTGGATGAATAATTATCCTATTCAAGACATAACATGTCGTGCTAATAGCATCGATCCAAAAATGTTTTGGTAGACCATTATCATTGAGCATTGTTCTTTCCAACTCTGCTAAAATGTGATTTTTCCTCTCAGCAACACCATTTTGTTGCAGAGTTCTAGGAGTTGAAAAGTTATGTTCAATACCAAATTTATCACAATATTCTTCAAAGAGGTGGTTTTCAAATTCACCTCTATGATCGCTTTGAATAACAAATATCTTTGAGTTCATTTTTATTTTGAGCAATCTTGGCAAAACGTGTGAAAGCTATGAATGTTACATCCTTGCTACGTAAGAAAAAAGTCCAACAAAATCTAGAGTAATCATTTACAGTCACTAAACCATAGTAGCTTCCACCTATGCTTTTAGTTCGTGAGGGACCAAACAAATCCATGTGAAGGAGCTCAAGTGGCCTTGATGTAGAAATAACTTTCTTAGATTTAAAAGAGGCATTTGTTTGCTTACTCTTTTGACATGCATCACATAGGTGGTCTTTAGAAAATTTTATTTTTGGTAGACCAATTACTAAATCTTTTGAGACAATTTTATTAACTAAGTCAAAATTGATATGAGCTAAATGTCTATGCCATAGCCAAGAGTCTTCACTCAAGGTAATAAGACATTGAGCATTATTCAAGGAAATCTTTCTTAAGTCAAGCATATAAATGTTACTAACCCTCAAACCCTTAAACATACAATTCTTATTTTCTCTATGTTCAATTATGCAATAATCTTTTGTAAATGACACTTTATATCCATTTTCACATAATTGACTAATGCTAAGAAGATTATGTCTAAGACCTTCAACTAACATAACATTTAATATAATAATAGTTTAGAGATTACCTATAATACCTTTTCCAAGTATTGAACCTTTGTTGTGATCACCATAGGATACAAATCCTTTCTTCTTCACCACAAAGTCGAAAAAGAGTGATATGTCTCCCGTCATATATCTTGAACGAGAATCAACTTTCTTGTCATAGTATCAAGAAGTTTATCCTATAAAAATCAAACAAGGGTGATAGGTACTTGTTGTACCCCAAAATTTGCCCTCCCTTTTTCCTCAACATTTTCTCACCACAAGACCCTTGGAGCTCCAGATCAAGTTAGGGTTTTCTCTGCTTAAGACTCCTCCTTGCACTGTTGACCCAAATTAGGGTTTGTGTTTTCACAAAGATGTTTTGACCTAAATGCCCAAAATGACTTTCATGCTTCATGTTGGACTCACAAGTTTATCCATACCAAGTTTCAAGCCTTGATTCCAATCTTTGCCCAATCAATTGGACAGTTGACCTAGAAATCAGCTGTATTGGGGGAAAAGTCAACTGTGGTCAATTGACAGTCAAACATCATGATTTTTGACCCACATCAACATTATGAACTCATATGAACCATTTGGTCAAGTTTGGATCACAATTCCATAAGAAATTTGATCAGATCACCAAAAGGGCAAAATAGTCATTTTTAGGGTTTTGACTGCACAAAGGCAATTTTTGACTGTTTGACCTAGCCAATGGAAAACCAAGCTCACATATGGACTCAAGGACTCAATGGAATTATCTTGACATGTTCAAAAAGTTCAAAATATCCCAATTGCACAAGATTGACAGATGAATTTTCTAGTCAACTGAGCCAAAATTGACTGTATACTGAAAAGTCAAACTTTGACTCTTTGGTCAAAATCAAGTGTCAAGATTCATTTTTCATCAAAACATGCCAAATCATGAAGCTTGTTCATCAAGAAATCAAAAATCACAAATTAGGGTTTGAAATGAAGAAATTTCATAACTTAGAATTTTTCTAAGTTATGAAAATTCCTAATTTTTTCCTAACTTTGTCCCATCTTTTAATCAAGATACATTTGGATTCAAGGAAAACTCAAAACATGAAAGTTATAGTCCATTGCAAAATCTACAACTTTGATTCACAAAGTTTCCTCAAAATAAGCTTGTAGCTCAAGTTATGATTTTTGGAACAAGGGTGCAAAACATTCTTAACTTAGAAAAATTTTGACCTATTTTAGGCAGGATTTTTGCCTAACTTCATGGCCACTTTTCACATGCTTCCACTTGGAATTTCAAATTGCATTACAAATATGGATTGTAGTACACATTCCAAGCTTTCCAAAATGTCCAAGAACTCATCAAACAACCTTGTGGTTAGGGAGAATCGAATTTGTCAATATGGGCAAAAGTCACTTTGTTCATGGCCAATTTCATGTTCATAACACTATGCATTTTCAAACTCAGCTTGCACAAGCTAGGTTACAGGCCTCTAATCCCATTCTTACTCAATAATTTAATGTAAAACCTTTGTGTCCTAGCATTATCTTGTTCATTAAGTCATTACACAAAGGATTAGTCTTAAAATGGAAAAAGCATTTTAGCCATTTTGATAAAGTTACACTTTATGTCTAGTTTGCAATCCATGAGGTACAATGCAGATCTTCTAGGCACAAGTTATTAGACATATCCCACTGATCAAGACAAAGCTTTGCAGCATGTTTAGGGGGCCTGCATAAGCTTGTAACTCAACTTGGCATTTTGACTTAGAAAAGAGGCAACTTTGCATAACTAACCACATCTCTCATTCCTGCAAGAACCAGCCTAAGAAAACATTGTGAACACATTCCATACTCCTCAACTGACCTGAAACACGAGCCAACTACCATCCATACCTCCCTAAACCTCAAAACACCATCTTGCTGCACAAAAACAGGGCATTCTGCACTTTGACTTGGCCAGCTCATTTCCATCGTGCATTTTCATCCAAACCACCTCAAACACCTTCCCTACCACCTATACAAACTATCCCAAGCATTGGACACGAACTGTAACATCCCTAACATCACTTTCCATTTTCACTTTTCTCTCTTGCAGGTTGACTTCCATAGCTCGATTCAGCTAGTTTCAAGACACCCCAAGCATTGGAATAGCATCCCTGGACCTCAAGCAAGCTGTACAAGTCTTCACATTGCCTTGAAAGTGCCTTCATTGTTGTACACGATTCAAGCTGAACAGGTAAGTTCTTGAACTTCTATCTCTCTATCCAAGCATATCTAGGCTTAGGTTTGTGAAGAAGTTATGTCCTACTCATGGCCCTGAAGCTACCTGTATTCTCACTTTTCATTTATATTGTGTGTGTTAAGAGAATTTGGAACCTGAACATTAGAAAAAAGTTAGGTCAAGAATTGGGAGAGAAGAAATTCTCTCTCATTTCTGAGAGTTAGATCAAGTTCTTGGTATGTATGGATTCGTGGTTTGATGCTTGACATTTTTTGTGTTATAAATTTGTGCTAAAACTCAAAGAATCAGGATGTTTGAACAAGGTAAAGAAGCGCGCGTTTTTTAGAACAGGGATGGCTGGAGGTTGAAGAAGCTTGTCCTTTGGGCTGGGCCTGATTCATTTTCCTTTTTGCACCACTACTTCACTCATACACCCCATTGGCCCATTGTGCTTTATTTTTATCATTTTTGACTTTTTCTTTTTTACTCTGACTTGTTATTTTTTGACAAAACATAAAAAGCATTAAAAATATTTTTTCACATTTTTTTATATTTTATTTGGCATTTATTTGTTTTGTTAGGCATATGTATGTAAATAAATAATATATGTACTTTTATTTAAAATACTAAAAATAATACAAATACATTTATTTTTCTGATTTTATTTTATTTCATCCTTTAAAAACATTTTCTAAAAAATATACCTTTTTTGTAAATATTAAATATTTTATTTTTTGTACATATTTAATATATTTAGTAATAATATAAATACATATATATTTATTAGAATATTTAGGACAAAAATACAAAATAATACATTTTTTTATTTTATTAATATTTAACCTCAAAAATACTTTTTTTTACAATATACTTCCTTTTTATTTATTTTTTGTACATAATTAATAAATATTATATATATCAAATAATAAATACCTTTTATTTGCAAAATTAGGGTTTTTGCCCTAACCATGAAGATATTCAAAAATTAATCTTTTTTTATTATTTTTATTTCACTTGTGAATAAAACATACACTTACACAAAAATATTTATACATACATATTGCTTTATTCTTATACATCTTTACATTTACATTTGCGCAATTCGATTTGGTTGTAAATATTGGACACTATTTCTCCTATGAAGTCTCATCCCCATTTGAACATTTGTACCCCCATCCCCATGATCATTGTGTAATAATTTAGGACCTTTAATTCCCGCATTTTAAAGCTTTCTAAATATGTCATGATAGACTTAGGGTTTTGTATGCCAAAATCAACCAACGATAGCTTGACCTAATTCAAAGATAACAAAGCATGAAAATGGACAACACCAATCACACTTGCACCCCTAGGGTTACTCCACTTGATGCCTTCAATAATGGGCCATGTTGCATGTTAGGTGTCTTTGGCAAAAACAAAACAATTCAAATGATCATAGTCCCTCGATGACGCTTTCGAAAGTTGCCTATCAAAATGATCATAGTCCTATCAAGCAAATTGCCAAAGACATTTGGCACCATTGCAATCATGGTCTAAACGATGACCCGCGCCCGTCCTGTTCACATCCTAACACAAGATTGTCCACCAAATACAATGGTGGAACAAAATTGTTAAAAGGGTTAAAACATAGCAAAAATCTTTGAGTAAATTTAGGAGTAGACAACTCTTGGTTACTTGCCAACTTGCAAAACAAAAACGCTTGCCTATTTTTCAAAACCACACATCACAAAACACTTTCAAAACAACTTTCAAAAACATTGAAAACTTTTTCAAAAGATAGTACACCTTTGTATACATCCCAACATGGATCATTACAAAGGTTGCCACCACATTGGCCTCTTTTCAAAAACATTTTCAAATCCACACACAAAGCACCATTTCGAACAATTGAAAATCAAGGCAAGTTGATCTAAGCAAGTAACTAAGAGCCCATGGATAACCATGGATAGAAAGGGTGCTAATACCTTCCCTTTCTATAATCTACTCCCCGAACCCAAGAAAACATCTCAAAGGTTTTTGCTGTGCTTTTTAACCTTTCCTTAGGATAAAATAAAAAGTCGGTGGCGACTCTTGCTCAACCGAAACATTTTCGAAAACAAACGCAAAACCTCAAGTCAGTTCTCCCACTGTATCACAGTACTCAATTCTCATTGGGTCCTTGAGAGTGAATTAAATAAATGCTTCATTTGGGCAACCATTGAAAATCACCCTTAGGAATCAAAGAAGTCCTAAACTTTCATTTTCCAATAGTGTGACCCTTTTTACAACAATAGTGACAAAATATCCTATAATGAGAATTAATAATTCTATTAGGAAATTTATTAATCAAAAAATAATTTTTATTAGGCTTTTCAACCTTCAAGGACCTAATAGACATGTTCTCCATGGGATGATGTAGACTATCTAATTTGGTAGCAAGAATGCTCACTTCTTGTTGCCAAATTTAACATGTGTCACAACCATACTTGTAAGAAGGCCCATCCACTTTTTCATGATTTGAACTATCTACAATAAATTCTTTTAATGCTTCTAACTCATAATTGGTTTTATCAACCTTGGCCTCTAAAAATATGAAGACTTTTTCTTGGTAGGCCAATCTTTTTTTAGAATTCAAAAACTCTATTTGTAGTTTTTAAAATTCCATTTCTAATTCATTATAAGACAAAGGGGAAATGTTTGAGTATTTAGAACTTACATCTTTTTTCTTGCCTTGTCGATGATTTTACATGAAACAATAATTTGCCTCTTCATCACTCTCACTTTATCTTTCATCACTTGAGGATTCACTTTCACTTTCCCAAACAACATAACCTTCTCTAGGCTTATTTCTTTGGTCTTTTCCTTTCTTTTTGGCAAGAGATGGACAATCCGGTTTGTAGTGATCGGGTTTACCACATTCGTAGCAAATAACCTTTCTTTTGTCCTTTTTGTTTTTCTCTTCTTTTAGGGAGGAGGTTTTCCTTCTAAACTTCATGAGATTATTATCGTAATGTTTAATTCCATTTTTTCTCGAACATATCGATTGTATTTCTTCATAAATAGTCTCACTTCTTCATCAGCTGAAATCTCATCATCACTAGAGTCACTATATTTACTTTGCTCTTCTTTTGAGGATTTAGAGATAGAAGCCTTAAGAGCTTTGGACTTCATAACTTCCTCCTTGTGACTTTCCTTATTCTTATTTTTCTTCTCAAGCTTCTTTTCATATTTATCCAAGCAACTGAGTTCTTACTCGTATACTTCAAGCTTACCAAAAAGTATCGTGAGATCAAGTGTTTCAAGATTATTAGCTTCCTTGATCGCGGTGACCTTAGGTTGCCAACAAATAGTAAGACATCTCAAAATTTTATTAGTATCAATATCATTGGAAATAGGATTACCTAGTAAGTTCAAACGATTAATAATATGAGAGAATCTCTTTTGCATATCCGCAATGTTTCACCATTTTTCATTTGAAAGAGTTCAAACTTTGAGTGAGTGTATTAATCTTAGCGTGTTTGGCCTTAATAGTTCCCTCATGGGCAACTTGTAGAGTCTCCCACATAGCCTTAGTGGTTTTACAATGGAAAATGCGGTATAACTCATCAACACCAAGTACGAATATGATGATGTTCTTAGCTTTCCAATCGTAAGACCACTTTTTATTATCATTCTCATCCCATAGATTTTCCGGCTTAGGCATAGTAATACCATCAATTTCTTATGTCACCATTGTTGGAATATTTTTAATGGCTTATCAAACACCTTTGTCATATGATTTGATATAAATTTGCATACAAGTTTTCCAATAAGTATAATTTTCTCCCGTGAAAATTAGAGCTCTCTTATGATCTCCCTTAGGTTCGTAAGCCATTTTCTAAAGATCGTTCTTAATCTGGAATAAATCGGGCTCTTGATGCCACTTGTTAGACGATGGTGCGTATCTAGAGTAGGGGTGAATAGAGGCACAAAAAACATTTCTAGACACAAATCTAGAATTTAATTGGTTTTCAAATTTTTTTGATGCAGAAGCAATTAACTGGATAAGTCGTCTAAAAAGCAACTTATTGGAAACTCGGATATATAAATTATGAAAGATAAATCTATGAGATAAAATTGAGTAATTTATTAGTACAAAATCAAATAAACAATCAACTTATTTATTGTTTGAACATAATTACTTTGCAATGTTATTTCCAAGGCTAAATAATCAAAGAACTAACTTGATCGTTTTATCAAATACTTGGCGTGCAGGTGAATTTTCAGAATTTCTCTTTGAGCAGTGTTGATATACAAAACCACATATAATCAAAATTGATTATAACATATATCCACACCTATTTCAAAAACATATTTTGAGAGAAAAATTCTTACAATTCAATTACTATCACAATGCTATTTGATAAAAAGATTGATGAAATTGAAAGAAAGTAAAAGCGGAAAAGTAAAAACACATAAGGAATTTGTCTACACTGTTCCCCATTGTCGTCCTCGCATATGGGTATGTCTGCACCTAATTCTAATGGAACTAGGATAATTCTTATACGCAAAATGTTTAATACAATGGAAGATTTAGAAACAAAAATACAAAATTCTCCAATTTGGTGTTGATGCTCATTCTTCCAACCTTTGATCTTAATCAAGATAGAATCAACCGATAGATGCAATCTATTCGCCGTTTAAGCTACTTCCTTAAAAGGATTTCAAACACCTCAAGGTTTCTTGAAAAGATTTCAAACACTCCAAGGGAGTTTTCACTCGAGTAAGTCCGATTGCAAGCTATTAACACAAGATCACCGATTCTATCATCCAATTCTTGCTACTTCCTTAAAAAGATTTCAACCACTCTAAGGTTCCTTGAAAAGATTTCAAACACTCCAAGGAATTTTTTCACATGGACGATTCCTTCTCACACAATCTTGCATGAAACCCCCCAATTCAACAAATGATGTTGGAGGACAAACCTGATGGTTTTTCCGGATGAAGACCCCTACAAGATCTCAACCAAAACCAATTGGAAATCTTTAATTCTTCATCTAGATGGCACCCTGATGGAACATCATCACAATGTAATGTTGGTGTGCATGCATAGATTGAAAGGTTGAAGATGAAGAGAAAAAGTAGGCTAATTTTATGGTATCAACATGTTAGAAATGACACAAGAAAGAGTATTTATAGTTAGGAAAAGTTTAGGGCAAAAAGGATTGATTCGGAATAAAAGAAAATGAAAATTTGACCAAAACAGAAATTTATGTGTCGGCCTTAAAATCGTATGTGTCGACACATACTTTATAAAAAAGACTGCATGTGTCGATCTGAAGGACTCTATGTGTCGGCCTGAGTAAGTCAGTAGCTACAGGATTTAAAAAGTAAATGTGTCGACCTGAAATATAGATGTGTCGACACATAAAATAAGAATTTCTGTAATTTCAGAAATCTTTCAGTATGTGTCGACCTGTATGATGCATGTGTCGACCTGTGACTTACATAACCTCACATGCTTTAAAACGAAATTACATATGTTGACTTGAAACTCAGATGTGTCGACACATGCAAGGCAAAAACGTGCATAAAGTGTTTTTCAATGAGTTTGGTCAATTTCAAAGTGCTTTTTGATGGTTCCTAAGACCTATGATGAAGAGGAGTGCCACAAGACAAAGAGATACAATTAATTTTTTGTTGTGCCATCTTTCTCGGATTTGACATCATGCAAAACACCGTATATTGAAGTTGTACTCACAATGTAGTCGAATGACATCTTTTTATCAGATATGTAGCTTTCAAAACAGCCCCAACCCAAAAGACCTTCTTTAACCCAGCACTAGTCAGCATGCATCTCACTCTCTCATAGTTCGATTAAACCTTTAAGTCAAACCATTTTGTTGTGGAGTACCTGTAGTAGTTTTGTGCCTTATAATACCAGAAGTAGCACAAAATCTGTCGAAAGCCTCATTGCAAAATTCAAGGCCATTGTCATTTCTCAACATCTTGACCTTTCTTCCTATTTGATTTTTGACCAGAGTCTTCTAACTTTTGAAAATTATCAAATGTTTAATCCTTAATCTTCTGGATGAATACCCATAACTTTTTGGAATAATCATCTACTATGAATAGAAAATACCTTGCTCTTGAATGTGATGGACACCTTGCAGGCCCCTAAAGATCAACATGGATGTAATCAAGGGATCCATGTGTTCTTTGTTTGCCTTTGTTGAACTTCACTCTACATGATTTTCCAAGTACACAGGGTTCACAAAATTTCAACTTTTCGACTTTGTCTCCACTAAGCAAATTTTGTTTCCCTAATTTGACCAGACCCCTTTCATTGACATAGCCCAATCTCATGTGCCAAATTTTTGTCTTCGACAAAGGTTTCGTGGATATAATATTTGTCGAACCACTTAAAACTTAAACCTCAAGGGTATACAAGCCTTGCTTCTTCATGCCTCTCAAGACTTCATTCGACCCCTTCATAAATCTTAGGATATTTTTCTCTCCTTGAAAAACATATCTTTTCTTGTCGAGTTCACCAAGAGAAATCAAATTTCTCTTCAAATCAGGTACATACCTGACTTCAGCCAACAACTTTATTGACTCATCATGGAGTTTGAATCTCACAGATCAAACACCTCCAATCTTGCAAGCTTTGTTGTTTTCTGAAAATATAGATCCAACATCTTAATCACATGGCTCTTCGAATAAGTCTTTGTTTGGAGTCATGTGCCAAGTGCACCCAGAATCCATAATACACTCCTTTGATGGGTTGCTGCTCGAAACCACAAGAACATTAAATGAGTCAAAATCATCTTGAACAATAGATGTGTTGCAATTATCCTTACCTCCATGATCTTTCAGGCGTTCATGGCACACCTTTCTTGTGTGACCCTCCTTCTTACAATGATAGCATCGAATACTAGATGCTTCGCCATTGTAAGACTTATGTTGACTTTTACCTTTCTTCTTGTCGAACTTACCATCCTTTCGCAAGAATTTTCCTTTAACGGCCAAACCTTCACCAATTCTCGAAGGTTTATGCTCCTTTAGTTTGTTCAAGTCCTTAGAATACAAGGTTTATTGAACTTCTTCAAAGTTCATGGACTCTCTTCCATACAAGATAGTTTCTTTGAAGTGAATATGTGTTTTAGGCAAAGCGCACAATAGCAACAACACTTGATCTTCATCATCGATCTTCACATCAATATTTTTAAGATCAAGAATTAACTTGTTGAACATATCCAACTGCTCATCCAACACTTTGTCTTTAAGCATCTTGAATGAATATAAAGCATGCTTCAAGTAGAGTCGGTTTACTAGCGATTTGGTCATGTACAAACTTTCAAGTTTCACTCATAACCCTGATGTCGTCGTATCTTTTTATACCTGTCGAAGAACCTTATCACCAAGGCTCAACAAGACTTTTTTGCGGGCTTTCTCTATCATGGCTGTATTTTTCTTTTCCATTAATGCAGCATCCATGGTCATCACTCCCTTCAACGCTTCCAAACAACCATGCTGAATTAGTCGGGCTTTCACCTTCAAGCGCCACAGATCAAAATTGTTCACTCCGGTGAACTTTTCAATCTCATACTTTGTTGAAGGCATCTTCTCCATGCTCACGACACCAATTTGTTGTGAAATACAATACCTTTGAAACAAAGTATAACAGGGTTCTTCAAGGCAAGAAACCCACAAGGATAGAAAAAGAATGAAAAACACGAAGAACAACAAGGATTGGTTATTAAATTCTATTCTTTACTTTCTCTTCAAACAGATTACAAGTACACAATAATAAAAAATAACCCTCTCACCCTAAATTAGGATTTGCAGTATGTAATGATGAGAGACTAGTATGTTGTTTATAATAAACTTAACATACTAAACTAACGGGCTTTTTCACAAATACCCATTACAAGCTAACTTAGGGTACAAGCTAACTTAAACAATTGGACACAACAAACAAGCCCAATTCAAAATACTAACAACCCTAACATTTTGATACTCACATACTAGAACACACTTCGACTACAGTATGTAGGTCTTCGACACCAGCATGTGAACATATTTCGACGACATGCATAAATCATGTCGAACTAGAAGTTACTCTTCAATTCAATAAAGTTTGATCCAATATCTCACATATATTATCATAAGGTGAAGAAACATACGATTTCCCCATTATAATAGGTTCACATCAAGGTTCAATCATAAGCCCTAGCATAAGATTACCTGCATACAATTGGCATATCTTCTGGTTTAGGTGAAAAAGTAGCCATGTTGCAAAGGAATTAATGTTTCCAAGTAGCTGCAACTGCATTGTATAGTTTAATATTACTAAAATACATAAAAGGTTTTGGTTAACGAGTATAAAACTGACTTCTTCACCTCATTATCTTGTTCAAAAAAACTTAACACCTCATTTGTTCATCTGATTCAAAATACTCAGAGGGATGTCATGATTTACAATCTGAATAAATCATACTGTCAGAGATGCATCTCTAACGGTTTCAACAACTACTTTGAGTGCACGTGGATCTTTAACAATGTTAGAAAGATCTATAACTGGAATAGCAAATGAAAACCAAATTTCGATAACCAAATGAACATATTAATTGCAAACAAACAAACTAATAATAAATTAAATTCGTTAAATTTATATCCAAATAAACAAACATATTATAAGATAAATGACAAAAACTTATAAAGATTAAAGCATCGTAGTATGAAATCGTCAAGCTTGTGTGCAAGTTAAAGAAAGAGTACCCTGCATATGCCAACATCCAGTCCCGAATAGAAGATCAAATAGAAAATCTGCACATGCCAGTCACTTCTTCACAAATATGAAAGTGCGTCCTGCATATGCCAACATCTCGATTCCTAGTTCCGTTAATTAACCCAACTGTCTGAGTCATGAATTTTCTGTCTTGGCCTGTTACAATGGTGAATTCGCGGTTGGAAAAAATACTTTGACATTATCACTCGCAGTGGCCCTCTGACAATGGGGCGACCTGTATGTTGTATTTGCTTGTCGGAGGTCTCGCCCGTATCAACGGTCATCCTAAAGCATGAGAACCATGTTATGTCAGACAAGTGAACATCTTTGCATTTTTTAAGATTATAAACAAACATATTAAAATGTGACGCTTTTTGATACCTTCAGAAATCATGTCTACAGCACAACGCAGGATAAAGAATAACATGTAACCCTAAATCAAAATCTATTCACTAAACTATTAGGTTTCATGAGACAAAGATGTGACTAAATGACGAATAACATTTAAAAATATAAGTTAATTGAACAAAAATTAACAGTTTACCAAGTATGCTCTTCCATACAGAAATATATATTGTGAGGACTGTCATCTGCCTAATAAGAAATCAAATAAAGTAAATGGACAAAAAAAAAACAGTCAACATCACCATTTTTTCCAAGAAATTATGAGAGCTTAAGAACTATACGATGGTACAAACATAATAACCAATAGTTGTGAAGTAGAAAGAAAGCATTCTGAAGAAATCAAACAGTTTTTTGAGCCTGTAAATATCTCTGTGAAGCACTTGCTCTCCATTACCACTTGCTACTTTCCCTTTAAAGAGGCAAATCTGGTTTAAACCAACATCCCTTCATTTTCCAACCTAAAGAATGTAAGAGCAATTAGTAAATGGAAAGGTTACATGGAGATGAAGTCAGAAAGTATATGCAGTGTACTTGTATATTCAACCTGGATGTATTCATGGTGCGTGAAATTTCTAAGCCGCAGTGTAGATTTGAAGCCTGTAAAGTGCATTTATTTCTCAATTTCACCAGATTAATCATATAGAACAAAAGCATATAGATGAGTATATTAAAAAGAGACTATTAAAAATTTGAAAATCTGATGCTTTTTGATATCTCCACAACATCGACGCCAATGTCCCAATCTATGTTGCAATAAAGCCGAAATAATCACCAACGTCACAATCTAGAAAAACACATTTTCATAATTTTAGAAAATTAAGCAATTCAGTTCTCAAAACTATCCAAATTCGAGAGACCAAAATAAAATTAATTGACTCATACAATTTGAATAACCAAATTAATTCTACTCCAATACTAATTAATATCAAATATTCATTTCAGAACATGATAAACATAACAATTCAACCGTTGCAAATTAAACCTAAGAACCTTAATAAAAAACCAAAAAAGTTTTTTTTATATAAAAAAAAAAGAATAAGCTTGAAACCTAGTAGAAGATAGTTAATCTCGCAAGTGGCGCTGTATATTTTTTACTAAAAGCTCTGACAACTCCTCTGGCGATGAGCTGAGAAAGCGTCTCAATCTATTGCGGTGGCAATTCTTTTTGCTTCAAAGTGTTTAAAGCTTTGCGGTGGTGATCTACTATAGTTACCCACAAGTTATTACCGAGTTAGTAGAAGATGAAGAGAGGGAATAGAGAAGAAAGAAGAGGAAGAGGAAAAGAGGGAAGAAAGAAGAAGAAGAAGAAGAAGAAGAAGAAGAACCGAGAGAGAGAAAGAGAAAAAAAAGGATGAGAAAGAGAAAAAGGAAGGTACGATTAAAAAATAGTTTGAATTTTGAATTTTGATTTAAAGGTGTTATTGGATTGTAATCAAGTGATGTCATCATCCCATTTTCAAAGAGAGGGAACAAAGACATACTAGAGTAAAAATGTAATTGAAATAGAAGGAAATGACATCATTGGTTGAAAAAAGTATTTTTTGGATACAAAATACCCTTAATTTGGTGAGGTAGAAGATGGAGAGTTTGAGGTAGATGTGGTGTTTCCAAAAACAAGTTAGGTTTTATTTATATAGTAGATATGCAAACTTGTAATAACTATTGAAAATACAATTGGAAAACATATGAATTACTTTAAAAATAAAAATAAAATAGCATTATACTAATTTAATTTAAGGTTAAATAAGTTTTTGGTCCCTCTAAATATCTCAAATTTCATTTTTAGTCCTCTAAAATTTTCCTTCAAAGAATGGTTCTTCTAAAATATTAAATTTTAACTTTTGGTCTCTCCTGCAATTTAGCGACGTTTTTACAACTTAACGACGATTTTAGCGATAATTTTAGCGACGGTTTATATTGAGCAACGAAATTAGAGACCATTTTAGCTACGATTTTGTCTGAAGGGACTAAAAGTTAAAATTTAATTTTTTAGGAGAATTATTCTTTGAAGAATAAAATTTAAAATATTTAGAGGGACCAAAAAGTTATTTAACTTGTACAATGTCTAGGGGTGGTAAAATGGGTTGGGCCCACCGAGTTGGTCTGTTTGACCCGCCATTTTTGACTGGTTCGGCTGAGGTTTTTGGCTAGGTACTTTAGTCCGTTCCGCCTAACTTGCTTTAAAAATCGGGCCGAGGCAGGACGAGGTGGGTTTTCCCCGCAGACTTTTGGTTAAAATTTTTACTCTTTTTATTAAGAATTAAAACAACTTTAACTATAAAAGCAACACTTATCTCTTAAGATTGTATTATAAATTATTATACAAACAAATTGAATTATAACTGTAACGTTCTTTCTATAACTTTCTAATACATGCGTTGATTGAAAATAATTGAAAAAAAAGAACAAATGTATGACATGCATAATTATTAAGTTTTCAATATATTAGCTCAAATATATATATATATATATATTTTAAATAGATGTTAATTTTAAGAAAAGAAAGAATTTGATTAGTGTATAGTGTCACAAATTTAGGATTTAACTATTAAAGAATCGGTCAATAAAAGAGTCTATATAATATAAACAGTGAGAAAGTTCGGTGTTGATATTTTACGCATTACTATTTTATGCACTTTGATATTTTATGCAATGTTATTGTTATCATTGTTGATTTTGTGTAAATTCTAAATTGAGTTCTTTTAGTAGTTAGTTTTTAAATAGGATTAGCATGATATGTATTGTTTATTTATTTTGATATTTTTTTATTGTGCTTGAGTTTATTTTTATTTTTTTTTCTAATTGGTCTTTATTTATTAAATTTTTTTTAAATTGTTTAGACTTAAGAGATCTTAAAATCCTAAATTATGTATTAAATCAAATTATAAAATTAAAAAAATAAAAAATTAATGGATCGGTCTGTCAATCCATCATTAGTAAACAGAACGAACTTTACTTTTAAACTCGGTCTGTTACGTTGATCCGTCCTGTCCGATCTCATTTTTGAACAAATTTTATCAGAACGGATCTAAACGAGACATGCCGCTTACCACCCATAAGAATGTCTATTTCATTAGGGGGGGTCTTACCCCTTTCTCACACACATCACAAAGGCGCGTGAGAGTGAAGACCATGACAAATAAAAGTGACTGAAAACGGGTTTGGCACTGACTCACTCTCAGTCTCACTTTGTTTGTTTGCACGTGACTCACCTGTGCTCTCTTCATATAATGGTCCATCATCGTCCTATATACACCACACAATAAAATATCTATGGGAGGATATGCTGTTTTCATCACAACCTTCCAACTAAGAATTTCTTCCCTATTTTGTACTACACCTATCACAAAACAAAAACAACTAGATACATGTATCATCATCATCTATTGTCTCATAAATCATTATCAAAGTTTATGCAATTTGCTTTGAGTACAATATAGGATACCGAAACACATGAGAACAAAATAGATGCAATTAACTAATTACTTAATTAATATTATCATAGATAATACTTAAAAATAATTCATATGCATAGTTAAAAATACTATGTTATGTTTTTGTTTGCCATAAAAAAATCACTTTTTAAAATAGTCAGGTATTGGAAAATATCTTACAAAGAAGTTGTTCAAAACAACTTATTATTCGAATCATTTTTAAATATTTTTTTTTCAGATTCTCGTTTTAAAAATATATATAACAAACATATTTAAAATTTTAAAACTTATTATACGTCCGTTTGTTTTAGATTTTAACAAATAATCTTTTTATATTTTTAAAAATAATAACATTATTATGAACTTATTTTTTATATATTAAAAGAATAATGTTGATATTAGACTACACGAAATTTACTTATTAACCACAGTAAAATAAATATGGTTAATGTTTTTTATTTGTCACAATTTAATTGTGGTTGACTTAACATTACCAAAATTTCTGTCAATGCTTAAAATATAATAGTTATTTTTGTTTTGACCGTAAATAAATTTTAAAAATTTAAAAGAAATTGATCTGGTGAATTTGTGACTAAGAAAAACGCATTTATTTCTTTTATCAAACTCTCATATTCATACATTTTGTATAAGTTTGATTCTGAGGTATTTGATTCTTCTAAAATATTATTGATTTTGTTTTCAATTTTTTTTTTTTACTTAAAGTTATAATTTGTAATTTTTGAGTTTAAACATAATTTTTATATTGAAATTTACCGTACAATTTAATTTTATATAAAATTAAATTCAAACATAAATCATTTGAAATTTAACTCACTTTTTAACCAAAATTAATTTTTACAAAATCAATTCTTTCGAAATTAATTTTTTTCACTATAGAATCAATCATATATTTCATTATTTTCTTCCTTTATTTTAATTTTATTTTCTCTCTCAATTTAGTCAAGTGATGTTTCGTTTCTTTTTCGCTTGTACTCAAATCAATTAAGAAAATGGTTAATAAATTACATTTAAATCATTTAATCAATTTAGCCAAGATTAACAAATGGTTAACAAATTTGTACCGATTAAAAAGTGCAGGTGTGTGTTTCCTTTGCAAGGACAGAGAGGCTTGTAGGTCTTAGTAGGTATATAACATATTTAAGTAGTGAAGGCTTACTCACGACACTGAAAAATCTTATGCGGTGGTTTTTGAGGTTGTTTAAAGGACTAACTCACGTGAGGTGAGAGGCCCTGTTGGTGGCCGCCGCTGCTATGTTGGAAGTGAACAATAAGATTGATAGTGTGTAATGCTCTTTGAATAGTGGAAAGTGTGTATGACTTATAATCCGTATTTTCCACTTGAGGATAAATGTATTTATAGAGGCTTCTAGAGCTTGGGGTTCTCTCGAAAAAGGTTATCGCACATTAGTCAAATGGTGGCCAGTTGAATCCATATTTTCAAAAGACACGTGAATCAGTAATGATTTTGACTTTATCTTTATCCAAGACACGTCTTATCCCATGGTTTTTCTCGTGCGGACGATAAAAATTTAAGAGTGAGGTGTTACCTCCCACTGGGAAAACTTACAATGTCGTCCTCTCCTTGTTGGAACATACACAAACACTAGTGGTGAATCAATGGAGAATTTGTGTTAATTGAAGAAGATGGAATGAACAATAAGAGAGAGAGAGATAAATAGATAGATAGAGAGAGAGAGAGAGTAATTGAGGTTGAGGAGAAAATATGTAACAAATGGAATTAACTGAAATGTTACAACTTGAGGGATATTTATACAAGCCAACAAAATTATTGGGAAACAAAACAACTTAAAAAATAAGCTAAAAAACCCAAACACAGGTCTGTAATCGGTTACGTCAAATGCCGTAACCGATTACGCCTGCGATAAACAGAATAACAGAACTGAAACTATATTTGTGCAACTGGTTACACCTTTTTAAGTAATCGATTACGCCCATGAAAAAGCCAATCCTTGCATTCTAGAAGTGCTTATTTTTAAGTTGTTTCCTCGAATATGCTCCCAGAAGCTTATACAATGCATTTGAATTACTATGTACATTCAATACACCACCTTAATTCAAATGCTCCAAGTTTTTCATGCCCAAGTTCATCTTCAACTTCTTGAACACACCATTTGTGACTCATTTTGTCAACACATCTGCAACTTGTTCTTCGCTTCGACAGTATTTCAATCTTAATTTGCCTTCACTCACCAGATCCCTCAAGTAATGAAACCTCATCTCAATATTCTTTCTCCTCCCAATGTGCAATAGAATTCTTAACATGATTAATGACTGACATATTATCAACCAAGAGCGTGATAACTTCTACTACATTGCTGGCTAGCTCATCCAACAGATTCATAAGTCACACGACTTAGCACACATATAACAATGCAGCGATATACTCGACCTCATAAGAAGAGAGTGCAACTACCAGTTCCTTTTTATAACACAAAGAGATTGGTTCTCCTTCAAAACATAAAGATATAACCTGTAACACCCCTTCTGAATAACCCGCAAATATATTAATTAAATCAGAGTAACATGGAAAACAGGGATGTCACAATTCAAGATAAATATATAAACCTCAAATCTACAGTTGTCATGCTTTACTGGAGGAATTATTAAGATAAATATTCAAATCAACATCATGTTCTACACAGCGGAAATGTCTCAAAACCGGAATAACTTCACTTCATAAGTATTCCCAACATAAATTAAACAATAGAGTATAAAATAAAACTCATCATTCAAACGTTTCCCCCCAGTGTTACAACCTATCAGAGCACGACACTGACACGCGGACTTAAAGTAACATAGCTCTAGAGCCATCCTCACCAACTCCTGAGCTGCTAACTTTAATCTAAAATCATTAAAGTAAGGGTGAGATTTCTCATAATTAACATGCATTATAAGCTTCTCAATCAACAGTATATCACAAGCATATTATTTCACCCATTTTAGCATATTTCAAATTCAACACGCAGTTCTAATCATATCAGTCATCATGCACAAATAAATAATCAACCAAAGAATTGTAACACTGGAAGACATCCTAACATGTTACAATTCCATGCAAACACAAATGCAGACACAATGCATGTGGTACCAATCACGTGACCAAGTCACCCAACACTGATCCATCATCAACCGGATACAGCAACCATCGATTCGTTCATAAACACCGGACACGAATCCAGCCTAACCACCCATCATCACCAGGTATCGGTTAACGGAAATACAAGTCAAATTCCACACAATGGGAATTAACTTCACCAAAACAATGCATATGCATGCACATCACCGACATGCAACATCAAATCAACGGAATATGATCACAACATAATTCCAAATAATGCCAAAACCAATATATTACATGATCACATCTCAATCATAATGGATAGTAGGCACAACACATAAGTATCAGTTCTCATTCACCAAATCAGAACAATTTACAAACAATTCTACATCATTCTCAAAATACCAAAGTTTACAAAAATCGGGAATTCGACTCTTTTTAAAATAATTTTCATAAAATAATATTTTTCTTATTTTATAAGATAGTATTTTTAATTTAAGAAATACTGCCGAAAACGACACTCAAATCGGACTTACGGTTTGAAAGTTATGAATTTTCAAAGTTTAATATTTTTCAAAAAGTTACAGCAGAACCCGGTTCCTACATATACAAGAACCGGTTCCTGCAAAGCTCAAAAATCCCTCTTCTGGAAAATGTATGGGAACCCGGTTCCTACCTATATAGGAACCGGTTCCTACGTGCGATTTTGCTAGTTTTTGTACGTTCACACAGTGGAACCCGGTTCCTCCCCACTGGGAACCGGTTCCCACGACCTGCAGAGCCAAAAACTGCTATTTTGACAGCATTATGTATCTCAATCCATTCCTTTTCATTCCCATACGAATGACCACATCAATTAACACCAGAATCACCCAAGTAACATCAACATAATGTCAAATAACACAATTCAACCATTCCTAACAATCCTATATCATGCAATTGGTTCAATTCCACACAATTTGACAACATTAGGGACAAATTCTACAAACCTAGAAAATCCTAAATTGAGATTCCTAACATGCTTAATCAATTCTATTGATCCCAAAATCTATAAGACATAGTAATTAATCGAAATCACCCCTTACCTCGCGATGATCCTTCGAATTCACGGCGTTTGGCTTTTTCCTCTCTTCTCTTCTCTTCTCCAATTTCACGTACAATGAGTTTTCCAAATAACCTTCTTTTTCTTTTCCTTTTATTATCCTTCTTTTATATTCCTTTTATTCTTTGCCAAATAATAGAAATAAATTAGTTATTATTTAGTAGAGCTTTTTACTTCACACACCTCTAATTCAACCTTACAACCCACGGTCTTCCTTTTTAATTTCATAATTAATTCATCCATTTAATCCAAAATATTATTAATTAAGCCTTTAATTAATTTAATAATTAAATTCATAATTATTTAACACTTGAATTAATTTGGGGTGTCACAACTCTCCCCAACTAAAAGAGTTTTCGTCCTCGAAAACATACCTTAGACGAACAATTCGGGATACGAGTCCTTCATCTGACTCTCCAGCTCTCAAGTGACATTTCCATCTGCTGGTCCTCCCCAAGCCACTCTTACCAACGCGATCTCCTTGCCTCGCAACTGTTTCAACTTCCGATCCTCAATTCTCGCAGGTACCCGCTTCCACAGTCAAATTATCTCGTACCTGTATATCGTCTACCCGAATCTCATGAGACGGATCAGCAATGTACTTCCTTAGCTGAGATACATGAAAAACATCATGCAAATTTGCAAGTGACGGCAGCAAAGCAATCTGATAAGCAACTTTCCCAACTCTCTTGGTAATCCGAAACGGACCAATAAAACGTGGAGTCAACTTTTTTGACTTCAAAGCTCGACCAATACCAGTCATCGAAGTAACTCGCATAAAAACATGTTCTCCTTCGCTAAACTCAAGATCATTCCTCCTCTTATCATGATAACTTTTCTGACGACTCTGAGAAGTCCTCATCTTCTCCTGAATCATCTTAATCTTTTCCGAAGTCTGTTGGACAATTTCTGGTCCAATCACAACACTCTCTCCAGATTCATACCAACACAACGGTGTCCGACACCTCTTACCATACAATGCCTCAAACGGAACCATACTAATGCTCGAATGAAAACTATTGTTGTAGGTAAACTCAATCAATGGTAGATAACTATCCCAAGCTCCACCTTTCTCCAACACACAAGCTCTTAACAAATCTTCCAACGACTGAATCGTTCTCTCCGTCTGACCATCTGTCTGTGGATGATAAGCGGAACTCAAACGCAACTTAGTACCCAAAGCTTCTTGCAATCCCGTCCAGAATTTAGATGTAAACCTCGGATCTCGATCCGACACAATACTAGAAGGAATACCGTGCAAACTCATAATCTTCTCAACATACAATTCTGCCAATCCTTCCATCGGATAATCCATTCTTATCGGAATAAAGTGAGCAGATTTCGTCAACCGATCAACAATAACCCAGATAGAATCACAATTCTTCGATGTCCTTGGCAAACCAGACACAAAATCCATAGAGATTCCATCCCATTTCCATTCCGGAACAAACAACGGTTCCATCAATCCTGACGGTTTCTGATGCTCAATCTTCGACTTCTGACAAACCAAACAAGCATACACAAACTCAGCAATTTCCTTTTTCATTCCCGACCACCAAAACAACTTCTTCAAATCATGGTACATTTTAGTAGCACCAGGATGAATACTCAATCCACTACGATGTCCTTATTCCAAAATAATCTTCCTAATCTCTGCAACATCCGGAACACACACCCTATTACCAAATCTCATAACACCATTCTCATCAATCCGGAACTCGCATCCTTGACCTTGGTTGATCAATGTCAATTTATCAACTAACCCAACATCGGACTTCTGTCCATTCCGAATTTCTTCTAGAATACCACTAGTCAGTTTCAACATACCCAATTTCACACTATTCGGAGTTGTTTCAGATACCAAACTTAAATCTCTGAACTGCTCAACCAAATCTAACTCACGGACCATTAACATCGACATATGCAAGGACTTCCTACTCAAGGCATCCGCAACAACGTTTGCCTTACCAGGATGGTAATTCAAATCGAAATCATAATCCTTTAGAAATTCTAACCATCTCCTCTGCCTCATATTCAACTCTTTCTGATCAAAGAGATACCTCAGACTTTTGTGATCACTGAACACCTCAAACCGAGAACCATATAAATAATGCCTCTATAACTTCAAAACAAACACAACAGCTGCCAACTCCAAATCATGAGTCGGATAATTCCTTTCATGTACTTTCAATTGTCTCGAAGCATAAGCCACCACCTGCTTATCTTGCATCAACACATCACCTAATCCCATTAATGATGCGTCACAATACACAACAAAAGACTTAGTCGGATTTGGCAAAATCAAGATCGGAGCACTTGTCAACCTCCTCTTCAGCTCTTGAAATCCTTTCTCACATTCAACATCCCAAACAAACATCTGACCCTTCCTGGTCAACTTAGTCAACGGTAACACTAATTTGGAAAATCCTTCTATAAACTTCCTGTAATAACCTGCAAGACCCAGAAAACTACGGATCTCAGAAGCATTCTTCGGCGCTTCCCACTGAGATACTGCTTCTACCTTCGTAGGATCCACAGCAATTCCATTCTTGGAAATTACATGGCCAAGAAAACTTACTTCACTTAACCAGAATTCACACTTGGACAACTTCGCATAAAGCTTCTTCTCTTTCAACAATTCCAACACAACTTTGAGATGTTCTGCATGCTCTTCATCGCTCTTCGAATAAATTAGAATATCATCAATGAACACCATCACAAACTTATCAAGATACAGATGAAATATCCTATTCATATACTCCATGAAAACACCAGGTGCATTAGTAACTCCAAACGGCATAACAGAATACTCGTAATGTCCATACCTCGTTCTAAATGCAGTTTTCTGAATATCTTCCGACTTCACACGAATCTGATGATATCCAGATCTCAGATCAATCTTACTAAATACACAAGCTCTAACTAGTTGATCCATCAAATCATCGATCCTCGGCAAAGGATACCGATTCTTGATTGTAACTTTATTCAGCTGTCTGTAATCAACACATAATCTCATTGAACCTTATTTCTTCTTAACCAACAACGCCGGAGCACCCCACGGCGAAACATTCGGGCGAATAAACTTCTTCTCAAACAAATCCTCAAGTTGACTCTTCAACTTTCTCAATCTAGAAGCAGACCTCTTATAGGCATCCTCGAATTCGAGCTAGTTCTAGTAACAAAACCCATTAAGACTTCACCTTGCACTCTCACACCGTTCCACTTACTTCATCACGAAACACTTCATAAAAAAATTACATCCATTAGGTCACATGCCCTTTTCTTGCTCTCGCCGAGATCTAAATCTCTCGTTACGCAAACCATAACGCTTCTCTTCTTGCCGACTCAACTAATTTCACACACTGTAAGGCTGGCACAATAAGTATATCCTATCCAACGCGATCCCGACTACTATCAACAAGAGATTAAGGGTGATCAGTTCCTCAATTTGTCAATAGATAGTCAACAATCATGAGGTGGCATCAACCATCGTTACCAAACCACAACAGCATCTTCAATCTTACCCTTCAAGCTACTTAAACATAACCATGCTTGAAGCATCAACTGCTCGGCAATACTTACATCTTATAATCGGCGATATACTGAACCAACCTCTTGCACAAAACTTCAGAGAAGAAACTTCTCCCCCACTTATTTCACACGTACCTCTGCAGACAAGGAAAAGGAAATAATCAAGTACCGACAGTGTTTCACACACATGTCGCATACCAAAAGGGAGTAAACACATAAACAACCTGGCCGATAGACCGACCTGCTCTGATACCACTATTGTAACACCCCTTCTGAATAACCCGCGAATATATTAATTAAATCAGAGTAACATGGAAAACAGGGATGTCACAATTCAAGATAAATATATAAACCTCGAATCTACAGTTGTCATGCTTTACTGGAGGAATTATTAAGATAAATATTCAAATCAACATCATGTTCTACACAGCGGAAATGTCTCAAAACCGGAATAACTTCACTTCATAAGTATTCCCAACATAAATTAAACAATAGAGTATAAAATAAAACTCATCATTCAAACGTTTCCCCCCAGTGTTACAACCTATCAGAGCACGACACTGACACGCGGACTTAAAGTAACATAGCTCTAGAGCCATCCTCACCAACTCCTGAGCTACTAACTTTAATCTGAAATCATTAAAGTAAGGGTGATATTTCTCATAATTAACATGCATTATAAGCTTCTCAATCAACAGTATATCACAAGCATATTATTTCACCCATTTTAGCATAATTCAAATTCAACACGCAGTTCCAATCATACCAGTCATCATGCACAAATCAATAATCAACCAAAGAATTATAACACTGGAAGACATCCTAACATGTTACAATTCCATGCAAACACAAATACAGACACAATGCATGTGGTACCAATCACGTGACCAAGTCACCCAACACTAATCCATCATCAACCAGATACAGTAACCATCGATTCGTCCATAAACACCGGACACGAATCCATCCTAACCACCCATCATCACCGGGAATCGGTTAACGGCAATACAAGTCAAATTCCACACAATGGGAATTAACTTCACCAAAACAATGCATATGCATGCACATCACCAGCATGCAACATCAAATCAACGGAATATGATCACAACATAATTCCAAATAATGCCAAAACCAATATATCACATGATCACATCTCAATCATAATGGATAGCAGGCACAACACATATGTATCAGTTCTCATTCACCAAATCAGAACAATTTACAAACAATTCTACATCATTCTCAAAATACCAAAGTTTACAAAAATCGGGAATTCGACTCTTTTTAAAATAATTTTCATAAAATAATATTTTTCTTATTTTATAAGATAGTATTTTTAATTTAAGAAATACTGCCGAAAACGACACTCAAATCGGACTTACGGTTTGAAAGTTATGAATTTTCAAAGTTTAATATTTTTCAAAAAGTTACAGCAGAACCCGGTTCCTACATATACAGGACCCGGTTCCTGCGAAGCTCAAAAATCCCTCTTCTGGAAAATGTATGGGAACCCGGTTCCTACCTATATAGGAACCGGTTCCTACGTGTGATTTTGCTAGTTTTTGTACGTTCACACAGTGGAACCCGGTTCCTCCCCACTGGGAACCGGTTCCCACGACCTTCAGAGCCAAAAACTGCTATTTTGACAGCATTATGTATCTCAATCCATTCCTTTTCATTCCCATACGAATGACCACATCAATTAACACCAGAATCACCCAAGTAACATCAACATAATGTCAAATAACACAATTCAACCATTCCTAACAATCCTATATCATGCAATTGGTTCAATTCCACACAATTTGACAACATTAGGGACAAATTCTACAAACCTAGAAAATCCTAAATTGAGATTCCTAACATGCTTAATCAATTCTATTGATCCCAAAATCTATAAGGCATAGTAATTAATCGAAATCACCCCTTACCTCGCGATGATCCTTCAAATTCACGGCGTTTGGCTTTTTTCTCTCTTCTCTTCTCTTCTCCAATTTCACGTACAATGAGTTTTCCAAATAACCTTCTTTTTCTTTTCCTTTTATTATCCTTCTTTTATATTCCTTTTATTCTTTGCCAAATAATAGAAATAAATTAGTTATTATTTTGTAGAGCTTTTTACTTCACACACCTCTAATTCAACCTTACACCCCCCGGTCTTCCTTTTTAATTTCATAATTAATTCATCCATTTAATCCAAAATATTATTAATTAAGCCTTTAATTAATTTAATAATTAAATTCCTAATTATTTAACACTTTAATTAATTTGGGGTGTCACATAACCAGTCGTAGACTTTTGATCATCTTTATCTTCACACCAATTGGAATCGGTATAACTGAGCAAATCACATTCTCTGCCTGTATCTACTGCAGGAAAGAGAATTCCACAACCAAGAATTTCTTTTACGTATCTTAGGATCCTCTTAATTGCTTCCAAGTGAGGCACCTTCGACCTCTCCATGAATCTATTCATAATACCGATATTAAACACAAAATTTGGCCGCGTATTGCACAAGTAACATAATGATCCAATCAATCTCTTATATTGAGTAGGATCCACATTATTCTCCTCTTCACTTTTGGACATCTGTAACTTTGCTTCAGCTGGTGTATTGGCAGTATTACAATGCTCCATATCACACCTCTTCAATATCTCAAGTGCGTACTTCCTCTGGTGCATGAGCAGTCTCATTTTTTACTTGTGGAACTATATGCCAAGGAAGTATGTCATAATGCCAAGGTCATTCATCTCTAATTCTTCCATAAGTTCACTCTTAAACTTAGAAATACTCATATCATTGCTGCCCGTGATTAATAAATCATCCACATATAGATAAAGTATGATCACATCTTTTCTTGCATCCGACTTCACATAAACACTATGCTCGAACACACATTTCTTGAAGCCAACATCAACTAGGAAACCATCGATGTATTTGTTTCAAGCTCTAGGAGTTTGCTTCAAACCATAAAGTGCCTTCTTCATTTTGTAGACCTTTCCCTCTTGATTTGTCATAAAAAAACCAAGGGTTGTTCTACATAAACTTCCTCCTCAAGCGAACCGTTCAAAACGCAGATTTCACATCCATTTGATAAATCGACCAATTGTTACAACTCACAATACCAACAACCAGTCGTATGGTTTCTATCCTAGAAACAGGTATAAACAAGTATATACCTTCTCTTTACAAAAATCCCTTTGCAACTAATCGAGCTTTATGCTTGACTATTTCACCTTTGGGATTTTCCTTCACTTTATAGACCCATCTCATGCTGATTGGCTTCTTTCGTTACGTTAGATCAACCAACTCCCAAGTACTGTTTTTCTCAATCGATTGCAGCTCCTCTTTCATCGCACACACCCACTTTGGATCACTTAATGTCTCTTCCGTGCTAACGGGCTTTGATTCGTCCATAAGCGCAAAGTGAACAAAATCACCATCATCATTAATCTCGTCATCCTGAAATACTTCACAATCTTGGAGTCTCTGAGGAAAACCTCTTTGCCTAGTTGGTCGTCTACTATTTCCCCCGATTTTGGCTTCGACAGGTTGTTATACAAAACCTCCTGCATTATGAAAATTCAAATTTTTGTTCTCGTAATTGGTTATGGGATTCTCATAACCGGTTACACCTTCTGCTAAACCAGTTCCAGTAGCCTCAGGAATCAGAAAATCACACCCGTAATCAGTTACGTCATTCTGGAAACCGATTAAAGGACCTATCAAAACAAATTTTTATTGTCGAAGCGCCTCAGTTCATCAACCACGACATCTTTATTGATCATGGTCCTCTTGTTTGCAACATCAAACAACTTATAACCTCAAGTAGGATGATAACCAATGAGTAATATCATCTCAACCTTGTCATCCAACTTCTTTCGAATCTGACCCGAAACCTATCGAAATGCTACCTGTAATACGGTGGAAGAACCAACTATTTAATACTGGTTTTGCGTTTGTGTTCTCAAATGTCGCGGTAAGCAAGAGTCGCCACCGTCTTTTATTTTATCCAAAAAAGGAAAAGGGAAAAAGAACAGAAAAAACTTTTTTCAAGATGTTTCTGAGTACGGGGGGTAGATTATAGAAATGGAAGGTGTTAACACCCTTTCTATCCATGGTTTTCCATGCGCTCTTAGGTACTTGCTCATTTTTAAATTGTTTTTGTGTGTGTTTTGAAAAAAGTTTTGAAATTTCCTTAGTGCGACGTTTCACTTTATGGTAACCCTTGTATCAGTCCTCAAGGGTGTGATAAAGCATTTTTGAAAACTTTGTTTGAAAAATGTTTGAAAGTGTAAGTGTGAAAAATTGATTGTTTTGAGCAAGTACTTAAAAGTTTCTACCTACTTGAAAAAGACTGTTCGTTTTCTTATTTCCTTTAGACAGCGCTATCCTACTATTAAGGAGTAGGTAGCTCCATCATTGGAGTTTAAGGGAAAATTGAAAGGGACGATTACAGTCACTTGAGGCAACAGGGCAAGATCTCTTAGTAACTGTCCTAAAACTCTAAGATCATTTTTTTACCGAGGCAACGTCGAAAGGGTCATCGAGGGACTAGTGATCTTCTGAATTAGAGGACAACCACTAAAAATTATCACGTTTCGAGAATAGTGACCATTTTTCGAAGACAACTGAAGTGGGGCATACCCTAGGGGTGAGCATGTGCAAGTGTTTAATTTCAATTTAATTATCTTTTCACATTTATGGTGTTCTACTATTTTAAACATTTGACTTATCTTTTGCATACAATCCTATTATCCATACATCTAACAGTTAATAGTAGCGAAAAAAAATAAAATGCGAGAATCTAAAACCTAGCTATTACAAGGCTATAAGGAGGGGGTTACATAACCAAACATGGGAAAAATGGCAAATAAATAAGAAAAGCGGTAAATAAAAACCTAATTCACCACTATTACAAACCATTGACAGTTACATTAATTTGGAAAACAAAATGTAAATAAATAAGCGCGAGAGAAAATAAGACGGGGATAAAACCTACGTCCTAAAAAAACTTAACAATTAAAGAGAAAATATTTTTTTCATTTTTTTATGTTAAAAAAGAAAAATTGAAACTTAACCTAAATCTAATTAATTTTTAATTAATAAAAATTATCAAGTTACAATAATAAAGATTAATTAATTAATTTTTTTTTAAATTAATTTTAATTATCAAACGTAATTCTATTTATTGATTTTTGATTTTTTTTATTATTAAAGAAAATGAAATATTTTGAAAATAAAGAAATAAAGAAAAACAAAAGAAATGGGCCGGGTTGAATAGAAAGGGGGTGCAATTTGGAAAAGGGATAGGCCCAAATGGAAGCTAAGCCCAGGCCAATCGTTGGATCAGAGGGGGCGAAAACCTTGAGGGCGTATGGTAGATCTCCAATCAAGACTCTTGGATCCAGATTGATTGTGATCTAATGGTGCATGATGGTCAATAGGCCCTGAAGAGTATTGGATTTTGCATGAGATATTGTGAAAAAATAGGAAAATGCTGGACCTGGGACTCAAACCCAGGTCCTTTCCCTCACATGCGCGCTGCTTTACCAACTGTACTGGCAACTCTTTCGTTACAGAAAACAACACAAAAACATAATATATGAAATTTGGTCAGCTATGTTAAAATAAAAATAAAAACGTGCGAGAATTTGAACTGGCTAATGGAGGGTTGCCACACATCATCCCCTTCCTCCTTTCATCGTTTTAGATGTTCAAACCTATAGTGACAGTCTGCGTTTGTAGCTATACCTCCTGCAATTAAAAAAAAAACCAGAATATGCAACATAAATCAAATGTGAGGCCATGGATCGATTGGCCTCACCCTCTTGAGCATGATAGTGCCCTTAATTTCATCCAATTTTTCCTCTATCTAAGGTTCCCCAAATTGGGATCTCGGAACCCTAACAATGGTGGGTCCTCGTACCTGCACTCAAACTTAAAATAATACATCCAAAAACGTTCTATGCATCACCACAAATCAAAATATACAAGCGAATTAAATTAATAATGAATGAATGGAAGAAAACGGATTTGGAAAAATTGAGTACAAACCGTGACTTGGGGAGGGTGTTTCACGAAGCTACAAGCCCTGGAATTGATTGGAATAACTTCAGGGAACCTCTAGGAACATGTTTTGACACTTGTTTGGGGTTGAAACAAGCTGGAAGTGGAAGTTCAAATTTGACAACTTAGTGTTTTTTTTTCAAATTTGACAAGGGTTCTCCTGATCCTCTAACTCTGTTTGATACTTGCCAAAAGCTTGCTTATATAGAGAGTAGTGAGAGAACACGAAAATACCATGCTTGTAACAGCTAGGGATAAGTTCTTGAATGCCATGAATGGCCATTTGAAACCTTGGCCAAAGTCATGGGATTTTGTCCCACTTTGAATTTTGAACGAGTTCCAATATCTTGGCCTTGTTGTACACGACAATTAGGACCCTTCCATGCATTAAAACAAGCCTTAAACATATTATTTGTAATAATCTTGATTTATTTTATTTTAATTAAATAAAATTAATATAAAATGGAAATAAAGTCAAGACCGTGCAAAAATGTTTTTAGGAGTCCTCCATGGTCTTAGAAACATGTTTGAAGTTCAAGAATTTGAGCCATTGCCTTAAAAATTCAAATTTGCGATTTTTTTTTATTAATAACCATGTACTAAAATAATATTTCGCAAATAACCGGGTTTTGGAAAAAATTACGCAAATAACCATGTTTGAGATGGCTCCACAAAGGAGGAGCCATCTCAATTGGCGCCTCCACCTAGGGTTTTGCCCTAGGCGCCATCTCACTTGGCGCCTCCCTTGGCTTTTAGCCAAGTGAGATGGCGCATGCTCCTTAAAAATGAGAGGAGGCGCCATCTCACTTGGCGCCTAGGGCAAAACTAGGGCAAAATGCTGTTTTATAAATAATTCGTCTGTTTCTTCGAAATTTCTCACACTTTCTCGCACTGTATTTTTATTTTGTACTCCGTTATTTGCGTAATGACGTCGCCTATGATTTTTAGAAGAGATGGTTACGTTATATTCTCCGCCACGAAACCTGCGATGAAAATGAAATTCTGGCACATTCACTCCATGGAGCGTCTGAAGCGGGAGTTGATGCGGTGGCTAGATGGAGACATCGCGGAGGGGGAAAAAATTCGAAGGATCCAGCGAAAACGAACAACAACCTCGCATGCGACAGGAAGACCTAATGTGTGGTTGGAGGAAGTCAAAACAGACAGTGATGTAATGATGATGATGCATGGGTCAGATGAAATTGTGTTAACAGTTGTAATTTCCTAGATTGAATATCGTTAATCATTGTTGTACGCGAAAACCCTAATGTAATTTCCTAGATTGAATTTCCTAAATTGTGTTAATAGTTTTATTAACGGAAAACCCTAATGTTTACAACATAAATATTGAAAAGATTTATTGTATTACAATATTTATGTGGTCGAGCCAGACGCCCGATTTGGACAGTTTTTGCGATTGTGTCCGACCTGACGGCATAAACCACACTTTCTTTCCAACCTATCAAGATCGTCCATTTCTGTTGTGATGCGCCTACTTTTGGGACGACCCTTCTTGTTCCTTCGCATTTGGTCATTGTGCCAAACTATATCGCCGTTGTATTCAGGCCAATAATCCGGTTTTGCCACCAAAGGAAAGTTGTTGTTGTTGTAAACAGTGAGCAACGTTTCAGATTTGTAAACGTTTGACAGCAGTTGAAGCGCGTCTTGATGGGTATGAGCACAAGCGGCAATGACATGAGAGCAAGGCATACAAAATGCTTGAAACCTGCCACAATCGCACCATTGAGAAGGTAAAATGACCCTGTATTCTTGTCTTGGCAGGCCTTCATTGTGGTCGATTGTCTCTTTCACAATGAAGTTGTGGCTGTGTCGGTCAAACCGTGTAACCATGTGAGTGTTGGCTTTAGCACTTTCAGCCTTAATGTATTTCATGCAGCTTTCACTCCATAGTTGTCCTGATTGCAACACCGCATTCCACATTTCACCTCTTTTGGAAAATAACGCAGCCATCCTAAAATACGTAGATTTTACCAAGGCAGTGATTGGGAGGTTTCGTATGCCCTTGAATACCCGATTCATTGATTCAATAAGATTCGTTGTCATATGCCCCCATCTTTGGCCATTGTCGTATGATCTAGTCCACTTTTCCACCGGAATATTGTCGATCCACCTACCGGCTTCTAGATTAGACAAACGGATCTCGTTGCGGTAATATTTGAATGTGGGTTGTGTCAATGCATATCCCGCATTCATAACGGCTTTCCTCAATGTTTTGTCCTTGACCTCCCTCGAGAAATTCTGGACGATATGCCTGACGCAATAGACATGCGTAGAAGGAGGGTCATGCCAACTATTTGCTGGATTATTGTAGGCACTTTCAATGGAGGCATGTCTGTCCAAGATCAAACAGAGAGCTAGTTGAGGAGCCACGTGTGTCCGAAGATTTTTCAGGAAAAAGCTCCAAGCACCACCGGTCTCCCCCTCGACAAGGGCAAACGCAACGGGGAAAATGTTGTTGTTGCCATCTTGTGCAACTGCCATCAATAGCGTGCCTTTGTACTTCCCATACAACCAAGTCCTGTCAATTTGTAGAATTGGTTTGCATGATGCAAACCCTGTGATGCATGGTTGAAATGCCCAAAACACGCGACTGAATATTCTGTTGCCATGCAGTAGACTACCATCTTAGGCGTACGCTGGCAATGTTTCCAGAACATAAACACTACCTGGAGAATATGTCTTGAGTGAATTCAGGTAGCGGGGAAGATCTCGATATGACTCCTCCCAGTTTCCGTACACCCTTTCAATCGCCTTAGTCTTTGCTAACCACGCCTTACGGTAAGACGGAGTGTAGTTAAAAACCGTGGTGATGTGGGAGATGATTGTTTTCACCTTCAAAGATGGGTCGTTGCTGACCAGGGGTAGGATTTCTTGACAGATTAGATCATGGTTCAGTTTTCGGTGGTCCTGTGATTGAGTGGAACTTACACAAGTGTGGGTAGTCATGGAACCTATGACCCAGCAGTCACCCCTTAATCTGTATGATACGGTCAGCTTGAACATACAGTCAGGGTGGACACACTTGATCTTGTACCTTTCCGGGTTGACACGATCCACCTTAAAATCAACCGAGTTGAGCATGTGAAATTTTTTAATGGCCCTGATGCATTCCTCTCTGTTACGAAACTTGTCCTTCTCTTTTAAATTTTCATCCGACTGCATATACAGTTTGAAAAATAAGTCAGTAGAAGGTTCATCTCCGCCCATGTTGAAGTTTGTCATGTGCGGAGGTGGTGTGTAGATTTTGTATGTAGGAATACTAGGGATGCCATCATCGTCAGAATCATCGTTCACCATTTCATCAAACTCTAACTCGTTATCTTCTTCTTCATCATCAACTGCATCTACCTCATCTTGTTCATTCTCCAAAGGATCAACCTCCTGTGGTACCGGAGGCTCTACCTCCTGTGTCACCGGAGGCTCTTGAAGCAAAACGTACAACTCAATAGAGTCGTATCCAGAATAGACATTGCTGGAAATCATATTCTGGAGATCCTCGTCATCTTGAACTTCAACCTTATAAAAAATTACTTGGTTGTTTCCAAAAAAAACTGGATTCTGATAAAATATCTGGGATACCGGGCCTCGTTCAAGTTTGGCCTCCAATCTTTTCTTGAAGTACGAGAAATTGGCTTTCCCGTTTAAAAGAAATCGAACGTTGTCGGTGTTTCTAAACAAAAACCCAACTGTGGGACAAATGTATGTCTCACCGTTGAAATGTGCTTTGACGACAAATTGTGGTGAAGAGGCCATTGCGTAGAATTGTTTTAAGGTTTGAAGGTTGGAATGTTTGAGGTTTATTGATTGTATGAAGGTATGAATGCTGGAATGTTTGAAGGTTTGATGACTGATTCGAAGGTTGGAAGATTTGACAGATTATGTGAATCAATGTTATGTTAAACTTAAGGCTAAAAATTTCAATTAAGTAAGGGATGCAACCCCCCAAGGCTTCCAATAATATTACATGCAATAATGAAACCCCATAGGCTGCCACATATCCTGGCCCTATTCTGCACATATACATGTTTTTTGTAAGACTCCACCCATCAACTCCAATGGCCTTGCATGCAATAAAGAAAGGAATCCCAAAGACTGTCACGTAGCCCGAGCCTATGCTGTAACAAATGACACCTCTTATTCGCCAAATGGGGTGGCGACACCATTCATTTTTGTACTCTTTCTCCAAGTCCAATGGCGCCTCCCTTACTGTCCAATCGTGATACATGCATGGGCTTATGAAACCCCATAGGCTGCCACCTATCCTGGCCCTATTCTGCACATATACATGTTTTTTGTAAGACTCCACCCATCAACTCCAATGGCCTTGCATGCAATAAAGAAAGGAATCCCAAAGGATGTCACGTAGCCTGAGCCTATGCTGTAACAAATGACACCTCTTATTCGCCAAATGGGGTGGCGACACCATTCATTTTTGTACTCTTTCGCCAAGTCCAATGGCGCCTCCCTTACTGTCCAATCGTGATACATGCATGGGCTTATGAAACCCCATAGGTTGCCACCTATCCTGGCCCTATTCTGCACATATACATGTTTTTTGTAAGACTCCACCCATCAACTCCAATGGCCTTGCATGCAATAAATAAAGGAATCCCAAAGGCTGTCACGTAGCCTGATCCTATGCTGTAACAAATGACACCTCTTATTCGCCAAATGGGGTGGCGACACCATTCATTTTTGTACTCTTTCGCCAAGTCCAATGGCGCCTCCCTTACTGTCCAATCGTGATACATGCATGGGCTGCCACCTAGCCTGCAAGAGTGACACCTTACATTTTTTGTACATGCATGCATGCATACGTGTAACCCCCTAAGCATGCAAATGTAACACTTCGCAGGCATGCAAGCACAAGCAACCACTGCATCAAACTTATTTGCCTATAAATACATACCTTATGAAACATCTCTCACACCCACACAACTCTCACTCTCTGCTACGAAATATTTCATAAGTCTATCATACTCTCTATCTCTTCCTAAGTCTTTCATACTCTCAAGCATTCTGAACAATGGCTCTTCTAACAATGGGCGATACTCACAGAGGCACAAGGGAAAACATTGCTGCATTTGTAAGTCTCTTCTTTGGTTATACATTTTTCATACTTCAAATAACGCGTTGTTCATCTTAATTAATCTTACACCTGTTAAATTATGATCTCAGGACACAAAAAGATTCAGAATCCGTTCGCACAACTACCTGGCTCCCGACCCATTTATCGTCCCTTATCTGGAATACGCGGGTTTTGGATATGTGATAAAGATCTCCAACTGCACCATTGACTCAAAGTTCATTCTTGCAACATTGGAAAGGTGGAGACCGGAGACCCATACATTTCACCTACCAATAGGTGAATGTACCATCACGCTCGAGGATGTGTACATGCTACTGGGCCTCCCTATCGACGGTAAGGCGGTGAACGGGCCGGTTCAACAACCCAACTCACAGTGTGAAGAACTGTTGGGTAGGGATATGGTAGAAGGTGGTGGAGCAAGAGGACAGGGAATACTACTCACTGACCTGAAACGTCATTATGCAAGTATGGAATTAAATGAAAATTCCTCAGAGAATGACCGAGTAGTAAAATCCAGAACGTATCTTATGATACTTTTTGGTACATTTTTATTTCCCAAAAGTACGGGAAATAGTGTAAATTTTATGTACTTACATTTACTAACAAATTTTGAAAAAACTAGAAAATATAGTTGGGGTTCTGCAGTATTAGCCCACCTATACAGTTCCTTGTGCAAAAACGCAGTCAAGGAAAAATGTACATTTTATGGGTGCGCATTTTTACTACAAGCCTGGGGTTGGTGGAGGATGGAGTCCTTAAACCCCATCAACAACAACACTTTTGGTTTCCCGTACGCAACAAAGTAAGTCATTAAGTTATAGCATTTATAACTATTCTGCTCTTTCCAAAATATATGCTAAAAATAACATGTTTCTCATTTCCTTTAGGTACTGCGTGAGGGGTATGGATTACGGCAAGAATCCAAGATTCAATGTCGCACTCTACCGGAATCTGTTGGATCACTTAGGCCCAGATGACGTACGTCGTAGCTTTTAACTTTTGTTCATTTTAATTATTTATACATTACTTTTGCGCTAACCTGATTTAAATTTTATCGCAGTTCGTCTGGAGACCATATTTGGGTTTGGGCCATGCTCCAAACCCAGAGGATGCAGCAACTTGGACTGCAAAGACTGCACTCATTCGGTTCAACATTGTGGAGATGCACCACAGCGACCGTGTGAAGATGCAGTTCGGAATGCATCAAGAGATACCAAGTGATCCAACAAATTTGTCCCCATGGCATCTTAAAAGGGTCGACACCCAGTGGGGTCTTACCAACTGGAAAGAATTTGCTCCGGAATGGTGTAAGATGTGGCAGAGGCGTCACCGCTACATCTTTCAATTCCCGGTTTTCCTTACTCAAGGTAACATGCGACACACAGATCAATATATGTCGTGGTACAGGTCAGTTAGTAACCCAGAAATGCATGTGTCTCATCCGAGGTACTTGGTTGACCCATGCACACAATGGGCACAACCCTCGATTCCCCATCAACAAACCCAAAACCCATCAACCTCCAACCAACCCCCAAGAAGAAACAGACCCACAAACACCCAACCATATTCCCCACCACAACACAACTACAATTAAATGCCGTACTACCAACCACAATCACCACCAAACTACCAATACCCCGATTTGCCTCAAACCCAACCACAATACCAACCCCAATACCATCACACCCACATACCTCAGACACAATTTCAGTCTTCCACATATCCCAATATGGCGCCCTCAACATCCAGCCTTAGCCCTGATATGGGAATGTCGGAAGATTATGACCAAGCCGACCAAACCTACCATCACCCACCATATCACCAAACCACCCAACATCCACAATACCAAACACCCCAAGATCCATTTCCTTTCTACCCCCCATACTCAGACGACCAATGCTACCGACCAACCATGGAACCCCACCCACCGCCAACACGACCAAACTTTGAGGGTATGGGTAACCGACTGTACCAGAGCGGATCTTCGAGATATGGAGATCTTACTGATTTTATGGATTCGGACCGCATTGACTTTGCTGGGCCATCGACCTTGCTGCAGCAGGAAACGCGACAACACCCAGTAAGAGAAATACGAGGACGGGGATGCGGAACCGGGGGTCATTACCGGGTTCCGGGGGATCACTGATGTATCTTTTTTTTTCCCAATATTTTTTGTATCCATTTTTTTTACTGTTCTTTTAATGTAATACAGTTGAATGTAATTTTTTTTTTAATAAAAAGTCAATTTTGTTGATCTCTATCCAATAGGCAACGCACAGGAAAAAAATTAAAAAAAAATTTTTTTGCCCTAAAATTACACTTAGGCGCCATCTCACTTGGCTTAGGGCATGCCCTAAGCACATAGGCGCCAAGTGAGATGGCGCCTCCCTTAAAAAAGGAGGTGCATGCGTCAATTGAGATGGCTCCTCCTTTGTGGAGCCATCTCAAACATGGTTATTTGCGTAATTTTTTCCGAAACCCGGTTATTTGCGAAATATTATTTTAATACATGGTTATTAATAAAAAAAATTCTCAAATTTGCCCAATACATGTTTCTTGAAATTTCCCAAATTTTCCCAACTTGGGAAGGCCATAACTTGCTCAATTTTTACTTCATGATTATGATCTTATACTTTTTGGAAATCCCAAGATGTCTACTTCAATCCTTCTTTTTATCAATTTTCCTTTTGGAGATGTTATCTTGATGTTAAAGGTCTTGGCAAAAAGTGGCTTTTATTGACTTTCTAAAAATGACCTATAATGTATGAACTTGTATCTTTCAAATGGTGAATTTCTTGGACTTGAGGGATGAAGATAAGTTGTATGGAGTTGTATTCTCTTCAAAAAAAGCTTTGATTGGAAAATTTCTGATAAATTATGAGGAAGTTATGCTTGGTCAAAGTTTGGTTGAGTTTTCCTATAGAAACCCTAATTTGCTATTTTTGACTTTTGATGAATTAGGAGAATTTCTTGAGGAATCATGATCAACCCTTGATTAAATGATTAATATCACTTTAAAATGTTGATGTTGACCAAAAATATTGAAGTTTGACTGTATATAGGTCACAGATGACTTTTGACCTAACACAATTGATTTTCCAATACTTGAGCAATTGTCTGAGCAAACTTTTTGAGCAAAGAATGAAACTTGGAATAGATGATATTGAGGACATGTTAGGACCATGGGAAGCATTGGATACCATTTGAGCTCAAACATCTTGATGAAAATGGAAACCCTAGTTGGGGGGCTCATTGCCTTAGGAGGAGAATTTGCCTGATCAATTCTTGGGCATCCTTGGGGAAAGTTGAGGATCTCAATAGGCATGTGTTGAGTAAAATGAGAGGGAAAATTTTGGGGTATAATAGTTTCCCCTGTTCAATATTCTTACACCTAAAGATACAAATTGACTTGTCTTCCTTTCGTGATCTAAAGGTGAAAGATGATTGAACACTAGAGTGCCCAGAAATTTGCACTCGTCTGAAATGATACCTGACTGTGTAAGTAGTATCAGGAATGGGCTTATAGATGCCATTTGGAAAAGATGATGGGTGTTGTACCCCAAAATTTGCCCTCCCATTTCCTCAACATTTCCTCATCACAAGACCCTTGGAGCTCAAGATCCAGTTAGGGTTTCCTCTGCTCAAGACTTCTCCTTGCACTGTTGACCCAAATTAGGGTTTGTGTTTGCACAAAGATATTTTGATCTAAAATGCCTAAGATGACTTTCATGCTTCATGTTGGACTCCCAAGTTTATCCATACCAAGTTTCAAGTCCTGATTCCAAATTTTGCCCAGTCAATTGGACAGTTGACCTAGAAATCAACTGTATTGGGGAAAAAGTCAACTGTGGCCAATTGACAGTCAAATCTCATGAAAATTGACCCACATAAACATTATGAACTCATATGGACCATTTGATCAAGTTTGGATCACAATTCCACAAGAAATTTGATCAGATCACCAAAAGGGCAAAATGGTCATTTTTAGGGTTTTGACTGCACAAAGGCAATTTTTGACTGTTTAACCTAGCCAATGGCAAATCAAGCTCAAATATGGACTCAAGGACCCCATGGAATTATCTTGACATGCTCAACAAGTTCAAAAGATCCCAAATACACAAGATTGACAGTTGAATTTCCCAGTCAATTGATCAATTTTGACTGTATACTGAAAAGTCAAACTTTGACTTTTTGGTCAAAATCAAGTGTCAAGATTCATTTTTCATCAAAACATGCCAAATTATGAAACTTGTTCATCAAGAAATCAAGAATTGCAAATTAGGGTTTGAAATGAAGATTTTTCATAACTTAGAATTTTTCTAAGTTATGAAAAACCCTAATTTTTTCCTAACTTTGTCTCACTTTCTCACCAAGATTCATTTGGATTCGAGCAAAAGTCAAAACATGAAAGTTGTAGTCCATTGCAAAATCTACAACTTTGATTCACAAAGTTTTCCCAAAAGAAGCTTGTATCTCAAGTTACAATTTTTGGAACAAGGGTACCAAACCATTCTTAACTTAGAGAAATTTGACCTATTTTAGGCAGGATTTTTGCCTAATTTCAAGACCATTTTTCACATACTTACACTTGGAATTTCAATTTGCATTTCAAAGATGGATTGTAGTACACATTCCAAGCTTTCCAAAATGTCCAAGAACTCATCAAACAACCTTATGGTTAGGGAGAATCGAATTTGGCAAGTTGGGAAAAACTCACTTTTGATTTGGCCAAGTTACATGTTCATACATCTAGGCCATTTTGAAATCAGCTTGCACAACTTGATTACAAGTCCTATATCCATTTTGCACTCATAAATTTAATGCAAACTCATTGTGACAAGACCATATTTTATGTGTTCAAGCATTGCATAAAGGTTTAGTCCCAAAATGGAAAAAGCATAATGTCCATTTTTGCAAAAGTAAACTTTATGTCAATTAGCAATCCAAGCAAGTACAGTGAAAATCTCTTTGGCACAAGTTTATGAGATAATTACACTGATCAAAGCCAAGGTTTGCAGCACATTAGGGGGGCCTCTATCAGTCTAAAAACTCAAGTGGACATTTGTTGCTTAAAGTTGAAAAAAGCTAGCATAACATAACACAACTCTCATCTCAGCTAACACAAGCTTAAGAAAACTTGTCAAACACTTTCTAATCATCAAACCTGAGCTAGAACACGAGCCAACCATCTCCAACACCCTCTCAAACACAGAATCACCCTCAAACTGCCAAAACAGGGGACCTGCTGCAGATTGAGTTCCATAGCTCAATCCTTTCATGCATTCTTGCTAAAATCACCTCAAACACATCCCACAACATCCCTTGAAGCTATTCCAAACCTCAAACACGACCTGTAACACTCCCATTCAACATCACCATTTTCATTTTTCTGTTTTGCAAGTGGAGTTCTATAACTCGATTCAGCTAGTTTCAAAGCAAAGTAAAACTTGGAATAGCATCCCTGGACATCAAGGAAGCTGTACCAATCATCACCTTGCACTGAAAGTACCTCCATCACCAGATACAACTCCAACTGAACAGGTAAGTTCATGAACTCGTATCTCTCTATCCAGGCATTGTTAGCTTTAGGTTTGTGAAGAAAATATGTCACATTCATAGCCCTGAACATGCCCATGTAATTAGTTTTCATTTATATTATGTGTGCTGTGAGAATTTAATGTCTGAACATGGAACAAAAACTAGGTCAGGAATTGGGGGAGAAGAAATTCTCTCTCATCTTAGAGAGTTAAGTCAAGTTCTTTATATGTTTGGATTCGTCTTTTAATGCTCTACATTTTTCATGTTGTGAGTTTTGCTTGAAAGTCCAGGAATTGGGAGATAGAAAACGCGCGTGGATGGTTGTTCAAACATGTTCTGAGGTTGAAGATGAAGTCTTCTTGGGCTGGGCCTGAGTTGACTTTCTTTTTGTACCCTTTTGTTACTTTTAAACCCCCTTGGCCCATTATGCTTATTTTCATGATTTTTTGACCTTTTCTTTTTTGTTCTGACTTATTTATTTTTCCTCACAATATTAAAAATATAAAAAAAATATTTTTACACCATTTTTATATTTATTAGGCATTTATTTGTTTAAAAATAATGTTTGTACATAAATAAATACTTACATACTTTTATTTAAAAAATACTAAAATAGTGCAAACACATTTTATTTTCCATTTTTATTTCATTTTATCTTCTAAAAACATTTTATATAAAATATACTTTTTTCATAAATGTTAAATATTATTATTTCGTACATATTCAATATATTTTGTAAATAATATAAGTACATATATATTTATTAGTATATTTAGGTTAAAAAATACAAAATATACACATTTCCCATTTTTATTAATATTTAATATTAAAAATACCTTTTTACAAATATACTTCATTTTTATTTTATTTTTGTACATAATTGATAAATATTTGTACATATTAAATAATTAATACATTTTACTTAATAAAATTATGGTTTTGCCCTAAACATGGAAAATACTCAAAAAATTAATACTTCTTATTTTGTTTATTTGACACATAAAAAATACCTTTTTTTCATACACATAAAAAAACATTTTTTGCATCTTGCATATTTATTCCATTTTATTTAATTTTTGTATATTAAATATCTTGTAAATTCTCAATTTGATGTAATAATCTAGGTTTAAATTCCTTGTCAAAATACCCCCATTTGAACATTTGTACCCCCCTTCCCATATATTGTGTTGTAATAACTTAGGAACTTTATTTTTCGCACTTTAATGCTTTCTAATTATACCATGCTAGAATTAGGGTTTGTATGCAAATCAATTAACCAAAAATAGTTTGACCTAACTTCAAGATAATCAAGCATGAAAATGGACAACACCAATCACACTTGCACCCCTAGGGTATTCCACTTGTTGCCTTCAATAAATGGGCCATATTGCATGTTAGGTCTCTTTGGGCAAAACAAACACAATTCAAATGATCATAGTCCCTCGATGACGCTTTCGAAAGTTGCCTAAAAATGATCATAGTCCCTCGATGACGCTTTCGAAAGTTGCCTAAAAATGATCAATTCCCTCCAAGGAAAAATTGCCCAAAAATACTTGGCACCATTGCAATTATGGTCTAAACGATGACCCGCGCCCGTCCCTTTCACATCCTAACACAAGATTGTCCACCAAATGTAACGGTGGAACAAAATTGTTAAAAGGGTTAAAAACATAGGAGAAATCTTTGAGAAATTTAGGAGTAGACAAACTCTTAGTTACTTGAATCAAACTTGCAAAACAAAACACTTGCCTATTCTTTTCAAACCACACATCACTACACTTTCAAAACCACTTTCAAAAACAATGAAAACCTTTTTAAAAGACATACACCTTTGTATACATCCCAACATGGATCATTACAAAGGTTGCCACCACATTGGCCTCTTTTCAAAACATTTTCAAACCCACACACACAAAGCACCATTTCAAACAATTGAAAATTAAGGCAAGTTGATCTAAGCAAGTAACTAAGAGCCCATGGATAACCATGGATAGAAAGGGTGCTAATACCTTCCCTTTCTATAATCTACTCCCCGAACCCAAGAAAACATCTCAAAGGTTTTTGTTGTGCTTTTTAAACCTTTCCTTAGGATAAAATAAAAAGTCGGTGGCGACTCTTACTCAACCGAAACATTTGCGAAAACAAACGCAAAACCATAGTCAGTTCTCCCACCGTATCACAATGGGAGACTGTCGTAGATGGGATTAAAGATGCCATCCAAGGAGTATGACAGAGAGTCATCGGAGATGGGCTTAAAGATGCCATCCAAAATAGGTGCTGACTTCATAAGAATTCTCTTTGTGGGGATTCCTGCTCCTACTGTTTGAGGAGGAGTCCGCTAGGAAATGTTTCTCAGGGGAAGAGAGTCTAGGAGTCCCAGTTGTCCATTACTCTACTGGGGAGTCATCTATTTGACTGAAGAGACTGAAGTCAACTACTATCTGGTCAGGATCCAGGCTTTGCAGTGACTTGCTGAGGATGATAAGGCCGACTTCTATCTGGTCGTATTCCAGGCTTCACAGTGACTTACTGGGAAAATGAGATTAAACTATCATCTGGTCGTGCTCCAGGCTTCACAGTAACTCAAACTGTTATCTGGTCAGAATCCAGGCTTCAGTGACTTGAACAAATTAAGCTGTTATTTGGTCGGGTCTAGGCTTCAACTTGAATCTGAGGCATACCATTATCTGGTCGTATCCAGGCTTCGGTAATTTTAAGAAATTAAGTTGTTATCTGGTTGGGTCCAGGCTTCGACTAGAATCTGAGGTATATTATTATCTGGTCGAGTCCAGACTTTGTAGTAATTGACAGAATAAACTGCTATCTGGTCAGATTCCAGGCTTGGCAGTGTCTGAAGAAGTTAACTGTTATCTGGTCGTATTCCAGGCTTCACATCAACTTAAACTGTTATCTGGTCGAAACCCAGGCTTCAGTGTCTGAAGAAGTAGACTACTATCTGGTCGGATTTCAGGCTTCGTAGTACCTTATACTGTTATCTAGTCAAAACTCAGGCTTCACAGTGTCTGATGAAGTGGACTACTATCTGGTCTAATTCCAAGCTTCGTAGTATCTTATACTGTTATCTGGTCGAAACCCAGGCTTCACAGTGTCTGATGAAGTGGACTACTATCTGGTCGGATTCTAGGCTTCGCAGCACCGTATACTGTTATTTGCTCGAAACCCAGGTTTCAAAGTGTCTGAAGAAGGGAACTACTATCTGGTCGGATTCCAGGCTTCGCAGCACCTTATACTGTTATCTGATCGAAACCCAGGCTTCACAGTGTCTGAAAAAGTGGACTACTATCTGGTCGGATTCCAGGCTTCGCAGCACCTTATACTGTTATCTGGTCGAAACCCAAGCTTCACAGTGTTTGATGAAGTGGACTACTATCTGGTCGGATTCCAGGATTCACAGTATCTTATTATTTGGTCAAAACCCAGGCTTCACAGTGTCTGATGAAGTGGACTACTATCTGGTCGGATTCCAGGCTTCACAATACCTTATATTGTTATCTAGTCGAAACCCAGGTTTCACAGTGTCTGAAGAAGGGAACTACTATCTGGTCAGATTCTAGGCTTCGCAGCACCTTATACTGTTATCTGGTTGAAATCCAGGCTTCATAGTGTCTGAAGAAGTGGACTACTATCTGGTCGGATTCCAGGCTTCACAGCACCTTATACTGTTATCTGGTCGAAACCCAGGCTTCATAGTTTTTTTCAACTGGTATGGAAGTCAGAGAGATCTTAGTGTCGATCTAACTGAACCAGAGAAGGTCTTGTGAGGGCATTTTTCTGAGGAAGATCCTGAGATAACCCTTGGTTATACGTTGCTTTTGAGAAGACTATCAAGTCACATAAGTAGTCAATGGTATTTGTTGATTTGACCTTTCCCTAAAAAAGGTAAAGAATTAGTCATATGCAATGTCATGATGTATGAAATGCATTGTGATGATGTTCTCAAAATAAATGAGATTATGTTGAATGCAATGTGTATGCGCATGCCATGATGTATGCACAGGGGATGCTATTGCGATGCTTCCTAATCTAGGAAAATAAATCCCAGACTACTGTTGGAGAGTACTGGAAATTGAATTCTTGACCGTTATGGAGAAAGTGGTTCTTCTACTTCTGTCGGGGATGACGAGTAGAGATGATTTGTCGAGGATTTCCTCTTTCTATTTGAGAATACTCGGCTGGGGCATTTTTTTGTCTTCTGTTTAAGAATGAATCTGTGGGGAGACAAGTACTTCTGCTTGCAAATATTCCACTGGGGAGAAGATGCTCTATTTAGGGAGTGTTCCGCTGAGGGAGAAGAATTTTTCTGTTGGAAAATTCCATAGTGAGAAAAGAATTATGTTGGAGACTCTACGAGGGAATATTCAGTAGCTAGGAAGAATAAACTCTGTTGAGAATAATCTTCTGCCTCCAGAGAAATAAACTCTAACGGGGATGAAGATTTGAAATCTACCAGAGATTATAAAGCTCTGTGGGGAATGAGAGGTCAAACTTTGACGCCATGATAGTAAATGTCGGCACCATAATTCTAAGGGACAGCTTTGTCCGAGGAGTACGGTACAAGACCAGGAAAAGTGATTATCAACGAGCAATTCTTGGAACAGGTGTAATCCTAACAGGTCTTTTAGAAGAGACCTTGGAAGGATTGGCGGAAATGGTTATGATAACAACATCTTTATGTAGGACAGTCGAAATCGAAGTCTTTTCAAACAAAATCTCTCTACTATCCAGCAGGCGTCGAACATCTGCTTTCAGCAAATAACAACCAGAAGGCAGAGATAGACATAGGTGGCATCCTTCACCACAATCCAGAAATAAACCGACTAGCAACAAATTCTTCTTGACAGTCATGAGAGGAGTGGAAACTTCATCAACATAAGTAACAAACAGATCAGTATCAATGGCATTAACACCACGATTGTGCTTGGGCATGGGAGCAGTTATGACATTAGGCTTCTCCGGAGCATCAAACTCAATCTCCTTGGCTTCGATTAGATATTGTATCATATTTCTCAGAGCCTAATAGTCATTTGTATCGTGGCCTGGGCTCTCAGAATGGTAAGCACACCGAGCATTTGGATTGTACCGAGGAGATGTGGTGTTAGGATTCTTGGGAGCCTCCTTTAAGGTTTCCAATTTATATCTTAAGAGATGGGGTAAAACCTCAGTCAACGTCATACTAATCCGGGTGAACTTCCTTTGCGGTCTTTCTACCCTTTGCTGATTATTTCGTTGTTGAGTAGCCACAAGCCTAGGTATCATCACATCCCCTACCGTTGGATGGTGATCAACTCTGCTCTGAACTCTTGAGTTATAAATGGCATTGACCTCCTTCTTACCCGTGAATGGCTTCTTCATTGTACTTGACAAGGTGTCTTTCTGGATCTTTCCACTCCGGATCCCAGCTTCTGCCCTTTCTCCAGTCAATATCAGCTCAGTGAAACCAGTTGAGGAGCTACCAATCAAGTGATTAAAGAATGGACCTGACAGTGTACCAAGAAACATGTCGGCCAAATCCCTATCAGACAAAGGGGCTTGGACTCTCCCTGCCAAATCTCTCCATTTCTTCACATGGTCCTTGAACCCTTCGCTTGCATCCATGGACATACTCTAGAGTTGAGTACGGGTAGGAGCAAGGTCAGCGTTATATTGATACTACTTGTAAAAAGCAGCAACCAAATCATCCCAGTTGCGAACATTGGTTCCCTCCAGCTGATAGAACCACTCAAGCTGAGTGCCGGACAGACTGTCCTGAAAGAAATGGACCCACAAGTTCCTATAAGCAGTGTGAGGCTAGATCTTCCTCACATAGGAACGGAGATGAAGCTTGGGACACGACACCCCATCATACTTCGCAAATGATGGAGCCTTGAACTTCTGCGGGATGACTATCCCGGATACCAAACCCAGCTCTTCAAAATCTAACCCTGGTATTCTTTGGATCTCCATTGTGCTCAGACGATCCTCTAACTATTTGTATCTATCCTCAGCAGGAGGATACTGTTCATCATTGTAATTTGTGTCATTATTAGAAATCTCAGGGCTAATGTCCTCCTCCCTTGTCTCTCCTCCTTGATTCTCCCCTTCTTTGTATGAGGAGGTCAGATCAACCAATTGCTTCAACGGTCCCTTGAATCTTCTGCCCAGATTCAGGACACCAGCGGTCTTCTTCTTTTTCTTCTTCTTCCCTTTCAGAAAAAGGGCCTTCAAATCTTCCTGCCCCTTAGCCAAGGCTACAAACAATTGCTGAAATTGGTAATTTTGTGCCTGGAGGTCCTTGATACTTTGTTCAGAAGACATTATTGCTGAAATAAACAACACAGAAGATGAGAAACTTGTTATGAAACCTTTTTATGCAATGTCATGAATGATATGCGTATGAAATGATTTCAAGGTATCTTAAAGGCTCAAATTTGTTTAACCAAAAGAAACACACGTTAATTGTATTAATAAGTTTGAATTGTTACAAAGGGTTCCTTTTAGGCTTACAATAAAACAAAACTTAAAGCAAAAAAAAAAGAAAATTAGGTCTCCCAGGAGCGCATCCTCTTTGGTGTAATGTAGGCGTTTACATTCCTCTCTTCATGAAGTAGCCTAGTGAGTTCCAGGATTCTCTTCTCGCTGGCGTAGAATTGAGTTTCAAACGTATCTAGCTCCTCTTTGAGTTAAACCCAGGATTTTTGTAACTCCTCATGATCAGTTGGCATGTCAGGATGGAGAACAAGATAAGAAGTGTCTCCTTCAGGAACCGGTTCTACAATCGTTGGTAGGACAGCAGGGTAAGGCATCATAAGGCTTTGAGCACGGGCTCACACCTATTTGAGATAAGGCTCAAGAGGGATTGAGTTCGCGTGCCCCAGTGTCTTGCTATCAACTCTATGTACCATGCCCCAAGCTCGCATGAACCTTTTATGGTAACCCTGAGAATCATTCTCGTAGTCGAAGATGATTCCTTGGATAAGTGTGTCATGAGGACCATCCCTTATCGCATATCCAAACTGTCGCAGTGCCAAACAAGGGTTGTAAGTGAGTCCTCCCCTAATGCCTAAGAGAGGGACATTAGGGAATTCTTCGCATCGATCAATGATGGTAACATTCTCCGAGGTAGGTGCGAAATAAACTACCTAGCCAAAAGAGGAGTGTAACATAGAGGGGTCCCTCTTCTCTTTATAGTGCGAGTATGCATAGAATGTAGGATATCTCAAAGAAGAGTAGGTATCATATTACGTGACAAGAAAACCTTAACCATATTCACGTCTATGAGCTGGTCCGGATTGGGGAATAGTACCAACCCATAGATGAGAAGGGATAATACCTCTTCAAAAGCTTGTAAGTCCAGGGTATCCCAAAAATGATGAGCTTTCTTAAACAAGAACTTAGCCAAAAAACCCTTGACACCTCTCCTGGTTTCCCAATTTGCTACTACGCCAGACCACTGTAAGGACAGAGCTTTAGCCATATCTTCAGGTGTAGGGTCTCTTTACATGACATTTAAAGGTACCTTGTTAAGGATAGTCACCCCCAGTAATAGAGAAAATTATTCCATAGTAGGCACTAACTGGTAATCCGGAAAAGTGAAGCAGTGATGTAGAGGGTCAAAGAACTAAAAGAGCACTTTTAGCATTTCTTCATCAGGGTTTGAGGTGACCAAGCTGAGAATTCGACCATGTCTTTTAGTGAAGGGAGAGCTTTCAGGAACCCGTGATACCAATTCCTTAAGTTGAGGAGTTACCTTTACCAGACTGACTTGGATAGTGAATCTGCGGGGAGGGCCATGTCCTACAAAACAAGACAAAAGTAAACCCTAAGAATCCTTGAAATGGTTAGTATGATATGCTATGGTATGATGTCATGATTATGCTCAGATATAGCAGACATAGCAAACACAGGCAAATCACACAAAGACCTTAGGTTTTAGGCTTGCATGGATTTTAAGGTATACCCTATTGAAGTTGGATTGGTTCAACATGTCCTAAATATAGTAATCGGGTTCTAAGGGCTCTCATTATCACCGATCTTTCCCCTAAATTTCGTTCCGATAGACAATTGACTTGCCACCAAACAAAACTCGAGAGTCAAACCTCAATGAGTGTAGCATCGAGTATCAATCGACTTTGGGTTTACACCAAAGACGGATATCTCACTAAGTCCTAAAATCCAAGTTGGTCAATTAAGGTGATAAGGTAAGTTGACGCTTTATGATACCACGCAGCGACCCCGTATTATCCTTGATTACTCAAGGGCTACCGGTACACACCAAAATATCGCATCAACGTAGCTACTGTTTCAACTGTGTCGGTATACCCTGCACAACTCCCTCACAGTTTATTGCTACTTACCTAAAAGGAATTCCCCCAATCCTAGTTTAGGATCCAAATAACCCAAACAGATACCCTTAAAAATAAATCAGATAAGACAAACCAAAGAAGCAAATAAGAATGATCTAGACCCTAAGGTAACCCCACTTTTAAGTTTGATTCCCCAGCAGAGTCGCCACTTCTGTGATACGGTGGGAGAACTGACTTGGTTGTTTTGCGTTTGATCGCAAATGTCGCGGATAGAAAGAGTCGCCATCGACTTTTATTTTATCCAATAAGGAAAGGCTGAAAAGAACAGGAAATACCTTTAGAGATGTATTTCTTGAGTTCGGGGGGATAGATTATGAAAAGGGAAAGTATTAGCACCCTTTTCATTCATAGTTATCTACGGGCTCTTAGTTGTTTACTAGATCACTGGCTTTTGTTTGAAAGTGTGCTTGTGGTGTGGGTTTTGAAAGTATTTTGAAAATTTCTTTGTAATGGTTCTCGTTTCTATAAGAACGCGTACAAAGTGTTGTTTCGAAAATAGTTCAAAAGGTGTTTGTGGAATGTGTTTTTTGAAAGTGATTTTGAAAAAGATGTCTTTATAATGGCTCTCGTTTCTATAAGAACGCGTACAAAGTGTGTGTCTTTTGAAAATGTTTCAAATGAGTGTGTTGATGTATAAAATGTTTTTGTTGTGAGCAAGCGAGCAACTAGGAGCGAATCTACCTACTCAAAAGGTCTTAGATGTTTTTTTCCTCCTCTTTTAGATGTTGTTATCTTACCATTATTTTTGGTAAGAAACCCCATCATTGGATGTGAAGGGACGGGACATTTGTATAGTCATAAAAGGCAACCTATGGAACGTTTTAGCAATATCATTTTAGGGACTAGATCTTTTACCGAAGGCAACATCGAGGGTCATCGAGGGACTACGATCTTTTATCGAGGGTCTCTGCTAAAATGCCCATATTCGAGGGACATGACTATTTTCAGAAAGGCAACAAAGTGGGATTACCCTAAGGGTGTTAGTGTGCAAGTTTGTTTGATTTACATGCATTTAGTCTTGATTAGGATTATCTATTTATTGATTTCATGTCTTGCCATACACACCCTAATTACTAGCATTATACTTGAAAACAATAAATTGCTGAAATGTAAAGGTCCTACGCTATTACATCATTTTAGGGATGGGGGTACAAATTTACAAATGGGAGGTTGTGAGAATTTAAATCCTATTTAAACTATTACAACCATATTGAAATGTACAATATAAGAAGGAAAATGACTTGTTTTGAAAGTGGTTTTTTGTCTTAATGAATTAAAAAGAAGAAATAAATTAATTAATAAAAAGGAAATATTTCTATGTATTTTTTATATTAATGAAAAGAGTATTGATATTAAAAATGATAAAAAGGGGAAAATAATGAGAGATAGAATCAGCGTGCTGCTGCAAGCAAAATAAAAAGGATCAGAAGTTCTGATACCAGGAGTGCTGTGATTCAGAAAGAAACGTCCGTGGGCATCTGAAGTTCTGGATTGATACACTCTGAGGTCCTGCAAAAAACGTTAGAGGGCAAAAACAAGAGTTTTAGGTTGTGTTTAGACAATGGGAAAAAAGTCAGTAGTTATGTGTTGTGTTAAACAATGAGTGAGAATCAGAAGTTCTGTGCGTGTTAAAACAGTGAGAAAGCCTAGAAGTTCAGTGTGTTTAAACAGTGAGAAAATCATAGGAGTTCTATGTGTGTTAAAACATTAAGAAAGCCTAGGAGTCCTGTTTGTTAAAACAGTGAGGAGGACTCAAAAGTTGTGTGTTAAAACAGTGAGGAGGACTCAGAAGTTCCGTGTGTGTTAAAACAGTAAGAAAGCCTAGAAGTTTTGTGTGTTAAAACAATAAGAAAGCCTAGAAGTTATATGTATTAAAACAGTGAGGAGAACACAGAAGTTCTGTGTTGTGCTAAAACAGAGAGTGAAAATCAGAAGTTCAGTGTGTTTAAACAGTGAGAAAATCATAGAAGTTCTGTGTGTTAAAACAGTGAGGAGAACTCAGAAGTTATGTGTTACATTTCAACTCCTTCATTACATTAATCAGAACATCAGCAATTTATTCAGTTCTTAACAACAACAAATCAGAAAGATAAAAAACACAGCAGTTTATAGAAATTCTAATTATGAGCCTAGCTTTATTCAAGAAGTTCTGATCCATAGTTTCTCCTACTTATGCAATGATATGGCCAACATCAATACTATGATATTTTCATATTTAAGGATGTTCTAAATGAAAATATGCAAAGTCAGAAAGACTTACCTTGAATCTGAAGTGTGTGCTTGGAACTTGAGCTGTTTCCTTCAGATGTTCTGGAGTTAGTGAGAGCAACAGAACAATGGTTATGTTCTTTGATTCAAAGGGAAAAATAAAGGTTTTGTTTAGGATTTGCGAAGTTTTTTACTGTTTCCTTTTCTTACTTTGATAATTCTCTCTCTCTCTCTCTCTCTCTCTCTCTCTCTCTCTCTCTCTCTCTCTCTCTCTCTCTCTCTCTCTCTCTCTCTCTCTCCAAAATCTATCCCCTTGAAAGTGTGATGGAGCAACTTATTTTATAGGTGAATTTACTGTGGTTTTGGGGGGAAAAACAAATGTGATTTAAACTTTTTTGGTATACTGTTACATTGCTTTTTGATCACATCTTTTTGTATTTGGTGCAAATATGGGATTTGGGAAAATGCAGGTGTGGATTGGATTAGCTGCTGGTTATAGTACTGTGCTGTAGCAGTGCATCAGGTTGTTTAAACGAGGTTTTAGGATCTGGTGATGTTCTGATCGCAAAAGACCAGAAACGTAGCCTCCGTATGCTGAAGATCCAATTTCTGACCGAAGAAAATTGCTTCCCTATGTTCTGATTGAAGGGTCATATTCTGAATCATCTTTACAAATTCTGATTGCGCTTGCGTGGGGGCTGGCCCAGAAGTTCTGAAGTACCACATTCTCTTAACACTTAGAAAAATTTCTAAATGTTTAGAAATTTGGATTTTTTAGAGTAATTTCTGGATTTTGACTTCTGATGAACTAATTTCATATCTCGATGAAATATAATTGTTGAAACTTGATTTTTGACCCAAAAGTCAAAGTTTGACTTTTTAGCATGTTTTTGACCATTTTTCCCTTGTGAATGACTTTCTTGAAAAATTGTAATTTGAGACTTGAAATTTTCCAGAAGCAGACCTGAGGGTCCATGATAATCTTTTGATAAATGAGAGGGCAAATTTTGGGGTGCAACAACTGCTCCTGTTCAATCTTCTTACACCTGAAGAGTTAGATGGGAAAATCTGCCATTCGTGACTTGAAGGTGGAAGATGATTGAACACTAGAGTGCCCAGAAATTTACACTCGATGATGTTATGGTCGATTGTGTAGGGAATGGGCTTAAAGATTCCATTTGGTAAGATGATAGAGAGTTGTCAAAGATGGGCTTATAGATTCCATCCAGAAAAGATATCGGTCGCATAAGAGATTCCTTTGCGAGAATTCCTATAACTGCCGTTAAGGAGAACTTCACCGGGGAATTTTGATTTATGTATTGGGAAATAGAGGCTATGAGCTTCGGTTGTCCGCTACTCTATTGGGGAATTAACTCTTGATTGAGGAGGTGGAAGTAAACTGCATGTCTGGTTAGGGTCCAGGCTGTACATCGACTTACTGGGGAAATGTGAAATCGACCGTATTTGGTCGGATCCAGGTCTTACACTGTTGTAAACTGTTGTCTGGAGATAAGAGATACGGAACTTGGATAGTAGGGTTGTTTCGAAATGAAATCCTGGGTAGTAGGGCTGTAAGAAGGAACCTGGATAATAGGGTTGCTTCGAAATGAAATCTTGGATATTAGGGCTATGAGAAGGAACCTGGGTCGTAGGGTTACTTCAAGGTGAAAGCCTGGATAGTAGGGCTTATGGGAAGGAACCTGGATAGTAGGGTTACTTCGAGATGAAAACCTGGATAGTAGGGCTATGAGAAGGAACCTGGGTCGTAGGGTTACTTCGAGGTGAAAGCCTGGATAGTAGGGCTTATGGGAAGGAACATGGGTCGTAGGGCTACTTCGAGGTGAAAACCTGGATAGTAGGGCTTATGGAAAGGAACTTGGGTCGTAGGGTTACTTCAAGGTGAAATCCTGGATAGTAGGGCTTATGGGAAGGAACCTGGATAGTATGGTTACTTCGAGATGAAAGCCTGGAAAGTAGGGCTTATGGGAAGGAACCTGGATAGTAGGGTTACTTCGTCTAATCACGTAGGTTAGTTGACCTGTTTAGTTTCAGGAACTGATTTTCCATTAGTTGTCTGCATACGTGACATGTATAACTTCATGGATTTAATCCTGAATTGTTAGAATTATAGACGATAACCATCTTTCCTGAAAAGGTACAAGATTAATTATATGCGATGCATGAACTGCATTGTGTGATGATGTTCTCAAAATAAATGAGATAATGTTGTATGCAATATGTATGTGTATGCCATGATGTATGAATATGAGATGCTCTTGCGGTAATTTTAGTCGAAGAAAATAAATCCTGGACTGTTGCTGGAGAGCATTAGGACGTTGAACCCTTCATTTCCGCTAGGGGTGGTGAATTGAAGATGACTATGCTGGGGATTTGTTCCTTGTTTACGAATATTCTGTCGGGGAGAGACTCTGCTTGAGAATAAACTTTGCAGGGAATAACTCTGTTGGAAGGTGAACTTCCGTAACATAAGTAATAAGCTCTGTTGGGGGTGAGCTTCTGCGTTCAGAGAAATAAACTCTGCTTGGGAGATGAATTTATGAACCGCTTGCGACTATAAAATTTGGCTGGGGAACATAGATGTCGACTCTCTGAAGGAATTTGGATAGGGATAATAACTCCTATTTAGGGAAACTGATATCAACGCTTTGATTACCTCTACTCTGTGGGAAGTGTAGATGTCACCGGGGCGACTATAACAGTGACTTCGTTTCAAAGCTATCTCTGCCCTTGTACATGCTGAACAGAGTAACTGTCGGGCTTGACATGATTATTTTTTTGCCCCAGTTTCTTAAGTTACGAGCAATTGTCTTTCCATTTCCTATGCGGATATTTGTGAATAGCGATTATATTCAAATGCATATGTCAAGAATAAATCATTGGACGTTTTTGCGAAACAAAACAGAAAAAGAAAAACAAATGGTTTTGTAAAAATGACTTATATTAATTTTCGAAATTGGCCTATAACATGCGTTTTTTGTACAAGGAAGCTGACGCTCTAGTAAGAGAATGTTGCCGTGAAAATGAAAGCTATACAATATTGTGTACAACTAAAAAAATAGCTATGTGCAATAATTCTATTAAGTTTCAATTTTGCTATTGCTGCTATGTCTTCGGACGTCTCATCATTTTGCTGCTTGTCCGAAGCTGATTAGATTGATCGGTGCCATTCGAGCTTGACAGTTGATATTGAGGTCTGGTCGCAACGTGATCTAATGGGACATAGTGATACGCTTTATATCCCTAACTTTTGCCTGGACCGCCCTTTCGGGTTTTCAGTCCACCGGGATACCCTTTTTTGCCCAAGCCGCCCTTTCAGGTTTTCGACTTGTCAGGTGTACAGGTTTTTTTCGTTTTCATCCCTTATTTTTGCCCAAACCCTTTTGGTCTGCTGGGAAGCCCTTATTTTTTCCTAGGCCAGTCAACCTAGCAGGCCTTTAATCACCGTAGTATCTTTTCACCATGTCCGCATTGACAGGGTGTGGAAGGTCGTCACCGTCCATGGTGGTTAGAATCATGGCTCCACCCGAGAAAATGTTTTTAATCACAAATGGTCCTTCGTATGTGGGAGTCCATTTTCCCCTGGTATCACCTTGCGGTAGTATGATGCGCTTGATTACTATATCCTTGACTTGATATTCTTGGCGTCTGACTTTTTTGTTGAAAGCCTTGATCTTCCGTTTTGATACATTTGACCATGACAAATAGCAGTAAGTCTCTTCTCATCAATCAGATTCAGTTGATCAAGTTGAGTCTGGATCCAGTCGTCTTCATTCAAATTCGCATCCTTCAGGATCCTTAGAGAAGGGATCTGGACCCCAATAGGCAGGACAACCTCCATGCCGTATACCAGAGAGTAGGGTGTTTCCCCTGTTGACGTTCGCGCTGAGGTACGATACCCATGAAGAGAAAATGGTAACATCTCATGCCAGTCTTTGTATGTCACCGTCATCTTCTGTATGATCTTTTTGATGTTCTTGTTAGCCGCTTCGACAGCGCCATTCATCTTCGGCCGGTAGGGAGAAGTGTTATGATGATGTATCCTGGATTGCTTACAGAGTTCGGTGATCATCGTGTTATTGAGATTCGTACCATTGTCAATGATGATTCTCTTCGAAACACCGTAACGAGAAATTAGGTTATACTTGATAAATCGCGCCACAACATTCTTGGTAACAGTAGCAAAAGAGGCAGCTTCAACCCACTTCGTGAGGTAATCAATGACCACCAAGATGAAGCGATGCCCATTGGAAGCGGTAGGTCTAATCTCTCCGATCATGTAGATTCCCCACATTGCAAAGGGCCAAGGAGCCATCAAGACATTTAAGGGAACCAAAGGCACATTTATCTTATCAGCGTAGATCTGACATTTATGACAAGTTCGGGAGTGTTGATAACAATCTGCTTCCATAGTGGACCAATAGTATCCTGCCCGTAGGATCTTCTTAGCCATGGTATGTCCACTTGAATGGGTTCTGAAGGTACCTTCGTGCAGATCTATCATAATCTTCTCTGCTTCTCTCTTGTCTACACACTGCAGCAAGGTAAAGTCATGGTTTCCCTTGTAGAGTATTCCATTACTGAGGAAGAATTTTACGGCGAACCTTCTCAGAAAGTTCTTGTTGTTGACAGATGCCCCCTCGGGATACTCTTGAGCCTCAAGATACCTTTTTACTTCATGAAACCAAGGTTTATCTACTACCTTTTCAATATCAATTTCACAGTAATATGCTGGTTCATCCAACCTCTCAATGGTGATTCAGGGAGCTTCATTCTCCCACCTGACCTTGAACATAGAAGACATGGTAGCTAGCACGTCCGCTAACTGATTCTCCTCCTGTGGGAAGTGTTCAAAGGTTACCTCCTCAAAGTGTGGGAGAAATGTCAGTACATGTTCCTTGTACGGAATGAGATTTGGGTGCTTCGTGTACCATTCTCCTTTGATCTGACTTATCACCAAGGCTGAATCCCCGAAGACGCTCAAGAATTTGATCCTTAGGTCGATAGTAGATTTGAGACCCATGATGCAGGCTTCATACTTCGCAATGTTATTAGTACAGTTGAAGCATAGTCGGGCGGTGAAAGGAGTATGACAACCCCCAGGAGATATGATTACAGCGCCAATGCCATTGCCTAGTGCGTTCAAAGCTCCGTCAAAAAATATAGTCCATCAGGATCCTTTTTCAGGTCCTTCATCCGGTCCAGGTTCTTCGTAGTCTGTCACTAGCATAATATTCTTGTCTGGGAACTCAAAATTCATGGACTGGTAGTCATCCACGGCATGATGAGCCAAATGATCAGCCAATATACTTCCTTTAATTGCTTTCTGGGTTGTATATTGGATATCATATTCGGTTAGGATTATTTGCCATCTTGCTATTCTTCTGGAGAGTGCTGGCTTTTCGAAGATGTATTTGATCGGATACATCTTAGACATCAACAAAGTAGTGTGGGTCAACATATACTATCTTAGTCGGCAAGAAGCCCATGCCAAAGCACAACAAGTTTTCTCGAGCAGTGAGTATCTTATCTCACAGTCGGTAAACTTTTTTCTAAGGTAGTATATTGCGTGCTCTTTTCGATCAGACTCGTTATGCTGCCCCAACACACACCCCATTGAATTGTCTAGCACTGTTAAGTACAATATCAAAGGTCTTCCTTCAATCGGAGGCATCAGAATTGGTTGTTCTTTAAGGTATTCCTTGATTCTTTTGAAAGCGGTCTGGCATTCGTCATTCCATTTCACCACTTGATCTTTCTTTAGGAGCTTGAAGATTGGTTCAAAAGTAGCAGTCAGATGTGAAATGAACCTGGCTATATAATTTAGGCGTCCTAAGAAACCTCTAAGCTCATTCTCAGTATGGGGAGCCGGCATCTCTTGTATTGCCTTCACCTTTGCAGGGTCTACCTGAATACCTTTGTCACTGACGATGAACCCTAGTAGTTTACCAGATCTTACCCCGAAGGTGCACTTTTTTGGATTCAACCTCAACTTATACGTCTTTAACCTGTCAAATAGATTTTGTAGATGATCAAGGTGTTCTTCCTCGGTTTGGGACCTGGCTATCATATCATCAACATAAACCTCTATCTCATGGTGGATCATATCATGGAACAAAGCTACCATGGCTTGCTGATAAGTTGCCCCAACATTCTTCAACCCAAAAGGCATCACATTGTAACAGAAAGTGCCCCACTGCATGAGAAAGGTTATCTTCTCCATTTCTTTGGGAGCCATCCTGATCTAATTATACCCAGAGAAACCATCCATGAAGGAAAAGATCTTGTGTTGTACGGTATTGTCAACTAGAACATCAATGTGGGGAAATGGGAAGTCATCCTTGGGGCTTGCCCTGTTCATGTCTCTGTAATCCACACACATCCGTACCTTGCCATCTTTCTTTGGTACCGGAACAACATTAGCAACCCACTACGGATAGGAGGTGACAGCTAGGAATCCAACGTTGAACTGTTTCATAACCTCTTCTTTGATCTTCTCTGACATTTCTGGGCGCATACGACAGACTTTTTGCTTAAACGGAAGACACTCTTCTTTAGTCGGAAGACGATGTACCATAATATCAGTGTCTAAACCAAGAATGTCTTCATATGACCAGGCAAAGATCTCAACATAGTCGTGCAACATCTGTATCAGCCGCTGTTTGACTTTAGTCTCCAGATTTGCGCCGATCTTGACTTCCTTTCTGTCTATCTTCGTGCCCAAGTTTATCATCTCAACTGGCTATTCATGAGGATGTATAGCCCTCTGTTCCTACTGTAACAGCCTAGCAAGCTCTCCAGGCACCTCACAATCTTCCTCACCTTCATCCTCGACTTGGTTGATCAGATTTTCGAAGTTACAACTAGCAATAGCAAAACTGTTATCAATGGGATCCAGAGTGCATATGGATCTGCAGTTTGATATGTGAATGTGTGTAAGAGCATAGCTATATTGATAAAGTGAAAAAGTGGAAAAAGAAAAAAAACAGAGAGCGCAAAATTTGTATGCAAGAAACGTCCAATGTTTTATTGATGATATATGAAAATGACATATAATAACCCTCACAAATAGACCATTGTGCCTCGGGTAAGACACAAGGCCATAGAGTTTATATTGTTTATTACTAATTCAAAAAACAAGTAAGACAACTACTGCTGAACAGAATAAATTGGCACAAAATATCTGGCCGTCCAATTACTAGGTCCACCATTGGTAGTAGGGTAGATCCAACTGTCAATATCATAATCCTCATCATTGTCTTCTATAGCATTAACCCCACGATTTCTGATGTGTAGGGGAGGTCCTCCAGCCTGAGCACGTCGAACCGCCCTTTGAGCTCCTGAAGTAAAGCCCAAACCGAATTTGTTAGTTTTATGAGGAAAGTCAGGGAGCTGTCCCCAAATGGTACACCCATCTTATTCAACTACCGCTCTGGCGTCCTTGAGAGAAGCCATCTTCAAAGGAGATTTGGTAATCTTTGGCGCACTAGTGATGGTCTCGGTTGATGTCGTAATCTGGAGAACCTCTTCAAAGTTTTGACAAGGGGTCTATGAATTCCCCATCCATCTCCACATACCTGAAAGAGTTTAGGTGGTTTACCATATACTCCTCTTCATCATGCACAGTGACAATATTCCCTTTCACTGGATACTTCATCATTTGGTGTAGCGTAGAGGTAACGGCCCCGGCTTCATGGATCCAAGGGTGATCCAACAAACAAGAGTAGGATGGATTGATATCCATCACGTAGAAGGTGGATTCAAAGGTATGGGAACCCACTTTGACAGGGATATCCACCTCCCCATGCACCATTCTTTTTTACCCTTCGAAAGCCCTCACCACAATGTTACTGGGCTATAAGGTCAAGCCTTCATAATCTAGCCTATCAAGAGCCTTCTTAGGCAGAACATTCAGTGACGATCTAGTGTCCACTAGCACATGAGCCATAGTAGTGCCCCTGCATTCGATCGAGACATGAAAAGCATCATTATGATTTCTCCCCTTTGGTGTCAAATAGGCATATGAAAACCCAACTCATTGTCAGCAGTCAAACTGGCCACACAATCCTTGAATTGGTCAGTGAAGGTTTCTTGCGGCACATGCGCAGTCTTGAGAAATGCAATCAAAGCCTTTGCATGGGCTTCAAAGCACAATAGTAGAGACAACATTGATATCTTCGAAGGAGTCTTCCCCAGCTTCTCGACCACGTTATAGTCGCTCTTCTTGATTATTTTTAAAATTTCCTCCATTTCTTTCTTAGAGGATTCCAAAACAACTTCTCTAGGTGCCTCCATCCAGGAAGGAACCTATAGCTTCTTTTCCCCGAGTCCCAAATGACTCATTGGCAGGGGTAACAATTGGAGTAAGAATGGGAGTAGTATCAGAAGTGCTAGCAGGAACAACAGATGGAATAACAACAGGCTTAGCAATAGTCTTCAGGGAGATCTTGGGAGAGAAAACCCTTCCACTTCAGGTAACTTTGTTGGTCCCGACAAAGTTACTGATATCAGGATCAGCCTCCTCAATCTTCAAATCCTGTTTGACGCCATGATAGTAAATGTCGGCACCATAATTCCAAGGAACAACTTTGTCCGAGGAGTACGGTACAGGACCAGGAAAAGTGATTATCAACGGAGCCATTCTTGGAACAGGTGTAATCCTAACAGGTCTTTTAGAGGAGACCTTGGAAGGATTGGCGGAAATGGTTATGATAGCAACATCTTTATGTAGGACAATCGAAATCTAAGTATTTTCAAAGAAAATATCTCTGCTACCCATTAGGCATTGAACACCTTCTTTCAGCAAATAACAATCAGAAGACAGAGATAGACACATGTGGCATCCTTCACCACAGCCCGAAAATAAACTGGCTAGCAACAAATTCTTCTTGACAGTCATGAGAGGAGTGGAAACTTCATCAAAAGAAGTAACAAACAGATCAGTATCAATGGCATTAACACCATAATTATGCTTGGGCATGGGAGCAATTATGATATTAAGCTTCTCAGGAGTATCAGACTCAATCTCCTTGACTTCAATTAGATCCTGTATCATATTTCTCAGAGCCCAGCAGTCATTTGTATCATGGCCTAGGCTCTCAGAATGGTAAGCACACCGAGCGTCTGGATTGTACCAAGGAGATGTGGTGTTAGGATTCTTGGGAGCCTCCTTTAAGGTTGCCAAGTTAGATCTTAATAGATGGGGTAAGACCTCAGCCAAATTTATATTAATCCGGGTGAAACGCCTTTGCCGTCTTTCTACCCTTTGCTGATTATTTCATTGTTGAGTATCCAAATGCCTAGGTATCATCACAACCCCTACCGTTGAACGGAGCTCAGCTCAGCTCTGACCTCTTGAGTTATAAATGGCACTGACCTCCTTCTTACCTGTGAATGGCTTCCTCACTGTACTTGACGAGGTGTCTTTCTGGATCTTGCCACTCCGGATCCCAGCTAATACCCTTTCTCCAGTCAATATCATCTCGGTGAAACAAGCTGAGGAGCTATCAATCAAGTGATTGAAGAATGGACCCAACAGTGTACCTAGAAACATGTCGACTAACTCCCTATCAGACAAAGGGGGTTGGACTCTCCCTGCCAAATCTCTCCATTTCTGCGCATAGTCCTTGAACCCTTCGCTTGCACCCATGGACATACTCTGGAGTTGAGTACGGATAGGAGTAAGGTCAGCATTATATTGATACTGCTTGTAAAAAGCAGCAGACAAATCTTCCCAGTTGCGGTCATTGGTTCCCTCCAGCTGATAGAACCACTCAAGCCGAGTCCCGAACAGATTGTCCTAAAAGAAATGGACCCACAAGTTCCTATCAGCAATGTGAGGCTGGATCTTCCTCACATAGGAACGAAGATGAAGGTTGGGACACGACGCCCCATCATACTTTGCAAATGCTGGAGCCTTGAACTTCTGCGGGATGACTACCCCGGATACCAAACCCAGCTCTTCAAAATCCAACCCTGGTATTCTTTGGATCTCCATTGCGCTCAGACGATCCTCTAACTGTTTGTATCTATCCTCAGCAGGAGGATACCGTTCATCATTGTAATCTGTGTCATTGTCAAAAATCTCAGGGCTAATGTCCTCCTCCCTTGTCTCTCCTCCTTGATTCTCCCCTTCTTTGGACTAGGAGGTTAGATCAGCCGGTTGCTTCAACGGTCCCTTGAATCTTCTGCCCAGATTTAGGATACCAACGTTCTTCTTCTTCTTCTTCTCTTTCAGAATAAGGGCCTTCAGATCTTTCTGCCCCTTAGCCAAGGCTACGAACATTTGCTGAAATGTGGCATTTTGTGCCTGGAGGTCCTTGATACTTTGTTCAGAAGACACTATTGCTGAAATAAACAACACAGAAGATGAGAAACCTGTTATGAAACCTGTTTATGCAATGTCATGGATGATATGCGTATGCAATGATTTCAAGGACTCTTAAAGGCTCAAATTTGTTTAACCAAAAGAAACACACCTTAATTGTATTAATAAGTTTGTTACAAAGGGTACCTTTTATGCTTACAATAAAACAAAACTTAAAGCAAAAAAAGAAAATTAGGTCTCCCAGGAGCGCATCCTCTTTGGTGTAATGTAGGTGTTTACATTCCTCTCTTCATGAAGTAGCCTAGTGAGTTCCAGGACTCTCTTCTCGTTGGCGTATAATTGAGTTTCAAACATATCCTGATCCTCTTTGAGTTGAACCCAAGATTTTTGTAACTCCTCATGATCAGTTGGCATGTCAGGATGGAGAACAAGATAATAAGTGTCTCCTTCAGCACCCGGTTCCATAATCATTGGTACGACAACATGGTAAGGCATCATAAGGCTTTGAGCCTGGGCTCACACCCATTTAAGATAAGGATTAAGAGGGATTGAGTTCTTGTGCCCCAATGTCTTTCTATCAACTCTATGTACCATGCCCCAAGCTCGCATGAACCTTTTACGGTAACCCTGAGCATCATTCTCATAGTCGAAGATGATACCTTGGATAAGTGTGTCATGAGGACCATCCCTTCTCGCATATCCAAACTATCGCAGCGCCAAACAAGGGTTGTAAGTGATTCCTCCCCTAATGCCTAAGAGATGGGCATTAGGGAATTCTCCACACCGATCAATGATGGTAACATTCTCCGAGGATCGAGGACACCAATGAATACCCGAATGTGTAAGAGTCATTAGCCTATGAGACCACCTCGAACCCTGTTCATTCTTCAGGACAAATTGGGGTAGGTGAAAAATAAATCACCTAGAGAAAAGAGGAGTGCAACACAGAGGGGTCCCTCTTCTCTTTATAGTGCAAGTATACAGAGAATGTAGGATATCTCCAAGCAGAGTAGGTATCAGATTGCGTGACAAGAAAACCTTAACTGCATTCACGTCTATAAGCTGGTCCGGATTGGGGAACAGTACCAACCCATAGATGATAAGGGATAATACCTTTCAAAATCTTGTAAGTCCAGGGTATCCCAAAAATGATGAGCTTTCTCAAACAAGAACTTAGCCAAAAAACCCTTGACACCTCTCGTGGTTTCCCAATTTGCTATTACGTCAGACCGTTGTGACAAAGCTTTAGCCAGATCTTCAGGTTTAGGGTCTCTTTCCATTCCATTTAAAGGTACCTTGTTAAGGATAGACACCATCAGTAACAGAGAAAAATCTTTTATAGTAGGCACTAACTGGTAATCCGGAAAAGTGAAGCAGTGATGTAGAGGGTCAAAGAACTGGAAGAGCACTTTTATCATTTCTTCATCAGGGTTTGAGGTGACCAAGATGAGAAGTCGACCATGTCTTTCAGAGAAGGGAGATATTACAGGAACCCTTGATACCAATTCCTTAATCTAAGGAGGTACCTTTACCAGACTGACTTGGATAGTGAATCTGCGGGCGAGGGCTATGTCCTACAAAACAAGACAAAAGTAAACCCTAAGAATCCTTGAAATGGTTAGTATGATATGCTATGGTATGATGTCATGATTATGCTTAGATATAGAAGATATAGCAAACACAGGCAAATCACACAAAGACCTTAGGTTTAAGGCTTGCATGGATTTTAAGGTATACCCTCTTGAAGTTGGATTGGTTCAACCTGTCCTAAATATAGTAACCGAGTTATCAGGGATCTCATTATCACCAATCTTTCCCCCAAATTTCATTTCGATAGACAATTCACTTACCACCAAACAAAACTCGAGAGTCAAACCTCAATGAGTGTAGCATCGAGTATCAACCGACTTTAGGTTTACACCCAAGATGGCTATCTCACTACGTCCTAAAAGCCAAGTTGGTCAACTAAGGTGCTAAGGTCAGTTGACGCTTTATGATACCACGCAGCGGCCCTGTATTCTCCTCGATTACTCAAGGGCTACCGATACACACCAAAGTATCACATCAACATAGCTATTGTTTCAACCATGTCGGTATACCCCACACAACTCCCTCACAGTTTATTGCTACTTACCTAAAAGGAATTCCCCCGATCCTGGTTTAGGATCCAAATAACCAAAACAGATACCCTTAAAAATAAATCAGACATGACAAACCAAAGAAGCAAATAAGAATGATCTAGACCCTAAGGTAACTCCACTTTTAAGTTTGATTCCTCAGCAGAGTCGCCAGTTCTATAATACGGTCGGAGAACTGACTTGGTTGTTTTGAGTTTGATTGCAAATGTCGTGGATAGTAAGAGTTGCCACCGACTTTTCTTTTATCCAATAAGCAAAGGATGAAAAGAACAGAAAAGACCTTTAGAGATGTATTTCTTGAGTTCGGGGGGATAGATTATGAAAAGGGAAGGTATTAGAACCCTTTTAATCAATAGTTATTTACAGGCTCATAGTTGTTTGCTTGATCACTTGCTTTTGTTTAAAAGTGTGCTTGTGGTGTGGGTTTTGAAAGTATTTTGAAAATTTCTTTATAATGGTTCTCGTTTCTATAAAAATACGTACAAAGTGTTGTTTCAAAAATAGTTCAAAAGGTGTTTGTGGAATGTGTTTTTTGAAAGTGATTTTGAAAAAGATATCTTTGTAATGGCTCTCGTTTCTATAAGAACGCGTACAAAGAGTTTGTCTTTTAAAAATGTTTCAAATGAGTGTTTTGGTGTATAAAATGTTTTTGTTGTGAGCAAGCGAGCAACCAGGAGTGAATCTACCTACTCAAAAGGTCTTAGATGTTCTTTTCCTTCTCTTTTAGATGTTGTTATCTTACCGTTGTTTTTGGTAAGAAACTCCATCTTTGGATGTGAAGGGACGGACGTGGGACATTTGTATATTCATAGAAGGCAACCTATGGAACGTTTAGCAATGTAGTTTTAGGGACTAGATCTTTTACCGAAGGAAACATCGAGGGTCATCGAGGGACTATGATATTTTATCGAGGGTCTTTGCTAAAACGCCCATATTCGAGGGACATGACTATTTTCTGAAAGGAAACAAAGTGGGATTACCCTACGGGTGTTAGTGTGCAAGTGTGTTTGATTTACATGCATTTAGTCTTGATTAGGATTATCTATTTGTTGATTTCATGTCTTGCCATACACACCCTAATTACTAACATTACACTTGAAAACAATAAATTACGTAAATGTAAAGGTCCTACGCTATTACATCATTTTAGGGATGGGGGTACAAATTTACAAACCGGGGGTTGTGAGAATTTAAATCCTATTTAAACTATTACAACCATATTGAAATGTACAATATAAGAAGAAAAAGGACTTGTTTTGAAAGTGGTTTTTTGTTTAATGAATTAAAAAGAAGAAATAAATTAATTAATAAAAAGGAAATATTTCTATGTATTTTTTATATTAATGAAAAGAGTATTGATATTGAAAATGATAAAAAGGGGAAAATAATGAGAGATAGAATCTGCGTGCTGCTGCAAGCAAAACAAAAAGGATCAGAAGTTCTGATGCCAGGAGTGTTGTGATTCAGAAAGAAACATCAGTGGGCATCAGAAGTTCTGGATTGATACACTATAAGGTCCTGCAAGAAACGTTAGAGGGCAAAAACAAGAGTTATGGGTTGTGTTTAGACAGTAGGAAAGAAGTCAGAAGTTTTGTGTTGTGTTAAACAATGAGTGAGAATCAAAAGTTATGTGTGTGTTAAAATTGTGAGAAAGCCGAGAAGTTCAGTGTGTTTAAACAGTGAGAAAATCATATAAGTTCCGTGTGTGTTAAAATAGTAAAAAAACCCATGAGTTATGTGTGTTAAAACAATGAGGAGGACTCAGAAGTTTTGTGTGTGTTAAAAAAGTAAGAAAGCCTAGAAGTTCTGTGTGTTAAAACAGTAAGAAAGCCTAGAAGTTCTGTGTGTTAAAACAGTGAGGAGAACTCGGAAGTTCTGTGTTGTGCTAAAATGGAGAGTGAAAATCAGAAGTTCAGTGTGTTTAAACAGTGAGAAAATCATAGAAGTTCTGTGTGTTAAAATATTGAGGATGTTGTCCCCCAATTTTTGCCCCTAAGATCCCTTCATTATACCATGTTGATTCACTCACAACAAGATCACACTAGGATTCTTGGTTCCCCTCCATATTTAATTTTTTCCTTTTTGAGGGATTAACAAGCACCTTGACTTACGTTCCTTTTGTGATCATGAATTTTGTTTTGATTTCTTCATTTAACTAATAAAATACAATGTTGGCTTGTCTTGCTTGTTATCCATGTAGGTAAGGGCAATGAGACTTAACAAGTTACTCCATGGGTTCATGAGTTTATTTTCATGCCCTAGTCAATATAGCTTGAGAAGTTCAAACCTCACCATTGGATTGATTTTATATTTTTATTGATTAAAATTTCAAAAATTCATAACTCTTTTATTTTTTATCCAAAAATTATGAAAAAATTCACAAAAATACTTTGAATTATTTCTGATCTCATGACTATATTTTCACATTTTTATTTTGATATTTGATATTTTTTGTATTTTTTGAATTATTTGCTTTCTTTCAATTACTTAAAAAATACTTTCTGACATTTTTTAATTCTGAAAAAAATTCATAAATATTATTTTGCATATTTTTTACTTTCTGGAAATTTTATGGAATTCTATATTGAGTTTTACTATTTTGACCTATTTTTTGTTTGTTTGAGCAATTTTAAATAGTTTAAAAAATATTTTCTGACTTTTAAAAATTACCAAAAATTTTATAAAAAAATTTGGATCCATTTCCAATTTTTCTATGGCCTTACTTTTTATTTCTTGATTAATTTGAACATAGTTGATATTTTTCTCATTATTTTCTATTTTTAAAACATTAAAATCCTTTTTTGTGTATATTAAATGTGATATTATTTTGTGATTATTTTCTAGCTGATCTTGGGTTAGATTTTGGATCATGAACTTTATTAACATCATTGGATCCATGGTGTTGAGTTTAACTCCACAAAAATGGATGAATGATTTTAATAATAGTTTGATTAAAATTTAATTCAAAAGTGGTTTGTATATTTTTTTCCCATCCCTCTTTATCTCATCCCTTTCTTATTGCACTAAATGTTGTTGGAGCATGATCTTTATATCATGTCTCAAAACAAATGGTGCATAGATTGCTATTGACCGGCCTCAAAATAGGTGCGAATTCTATATAAGTCCACTTACGATTGCTTAACATAGCGCTAAATTTTGTCCCGATTCGAATAAATGATCATTCGTGGCCCAAACTTATGATTGTAAGCCCAAGTATATTAATTTGATCTCTTTGATCCAATAAACTTGAGATTCATTATGTGGAGGATTTGGTTCTACCAATCCTCTAATGGATCTACAATACCTTTGGTCAACGCGTATCACTTAAACATCGTTGATCATTAAAATATTACTTGTGAGAATTCCAAATGGATGATATACTTGACAAAAAGCAAATGCAACTTGTTGTGTGGAGGCTTTGGTTCTACCAATCCTCTAATGAGTTCCAAATTCAAGCTTCAATATGTTCATCCAACTAACCACTAATTATTGATTTGTCTTATGTGATCGGTGGATCTGGAACTGACTGTTTAACGCTGGTTCGCGAAATGTCACGGAAGCAAGAGTCGCCACCGTCTTTTATTTTCTCCAAATGGAAAGGACAAAAGCACAGAAAAATTCCTTAAAGAGATTGCTCTCGGTTCGGGAGGTAGATTATAGAAAGGGAAGGTGTTAGCACCCTTTCTATCCATGGTTATCCATGGGCTCTTAGATACTTGCTCATTTGTGTTTTCAAAATTGGTTTGTTTGCTTTTCAACTGTGGGTTTTAAAAAGTCTCTTTGAAAATTTCAGTTCGACTCTTGTATCGGTCCTCAAGAGTGTTTGAAAAATTGCTTTCGAAAAGCTTTTGAAAAGGTGTCGGTGTGAAAAGTATTTTTTGAATTTGTTTTGAAATTAGAGCAAGTATCTAGAGTCGTCTACCTACCCTAAGGAATTCGTCTGTGTAAATGTCCTTTAAAGTAGTGCCATCCCACCATTGAGAGGTAGGTAGCACCACCGTTGGAGGTGTTCGGGTCAATTCGAGGTTCGGGACATGGTGATCACCAGAGCAATGGGAAGACACCTTAGAAGCTACCCTCATTCCAGGTTCCCGGATCATGAGGACTTACTAAGACATCCTCTACTCGACGATCACCTTTCGAGGCAAGGCAACAGTGAGGCGTACCCTAGGGGTGGTGTGTGCGATTCGTGTGTCGTTTTCATTTATTTTGTCTTGTCCCTGTCATTGGTGATCTAGCGTTTGTTTTTATTTTTGTCCATACATTCTTTCATGCCATTGATTAACAGTTAAAAATTGCGAAAAGTAAAAATTCTAAGCTATTACAAAAGGCGCGGATCCACATCGCCAAAATTAAACCAGGACCCAATTTGACAGGAAAATAAATAAATAAAGAAAAGTGCGAGAAACTTAAAAGGTTACATGGCCTTGGGAGAGATACATAAATATTATAAAGAAATGAAATGAATATGCGAATAAGAATTAAATCGAAACGAGGGCGTTGGACCCTTTTTGCAAAATTAAAATTACATGGAATTAATTAATTAAAAGGAAAAGAAGTTGTTTTTTTGTATTTTGGTATTTTATGATTTTTTAGGATTTTAATGAAAAAGAATTAATTAAAATAAATACTAACCCTAATTCTAGTGGCTTTTAATTTATTAAGAAAACATTGAATTTTAACCTAAATTAACCCTAATTTTTATATACAAATTTAATTATAAAAATAAATGTCTAATGTTTAATTATTTTGAAATAAAAAAAGATAAAAATTAATTAAACCCTAATTCTATGTTTTTTTAGATTTTTATTAAAAGAATTAAAATTAAACCTAATTTAACTAATTAATCATATGCAAATTTATAAAAATACTTAAAATAAAATATCCACAGCCTGATGAGCCAAATGATCAGCTAATACACTCCCCTTGTCATCAAAGATGTATTTTATTGGATCCATCTTAGATATCAACAAAGTAGTGTGGGTCAACATATACTGTCTCAGTCACCGAGCAGCCCATGCCAAAGCGCATCAAGTTTTCTCAAACAGTGAATATTGTGTTTCACAGTCGGTAAATTTTTTGCTAAGGTAGTATATTGCATGCTCTTTTTAACCAGACTCGTCATGCTGCCCCAGCACACACCCCATTGAATTATCATATACTGTTAAGTACATTATCAAAGGTCTTGAAGGTAATCTTTGGTTCTTTCAAAGGCAGCTCGACATTCGTCATTCCACTTCACTGCTTGATCTTTCCTCAGAAGCTTGAAGATTGACTCACAAGTAGTAGTAAGATGTGAAATGAACCTGGCAATGTAGTTCAAACATCCCAAGAAACCCCTAACTTCCTTCTCAGTACGAGGAGTGGGCATCTCTTGTATAGCTTTTACCATTGCATGGTCTACTTGAATACCTTTGTCACTAACAATGAAACCTAAGATTTTACCAGACCCTACCCCAAAGGTTCACTTGTTCGGATTTAGTCTTAACTTGTACGTATTCAATTTATCAAACAGCTTTTGCAGATGATCGAGGTGCTCTTCTTCATTTTGAGATCTGGCTATCATGTCGTCAACATATACCTCTATCTTGTGATGTATCATGTCATGGAACAAAGCTACCATAGCTCGCTGATAGGTTTCCCCAACATTCTTCAACCCAAATGGCATCACCTTGTAACATAAAGTGCCCCACTGCGTGACAAAGGTTGTCTTCTCCATGTCTTCAGGAGCCATCTTGATTTGATTGTACCCAGAGAAACCGTCCATGAAGGAAAATATCTTGTGTTATATGGTGTTGTCAACCAGAACATCAATGTGGGGAAGCGAGAATTCATCCTTAGGTCTTGCCCTATTCAAGTCTCTGTAGTCCATACATATATGTACCTTTCCGTCCTTCTTAGGTACTGGCACCATGTTGGCAACCCATTGGGGGTAAGAGGTGACAGCTAAGAACCCAACATTGAACTGCTTCATAACCTCTGCTTGATCTTCTCTGACATTTCAGGGCGCATGCGACAAACCTTCTGTTTTATCGGAGGGCAATCCTCTTTAGTTGGTACTGGTGAACCATGATATCTGTATCCAGTCCTGGCATGTCTTCATATGACAAGGCAAAGATCTCGACATAGTCGTGCAACATTTGTACCAACCTTTGTTTGACATTAAGCTCCAAATTTGCACCTACCTTGACTTCTTTCCTGTCTTCCTCTGTACCCAAGTTTATTGTCTCAACTGGATCTTCATGAGGTTGTATGACCCTCTCTTCCTGCTGTAACAGTCTAGCAAGTTCTCCAGGCATCTCACAATCTTCCTCACCTTCGTCCTCAGCTTGGTTGATCGGATTTTCGAAGTTATAACTGGAAATAGCAGAAATGTTATCAATGGGATCCAAAGTGGATATGGATCTGCAGTTGATACATGAGTGTGTGTAAGAGCATAGCTGTACAGACAAAGTAAAAGGCAGAAACGAAAAATAGAGAGCGCAAAATTTGTATGCAAAAACATCCAATGTTTTATTGATGACATATGATAATGACATATAATAACCCTCACAAATAAACCATTGTGCCTCGGGTAATACACAAGGCCATAGAGTTTATATTGTTTATTACAAATCTGAAAAACAAGCAAGACAATTACTGCTAAACAAAAGTACTCGACACAAAATGTTTGGCTGTCCAGTTATTAGGTCCACCGTTGGTAGTAGGGTAGATCCAGCTATCAATATCAAAATATTCATCATGGTCTTCTATAGCATTGACCCCACGATTGCTGATGCGTATGGGAGGTCCTCCAGCCCGAGCACGTCGAATAACCCTTTGAGCTCCTGAAGTAAAGTCAAAACCAAATTTGTCAGCTTTGAAAGGGAAATCAGGGAGCTATCCCCAAATGGTACACCCACCTTCTTCAATTACTACTCTGGCATCCTTGAGAGAAGCCATCTTCAAGGAAGGTCTGGTGATCTTTGGCACACTGGTAATTGTCTCGGTTGATGCCATAGTCTCGGGAACCTCTTCAAAATTTTGACAAGGGGTCTCTATGAACTCACCGTCCATTTCCACATACCTGAAAGAGTTCAGATGGCTTACCATGTACTCCTCTTCACCATGCACGGTGACAATCTTTCCCTTCATTGGATACTTCAACATTTGGTGCATCATAAAAGTAACGGCTTCGGCTTCATGGATCCAAGGACGATCCAACAAACAAGAATAAGATGGCCTGATACCCATCACGTAGAAGGTGAATTCAAAGGTCTGTGAACCCACTTTGACAGGAATATCCACCTCCCCGTGCACCATTCTTTTTGAACTATCGAAAGCCCTCACCACAATGTTACTGGGCTTTAAGGTCAAACCTTCACAATCTAGCCTGTCAAGAGCTTTCTTAGGCAGAACATTCAGTGGAGATCCAGTGTTCACTAGCACATGGGCCATAGTAGTTCCCCTGCATTCGATTGAGACATACAGAGCATCATTATGCTTTCTCCCCTTGGGTGTCAAGTCAGCATCAGAAAAACCCAACCCATTATCGGCAGTCAAACTGGCCACACAGTTCTTGAATTGGTCAGCGGAGGTTTCTTGTAGCACATGCACAGTCTTGAGAAATGTAATCAAAGCCTTTTCATGGGACTCAGAACACAGTAGTAGAGCCAACATTGATATCTTCTAAGGGGTCTTTCATAGCTGTTCGACAACATTGTAGTCGCTCTTCTTGATTATTTTTAAAATTTCCTCTATTTCTTGTCTAGAGGATTCCAAAATAACTTCTCTATGTGCCTCCGTCCGGGTAGGCTCACCTATAGCTTCTTTGCCCCGAGTCCCATATGATACATCGGTAGGGATAACAACTAGAGTAAGGATGGGGGTAGTAGTAGAAGTGCTAGCAGGAACAACATATGGAATAACAACAGGCCTAGCAACAGTCTTTGGGGAGATCTCGGGAGAGAAAATCCTTCCACTTCGAGTAATTTTGCTGGACCCGACAATGTTACTGATATCGGGATCATCCTCTTCAGTCTTCAAATCCTGCTTGATGTCGTGGTAGTAAACGTCAGCATTGTAATTCCAAGAAACAGCTTTGTCTGAGGAGTTCGGTACAGGGCCGGGAAAAGTGATTATTAATGGAGCAATTCTTGGAGCAGGTGTAATCCTAACAGGCCTTTTTGAGGAGACCTTGGAAGGATTGGCGAAAATGGTTATAATAGCAACATCTTCATGTAGAACAGTTGGAACCGGAGTCTTTTCGAACAAAATCTCTTTGTTATCCATCAGGCGTTGAACACCTGCTTTCAGAAAAAAAAACAACCAGAAGGAAGAGATAAACACATGTGGCAACCTTCACCACAACCTGTAAATAAACCGGCTAGCAACAAATTCTTCTTGACGGTCATGAGGGGAGTGGAAACTTCATCAACAGAAGTAACAAATAGATCAGTATCCACGACATTAACACCACGGTTATGCTTGGGCATGGGAGAAGTTATGACATTAGGTATCTCAGGAGCATCAAACTCAATCTCCTTTGCTTCTATTAGATCCTGTATCTTATTCTTCAGAGCCCAACAATCATTTGTATTATAGCCTGGACTCTCATAATGGTAAGCACACCGGGCGTTTGGATTGTACTGAGGAGATGTGGTGTTGGGATTCTTGGGAGCCTCCCTTAAGGTTGCCAAATTAGATTTTAATAGATGGGGTAAAACCTCAGACAACGTTATGTTGATCCGGGTGAACTTCCTTTGAGGTCTTTCTACCCTTGGTTGATTGTTTCGTTGTTGAGTAGCTACGGGCCTAGGTATCATCATAGCCCCTACCATTGGACGGTGCTCAGTTCTATTCTGACTTCATGGATTGTAAATAGAATTGACCTCCTTCTTTCCCATGAATGGATTTTTCACTGTACTTGAAGAGGTGTCTTTCTGGATCTTACCACTTCGGATCCCAACTTCTACCCTTTCTCCAGTCAATATTAGCTCAGTAAAACCAGCTGAGGAGCTACCAATCAAGTGATTAAAGAACAAACCAGATAGCATACCAAGAAACATGTCCACCAACTCACTTCAGACAAAAGGGGTTGGACTCTCCCTACCAAATCTCTCCATTTCTGAGCGTAGTCCTTAAAACCTTCGCTTGCACCCGTAGACATACTCTGGAGTTGAGTACGGGTGGGAGCAAGGTCAGTGTTATATTGATACTGCTTATAAAAAGCAGCAGCCAGATCTTCCCAGTTGCAGACATTGATTCCCTCCAGCTGATAGAACCACTCAAGCTGAGTCCTGAACAGACTATCTTGAAATAAATAGACCCACAAGTTCCTATCAGCAGTGTGCGGCTGAATCTTCCTCACATAAGAACGAAGATGAAGCTTGGGACAACAAACCCCATCATACTTGGCGAACACCGGCACCTTGAACTTTTGCGGGATGACAACCCCAGAGACCAAACCCAACTCTTCAAAATCTAAACCCGGTATCTTCCGGACCTCCATTGCATTCAAACGATCCTCCAGATGTTTGTATTTTTCATCAGCAGGAGGATATTGTTCCTCATCATAGTCAGATTCATCATCGGATTCTTTTGAACTGGAGTCTTCCTCTCTTGTTTCCTCCTCTTGATTGTCCCCTCCCTTTGATGGAGTTGCAAAGTCTAGAGCTCGGTTAGCTGGTCTTCTTCTTCCCATACTCATAACACAAACTGACTTCTTTGCTTTCTTCTTTCTCTCTTTCAGAATAAGGGCCTTCATATCTTCCTGCCCTTTAGCTAAAGCTACGAACATTTGCTGAAATTGGGCATTTTGTGCCTGGAGATCCTTGATACTTTGTTCATAAGCCATTATTGTTGAAACAAACAGTGGAGAAGATAAGAAACCTACTTTAAAACCTGGTTATGCAATGTCATGGATGATATGCGTATGCAATGATTTCAAGGATTCTTAAAGACTAAAATTTTCTTAAACAAAAGAAACACACGTTAATTGTATTAATAAGTTCGAATTATTACAAAGAGTGCCCTTTAGGCTTACAATCATACAAAATAAAACTTAAATCAAGAGGAAAATTAGGTTTCCCATAAGCGCATCATCTTTGGTGCAATGTAGGCGTTTATATTCCTCTCTTCATGGAGTAGCCTAGTGAGTTCCAGGACTTTCTTCTTGTTGGCGTAGAATTAAGCTTCAAACGAATCCCGCTTCTCCTTAAGTTGAACCCAGGATTTTTGTAACTCCTCACGATCAGTTGGCATGTCAGGATAAAGAACAAGATAAGGAGTAACTCCTTCAACAACCGGTTCCAAAAAATTATATTGTTATTTTTGGAAGGGTGAAAAACCCTAGTTTTTGATTTAAAAGAAAATTAGGTTTTTTTCTAATATTTATTTATCCATTTTTTTCAAGAAATAATAAATAAAATTATTTACAAGTATTAAAAAAAATAAAATATGTGGAAATAATATTTTATGTATATGAATAATAAAAATAAAAATGTATGATATTTTTAAATATAATTACTATTTATTTAAGAAAATAAAGTTCTATTTTTTTGAATAATCAATATTTTATGCAAAAAAAAAAGATTAAAAAATAAAATAAAATGCAAAAAATTAAGTAAATATTTTTGGGATTTTTTAATGTTCAGAAAAAAAAAAGTCAATAAACATAAAAAAAAAAGAGAAAATATGCAAAAATATAAAAACATGCAAATGGGGGTGCAAATAGTAAACTGGGGGTGTGAAAAGTCAAAACAAACAGGCCCAATGCACGCCAGGCCCAGACAGCCTTCGTCCCTGTCCTTCGTCCACTTTGCGCGCATGTTTACAATTCAACCTACAACTCTCAATTCTTTGCACAAAAACAAAAACTTGCAACATGAAAAATGTAGCTTGGAATCTCACGATTCCAATGATATAAAAAACATAACCTAACTCTCAAAGATCATGGAGAATTTCTATAGCCCTAATTTCTGACCTAATTTTTTCATGAACTTCAAGCTTCAAATTCTCACTACTCAATTAATATAAATGACAACTATGCATATGTACAACTTCAGCAAGTTAAGGACTACATTTTTGCTTCATAAATCGTGACTTAAGGATGCCTAAATAAGGAGATAGAGATTTGAAAAATACCTTGTTCAGCTGAGTTTGGATATGGCAATGTGGGGACTTTGAGTGAGGCCTGAAGATCGTATAAGCTTCCTTGAAGTTCCCTCAAGCTATTCCAATGCTTAGCTTGCCTTGAGGATGCTTGAAACTCCTTGTAGAAGTCAACCTGCAACCTTCAAAAATGAAAATGGTGATGGCTGAAACAGGGCACACAGTTGCAGTGCAATGGCTTGGATAGTTTAGGTAGGATGTATGGAAGATGTTTAAAGTATTGAAACAAGAAACACACGAGCAAAATATGATTTGGCTTGTGTTTTGCAGAAGCTGCCCTATTTGGGCAGAAAAATGTGTTTTCTGAGTTTTTGAGTGTTTGGGATGCTATGAATTCGTGTATTGGCTTGCAACAAGTTTGTGGAGTCATTTAGAATGAAGCCAAGTATTCTCTTTATCAGATGCACAAGTTTTTTTGACTTTTTCCACCTTTCTTGGTTTTGAAGAAAGTTGAAATGACTATGCCAAAGGCCTATACAGGCTAGCTTGTGGGCTGCAGAGGGTTGGTATACTTTGCCTGATATTTGTGGATCTTGCTTTCAACAAAATATCAGGTCCATGGCTCAAGAATTGTAGAGTTGGAAAAGCTTGCTTTATCAAAATGGCATTGTGAACTTTATGCCATTTATGGATTAATCTTTTGTACAATGCTCCAAAGATCAAAATTAAGCCATTATCCATTGAGTTAGAATTCAATTATGGAGTGTAGAAGGTATTAGGACCTGTAATGCAAGGTACAAGCATGCTAGGAACTGATTTTCAACTTGAAGCATTGTAAACATGGCTTGAACAAAAGTGACAAATTGCCATTTTCTCTTCTTCGATTATCCCTAACCACAAATGATCTTGGAGAGTTCTTGGACATTTTGAAAAGCTTATAACATGCTCTACAATCCATATTTCAAATGAAACTTGAGATACCTCATGGAACTAGGTGAAAAATTGCCATGAAGTTAGGTCAAAAACCTGCCTAAACTAGGGCAAAATTTCACCAAGTTAAAACGTTTATAGACCCCTATTCACAAATTCATATCTTGAGATACAAGCATATTTTGGGAAAACTTTGTGAATAAAAGTTGTAGATTTCATGGAGGACTACATCTTTCATGTTGGAAGTTTCCTTTGAATCCAATTGCATCATGGTGAAGAAGTTGGGAAAAGTTGGGAAAAAATAAGAAAATTTCCATACTTAGAAATTTTCTAAGTTATGAAATTTTTTCAAATTAAAACCCTAATTTGCAAAATTGATTTTATTGATCAACAAGTTTCACATTTTTACATATATTGATGAATTATGACCCTTGGCACTTGATTTTGACCAAAAAGTCAAAGTTTGACTTTTTAGTGTACAATTGACTTTTGATCAGTTGACTGCAAAATTCATCTGTCAATCCTATGCATGTGAGATCTTTTGAACTATGTGATTAGGTCAAGATGATGCTTTTGAGTCCTTGAAATCATGTTTGAACCCAATTGGCCATTGGTTAGGTTAAAAAATCAGAAATTGTCCTTTCTCAGTCAAAACCCTAATTTTGACCATTTTGCCCTTTTGATGATATGATCAAATTTCTTGAGGAGTTGTGATTCAAACTTGATCAAATGGTACATATGAGCCTATAATATTGTTGTGGATAAACAATTATGAAGTTTGACTGTAAATTGGCCATGGTTGACTTTTTCCCTAATACAATTGATTTTTAGGTCAACTGTCCAATTGACTAGGCAAAAATGTGATTCAAGGCTTGAAACTTGTCATGAGCAATCTTAGGGGTCCAAGATGGTATATGAAAGTCACATGAAGCATTGGTGGTCCAAAAATCCCTGTGCAAACTCAAACCCTAATTTCAGGTCATCCGTGCAAGGTGAGGTCTTGAGCTGAGCAAACCCTAATCTTGTCTGGAGTCCAAGAAGTCTTGTGAGGAAAATCTTGATAAATGAGAGGGAAAATTTTGGGGTACAACAGTTGCCCCTGTTCAATCTTCTTGAACCTGAAGAGTTAGATTGGCGAGTTTTCCGTTCGTGACTCGAAGGTAAAAGATGATTGGACACTAGAGTGCCCATAAATTTGCACTCGTCAAAGCGTAGTTAAGGGAATGGGCTTAAAGATGCCATTTGAGAGGTGATAGAATATTGTTGGAGATAGAATTGTAGATGCCATCCAAGAATTTTTGTTTGACAGGAAATGGACTAAGTATGAACTTGAATTTTTTTTAGCTGGAATAGAATCAAAATAAATCTTGGAGTGATTTATGTGAACTAGGAGAAATGTCTACCAGAAAGAATCAGGATAAATCAATGAGAGATTTAAACTGAACCGGGAGAGGCCTTTGAATTTTCTTTAACTAGAAAGAAATCAACAAATCTTAGGATCGATTTAACTGAACCAGATAAGAGTCTTGGAAAATCTTCAACTGGAATAAGAATCAGAGAGATCTTAGTGTCGATATGACTGAACCAGAGAAGGTCTTGAATTAACTTTGACTGGATAAGAATAAAAAAAATCTTAGGATCGATTTAACTGAACCAGATAAAAGTCTTGGAATATCTTCAACTGGAATAAGAATCAGAGAGATCTTAGTGTCGATCTGACTGAACCAGAGAAGGTCTTGAATTAACTTTGAGTGGAGTAGAATCAGAAAAATCTTAGGATCGATTTAACTGAACCAGATAAAAGTCTTGGAACATCTTCAACTGGAATAAGAATCAGAGAGATCTTAGTGTCGATCTGACTGAACCAGAGAAGGTCTTGAATTAACTTTGACTGGTGTAGAATCAGAAAAATCTTAGGATCGATTTAACTGCACTATATAAAAGTCTTGGAATATCTTCAACTGGAATAAGAATCAGAGAGATCTTAGTGTCGATCTGACTGAACCAGAGAAGGTCTTGAAATAAATTTGACTGGATAAGAATCAGAAAAATCTTAGGATCGATTTAACTGAACCAGACAAAAGTCTTGGAATAACTTCAACTGGAATAAGAATCAGAGAGATCTTAGTGTCGATCTTACTGAACCAGAGAAGGTCTTGAATTAACTTTGACTGGATAAGAATCAGAAAAATCTTAGGATCAATTTAACTGAACCAAATAAAAGTCTTGGAATATCTTCAACTGGAATAAGAATCAGAGAGATCTTAGTGTCGATCTGACTAAACAAGAGAAGGTCTTGAATTAACTTTGACTGGATAAGAATTAGAAAAATCTTAGGATCAATTTAACTGAACCAGATAAAAGTCTTGGAATATCTTCAACTGGAATAAGAATCAGAGAGATCTTAGTGTCGATCTGACTGAACAAGAGAAGGTCTTGAATTAACTTTGACTGGATAAGAATCAGAAAAATCTTAGGATCGATTTAACTGAACCAGATAAAAGTCTTGGAATATCTTCAACTGGAATAAGAATCAGAGAGATCTTAGTGTCGATCTGACTGAACCAGAGAAGGTCTTGAAATAACTTTAACTAGATAAGAATCATAAAAATCTTAGGATCGATTTAACTGAACTAGATAAAAGTCTTGGAATATCTTTAACTAGAATAAGGATCAGAGAGATCTTAGTGTCGATCTGACTGAACTAGAGAAGGTCTCAGCAAGACGATGAAGGAATCTTGGACAATTACTACTCCAAAAGATGATAACCTTTATCTGTCGATCGATCTTTCTTGAAAAGGTAAAGAGTTAGTTGTATGCAATATCATGATGTATGCGTTGCGTAACGATGTTCTCAAAATAAATGAGATTTATGTTATATGTATTTTATCATGTATGTAAATAGGAGGTATGAAATGTGAAATGTTTAAAGAATGTATTTTTGTCTGGGAAAATAAATCCTTGACAAATGTCAGGGAGTTTGTTAAATCTTGGACTGATGTTGAAGAGTATGTGTGTCTTCAAACTTTGCTTAGAATGTTTCCACCGGGGATTCCTGTTTTGTTGTTTGAGGAGAACTCCGCTGGAAAATATTGAAAACTCTGTGGGGAGTATGTTTATTCCTGCTTGGGAAAAAAAGTTTAGGAGTTTCGGTTGTCCGTTGCTCTACTGGGGAGTCGAAGTTGAACTGATATCTGGTTGGGTCCAGGTTTCATAGTAACTTGCTGGGGATTGTAGAGTAGTCTACTGGGGAAGAGGGGTTGTGGTCCTCTGATGGGTAGTGGTCGGAGAGGCAAACTCAAGCTGGGGATTTCTGTCATTTGTTGGGGAAATAAACCCTGTTGCTTAGTCTGTTAGAGAGGTGACGACTTCATTGGGGGAAAGTCTTTGAGGATTCTTGAGATTGTCTCGGCTGGGGAAAGGTGTTCAGAGATTAAACTCTGGCTGGGGAGTTATCCTATGAGAAGGACTTTGGGGATATTTGTCACTGCCCCTAGTAGCGGGTGGCGTGGCATTGCCTGGAAATGTTTAACTGTATGTAACCCTTTATTGAGCTTGACGTTCAATGCCCCAATTGACGGGGATGGAGACTTGCCCCTGGTGACTCTGCAATTCTTGAGAGATTTTTTTGGAATCTTGACCGGACTGCCCCAGGTATGCTGGATAGTTACATGTCATGTCCCCTTGTTGGTAGGAGATCTGTCAATGGAAGTGTCATCCTTTTTAAAGTGATTTTGTTCACTGAGAGGGCTTTCGTTCATCGGATATTCATTGTGTGAATTTCTTCGCTGTCAAATAAATAACCAAATACAAACAGTGATATTCAAGTAATGCAAAGTTTATGCTTGTCTTGAAGTTTTGAAAAATGCATTTTTTAGCAAGAAATTTTTGTAAGAAAATTTCAACTCATGATTTTGAGTACAGTCTTACAGGAGTCAGGATACCTTTTGTAACAGTATGCTTTCGAACTAACCCATGCTTCAATTAGGACTTTTGAAGGGTTGTAACATGGCTTGGTTCATGGTTTAAGAAACAAAGGATAAAGGCTCAAAGTGTATTTGTACCCACCCATTCTTCGTGATGTTCTTCAGTCCTAAGCTCAGTTAATTGTATGTTTGAACTCCCATTGAATCTGGAATGACGTTTTGCTGATGGTTCAAACAAGTTAAGTTTATTGGAAGGCATTCATTTTTTTTCATTTCTTCCATGTTGTTGAGGATTTGTAGTGACCTCTTTTTTATTTATTTGTTATCCCTAATTTTTTCCTGACTGTTCCTGTTTTGAGATTACAGTCAGCGAGATGCCCCAGTTTTCTTAAGTCTCCTTTGTAGGTTTTGACTTAGTGGGCCTCTCTTTTTTGAGAGATAATGACTGCCTGTGTGATAGGGAACCATCACCGTTTTTTGATTCCAGAGGAATGTTTCTTGACATCATTTGCTGTATTACGAGATGAGAGTTTCCGATTAAACGCGTGTTTGAATTAACTGAGAGACTACCTTTCCCCATGTTTTGTTTAAAGGTTTTAATTTTGCGAAAAAGAAAAACTTCTACTTCTTTGGCTCGAAGAGGTTAACTAGGGATTATCTTCCTTATAACTCCAGTGTTTAGGATTTGAAAGAACGCATGTAGATCGTCAGCAAGGTCTGTCCAAAAGCATACTGTATGAGATTATGGCATTGTTTTCGTCATCCTCCCACTAAAGGCTTGTAACTTTTAGCAAGAGTTAAATGTCATAAGAAGCATAAAAAACATAGTTTAAATATAGTGAAAACGAAAGGATGAATTCAAGACAAACATATGCAATTTTGATCGGTGGATCTGGAATTGACTGTTTAATGCTGGTTCACGAAATGTCGCGGAAGCAAGAGTCGCCACCGTCTTTTATTTTCTCCAACATGGACAGGACAAAAGCACAGCAAAATTCCTTATGAGATAGTTTCTCGGTTCGGGAGGTAGATTTATAGAAAGGGAAGGTGTTAGCACCCTTTCTATCCATGGTTATCCATGGGATCTTAGATACTTGCTCATTTGTGTTTTCAAAATTGTTTGCTTTCCAAATGTGAGTGGGTTTAAAAAAGTTTCATTTAAAGATTTCAGATCGACTCTTGTATCAGTCCTCAAGAGTGTTTGAAAAATTATTTTGAAAGCTTTTTTGAAAGTGTCGGTGTGAAAAGAGTTTTGATTTGTTTTTGAATAGAGCAAGCATCTATGAGTCATCCACCTACCCTAAGGAATTAGGCTGTGTAAATGTCCTTAAGGTAGTGCCATCCCACCATTGAGAGGTAGGTAGCACCACCGTTGGAGGTGTTCGGGTCAATTCGTTTGTAGGGACAGTGTGGTCACCAGAGCAACAGTAGGACACCTTAGAAGCTACCCTTATGCCATTGATCCTTTTTTAATTCCGAGGCAACCGTTTCGAGGCAACTGGATCATGTCATGGACATAAGGACTTACTAAAACGTCCTATACTCGACGACCACGTTTCGAAGGTAAGGCAACAGTGAGGCGTACCCTAAGAGTGGTGTGTGAATTTGTGTGTTATTTTCATGTTAATATTTGTCTTTGATCATGCCTTTGGTGAGCTACGCATTGTTTTTAATTTAGGCCATTCATTCTTTCATGCAAAGTTTAGAATTTAAAAGTGCGGAAATTAAAGTGCGAAAAGTAAAATCCTACGCTATTACAAGGCGCGGGTCTATACATCGCCAAATTAACAAAGACCCGTTTTTAATAAAAATGCGGAAAGTAAAACCTAGTTACTATTACATGGCTTGAGCAGTTACATAATATTTACAAGAAAAATAAGAATAAATGCGCGAAAAGAATAGAAAATAGAACGTTCGAGGGCGTTGGACCCTTTTGTAATTAAATTGAATGAAAATTTAATTAATTATTAAATTAAAGAAAAGAAATGTTTTTTTTTATGGTTTTTGTATTTATGAAATAAAGAAAATTAAAATTCAAGAGAAATCCTAATTCTAAGTTGTTTTTAATTATTAAAGAAAAATATTAAAGTTTTAACCTAATTTACACTAATTAATTAATTACATGGATATTTACAAAATAATTAATAATTAATAATAATAATAAGAAGAAGAAATAATTTATTAAGAAAAAAATGCTAAAGAAACCTAATTTCTACATATTTTAGTTATTTAAGAAAAAAAACATTAAAATTGAAACCTAATTTTACTAAATTGATTATTAAAAATTTATTTACAAAATTAATTAATGGTGAAATAATAATAATTAAATATATTACAATTTTTTGATTTCTAGTTTTTATATTATAAGAATTATTTTGTGCAATTTAAAGGAAACAATTAATTAAAAGAACAATTAAAAGAATAAAAGGAAAAATAAATAAAAATTGAAAATTGAACAAACCATGAGGGGTATTCAGACCCTTTTGGAGGTTTTATTGGAGAAATTTGGCCCAAGAATGCAAGGCCCTTTGGACATTCTGGAATTGCGTATGGAATGGTTGACCAGCGTGCATGGTGGACTTCACGTGATGGCCATCAGATTGAGGCTCCTGGACACTTGGCAGGCACAGGCGTTGGGATGTATGGTGCTCCTTTGAATGAGTGCTACGCTGGAACATGTCAATGGAAAAACTATGAAATATATAAGGGGACCTGGGAATCAAACCCAGGTCCCAGTACCTGCAAGCCAGCTAAGCTACCAACTGAACCATTTAGCGCATTTGTTAATATAATGAATGGAGAATAATATAATAGAAAAGAAAGTATTATGCTGAACCAAAACAAAAACGCGCTAACATTCAAACCTTCCAATCACGCTCAGACACGCCATCTTCGTCTTCCTTTTTTTCCTGTAAACACAAGCAAATAGCGGGGGTTTTAAACCCCCACTAAACTCAACCTGAAAAATAGCGAACAGAATATAGGCAAACATAAAAAGGGCGCGAGGTGTGGATTAGTTTCGTTTGGAGGTCACGATTTCAATGGTACCAGTTTTAAGGCCTGATTTTACCATATGTGTAAAGCCCCAAAATTGAAGCTTCTGAAACCCTAACATACGTAAATGGTGGATTCTTGTACAGGCAGTATTAGTTCAATTGAGTAGTACCATTAGCTTCAGAACATTCATGTTAGTATAAATCAACCATTAAAAATCATGAATCATGCATGGAAACTGAAACACGATTATGGAAAATTTCAAGAAAAGTAAAACTTTGTTATACCAACTCCTTGAGTATGGAGGACTGGTTTTGATTGGAATCGTTTCCTGGATGTCTTGGCAAGGCTTTGAAATGCTTTTTGAGCTTTGAAACGAGCTCTAGGTATCAAAACAGTTTTCAATATTTTGGCCAAAATTACAAGTTTGTTATTGATTCCCTGCGCAGCTTCTTGTGTCCAATGCTTTATGTTTCAATTGTGCATATGTATATGAATGAATTAGGTTTAAAAAAAACCAGCCTATAATCCATGCATTGATGATTTGGAGATTGGATTTTCAATGAGATTAATTTCAATCTTTTTCAATCCTTTCTTATGCCAATCATTGACAATCATGTAGAAACTTTCCCTTTTGAGTGATGCACGAAATATTTGATTCATAATGGATGAAAACTCTGCACAAAAAGATTTGAAAGGTATTATTTGCTATTTTTTCATATTTAATTTTAATTAAGTGAATTAATAATAATAAAAATTCAAATAATTAATCAAAAATGAGAAAATAACTCCCTTGGAGGTCAATGGGTCGTGCATAGCCTTTGGGTAATGATTCATGGAAGAAATTGAGGCCCATTAGCATTTTTGAACCCTTTTATGCAAAGTTGACTTTTCAAAATTCCCAAAAATTTCCCAACTTTCACAAGGCATATCTTGCTCAATTTTTAAGCTTTGATCATTTTCTTGGACATTTTGGAAAGGTCTTGAAGTCCTATAACCAATGCCTTTGGTCCCATGTCATTTTGATTTACCAATCTCAAGTTATGGTCTTTGACTTAAAGTGCCTTTTTGTTGACTTTTGAAAATGACCTATAATGTTGAAATTGATAACTTTTTGTGAGAGCATTTCTTGGACTTGAAGTGTGAAGATGAGTTGTGGGAAATGTCATTCTCTTCAAAATGAGCTTTGGATGGAATTTTTCTGATAAACCATGTGGAAGTTATGCCCTGGTCAATTTGCAGTTGACTTTTTCAACTGTCCAAAAATAGAAACTTTTGCATCTTGAGACTTTTTGAGCCATGCTTTGAGAATCATGATCAAGAATTGATCAAATGATGTTTGTGGCTTCAAAATAAGATGTTGACCAAAAATTTGGACTTTTGACTGTCAAATGACCATTTTGCCTCTACAGTTGACTGTGAGGCATTTAGGGTTTTTGACTATGCAATTTGATGCTGTGAGTCTTGAAACTTGACATATGGATGCTTGACAATGTATGTAGGTATGTGGGACTTGTTTGTACCTTTGAAAACCTCAATTTCTTTGCCAGAACCAAAACCCTAATTTTGACTGTTAGGAGGCGATTGGACTGTGCAACCCTTGGGAGATTTTGAAGCATGATCTTAGCAAACCTTGAAGAATATGGGAGGGAAAATTTTGGGGTACAACAGTTGCCCCTGTTCAATCTTCTTGAACCTGAGGATGTAGATTGGCTGTCGTGCCTTTCGTAATCCGAAGGTGGAAGATGATTGAACACTAGAGTGCCCAGAAATTTGCACTCACATTGTAGAGTGTCAGCAGTATGATGTGGGGAATGGGCTTATAGATGCCATTTGGAGACTGATGGATAGGAGGATGGGATTATAGATGCCATTGGGAGGTTGTCGATCGTGTAAGAGATTCCTTAGCGAGAACTTGCGTACCTGAGAAAGAAAAATAATTACCTGGCTTGTTACAAGAGTTGATCTTCAAACTCTTTATGTAGATGCGCCCTGGCTGGTTACAGGAATCGGATCCTCAAACTCTTCAGACGTGCCCTGGCGAGATACAGGAATCGAGTCTGGTAATGTTAGTCGTCAACAGATACACCCTGGCAAGATATAGGAATCAGATCCTCAAACTCTTCAGACGCACCCTGGCAAGATACAGGAATTGGGTCTAGTAATGTTAGTCGTCAACAGATACACCCTGGCAAGATACAGGAATCAGATCCTCAAACTCTTCAGACGCACCCTGGCAAGATACAGGAATCGGGTCTGGTAATTTTAGTCGTCAACAGATACACCCTGGCAAGATACAGGAATCGGATCCTCAAACTCTTCAGATGCACCCTAGCAAGATACAGGAATCGGGTCTGATAATGTTAGTCGTCAACAGATACACCCTGGCAAGATATAGGAATCAGATCCTTAAACTCTTCAGATGCACCCTGGCAAGATACAGGAATCGGGTCTGGTAATGTTAGTCGTCAACAGATACACCCTGGCAAGATACAGGAATCGGATCCTCAAACTCTTCAGACGCACCCTGGCAAGATACAGGAATCGGGTCTGGTAATGTTAGTCGTCAACAGATACACCCTGGCAAGATATAGGAATCGGATCCTCAAACTCTTCAGACGCACCCTGGCAAGATACAGGAATCGGGTCTGGTAATGTTAGTCGTCAACAGATACACCCTGGAAAGATACAGGAATTGGATCCTCAAACTCTTTAGACGCACCCTGGCAAGATACAGGAATCGGGTCTGGTAATGTTGGTCGTCAACAGATACACCCTGGCGAGATACAGGAATCAGATCTTCAAACCCTTCAGACGCACCCTGGCAAGATACAGGAATCGGGTCTGGTAATGTTAGTCGTCAACAGATACACCCTGGCAAGATACAGGAATCGGATCTTCGAACTCTTCAGACGCACCCTGGCAAGATACAGGAATCGGGTCTGGTAATGTTAGTCATCAACAGATACACCCTGGCAAGATACAGGAATCGGATCCTCAAACTCTTCAGACGCACCCTGGCAAGATACAGGAATCGGGTCTGGTAATGTTAGTCGTCAACAGATACACCCTGGCAAGATACAGGAATCGGATCCTCAAACTCTTCAGACGCACCCTGGCAAGATACAGGAACCGGGTCTGGTAATGTTAGTCGTCAACAGATACACCCTGGCAAGATACAGGAATCGGATCCTCAAACTCTTCAGATGCACCCTAGCAAGATACAGGAATCGGGTCTGATAATGTTAGTCGTCAACAGATACACCCTGGCAAGATATAGGAATCAGATCCTTAAACTCTTCAGATGCACCCTGGCAAGATACAGGAATCGAGTCTGGTAATGTTAGTCGTCAACAGATACACCCTGGCAAGATACAGGAATCGGATCCTCAAACTCTTCAGACGCACCCTGGCAAGATACAGGAATCGGGTCTGGTAATGTTAGTCGTCAACAGATACACCCTGGCAAGATATAGGAATCGGATCCTCAAACTCTTCAGACGCACCCTGGCAAGATACAGGAATCGGGTCTGGTAATGTTAGTCGTCAACAGATACACCCTGGAAAGATACAGGAATTGGATCCTCAAACTCTTTAGACGCACCCTGGCAAGATACAGGAATCGGGTCTGGTAATGTTGGTCGTCAACAGATACACCCTGGCGAGATACAGGAATCGGATCTTCAAACCCTTCAGACGCACCCTGGCAAGATACAGGAATCGGGTCTGGTAATGTTAGTCGTCAACAGATACACCCTGGCAAGATACAGGAATTGGATCTTCGAACTCTTCAGACGCACCCTGGCAAGATACAGGAATCGGGTCTGGTAATGTTAGTCATCAACAGATACACCCTGGCAAGATACAGGAATCAGATCCTCAAACTCTTCAGACGCACCCTGGCAAGATACAGGAATCGGGTCTGGTAATGTTAGTCGTCAACAGATACACCCTGGCAAGATACAGGAATCGGATCCTCAAACTCTTCAGACGCACCCTGGCAAGATACAGGAACCGGGTCTGGTAATGTTAGTCGTCAACAGATACACCCTGGCAAGATACAGGAATCGGATCCTCAAACTCTTCAGACGCACCCTGGCAAGATACAGGAATTGGGTCTGGTAATGTTAGTCGTCAACAGATACACCCTGGCAAGATACAGGAATCAGATCTAGAATCGCGACTATTGATAGCAATCATCTTTGTATTAACTTTTGTCCTGAAAAGACAAAATGTTAGTGGTATGCGATGTCATGATGTATGACATGCGTGATGAGATTATATGTTCATGATGCGTATATGCATGCTATAATGTATGGAAATGCGATGAATGTATGTTTTTTGTCTAGGAAAATGAATCCTTGACGGGTGCCGGGAAATTAAATCCTGGGCTGATGTAGAGCTTTTGTTTCCACTGGGGAGTGATGGTTGCAAGAATATCGGTAGGAGAAGATGATTCCGTTGGGGAATAAACTTGGAGATTACTCTGTGGGGGGAGATTACTCTAGCGACCTTGCTGGGGAACAATACCTTGTGGGAAGAGAGGTACTCTGTTGAGATGTTGATGATAACTTCGCTGGGGATACCGTTATTATGTTGGAAGTTTTAATAGACTTCGCTGGGGGTAAGAAGACTTTGCCGAGGACGATCTTTCCGTGGCTTTTGGCTGAGGATAACCCAGTTATATCCTGGTAGGGAAATAACCTTTGAATAAAGCCGGGAGACGCGTTCGTGCTCTGCAGGGGGGGAGCTTCCAGAATCTACTGGGGATAAGCTTCCTGCTGGGGAGATGATTCAGCTTTCCTGGGGAAATCTTTAGACTGGACTCTCCTGGGGAGAATTTTGAGATGTATTGGAAACGGCTCCATTGAATGTCTGGTATACCGCAGGGGAACAATCTTAGATCAAGACTGTCGGGGATGCTTGTTAAGAATGCTTGAATACTATGCTGAGGAATGTTGAGATCTGCTGGGGATACCCAATTTCCTTAAGGCTGACAGTATAACTTTTCTTGGGGAGAGTATGTTGACTTGCTGGCTCACTCTCTGGGGAGTTAAGAGATCTTGGTTATGTTCTTCAGCTGAACCTACCTTGGTACCTTGGTGGACAGAACAATTAGATCGCTCAGACAACTCATTATTGCCCCTGTTTCTAATGTTACCTGTAATTAATCCTTTGTTTCGTATGCAAATATTTATGAGTTAGCAATTAGTGTCAAATGCATATATCACAAATTAAACCTTGGACGTTCTTCGCAAAACAAAACAGAAAAAGGAAAAACAATTGGCAATTGGTCTGAAAAGTGCATTTATATTGATTTTTGAATTTGCCTGTAAATAGGCGTTTATGTATAAGAGGCTGACGTCCTAGTAGGAGAACGCCGCCGAATAGAAGAGTTTATACAATTTGTGAAAAAGGGACAACAAAACAGCTGTGTGAAAAGAATAATCCCACTGGGTTCCAACTCTGCTATCGCCTTTATATCTTCGAGCGTCCCATCACTTTGCTGCTCAGTTGACGATGAAGCTGATTGATCGATGCCGTTTGAACTTGATGTTGATACCGAATTCTGGATGCAAGGTGATCCAATGAGACATGGTATTACGCTTTATCCCTAACTTTTTCCTGGACCGCCCTTTCAGGTTTTCAGTCCACCGGGATACCCATTTTTGCCCAAGCCGCCTTTTCAGGTTTTCGACTTGCCGGGTGTACAGATTTTTTTCATTTCATCCTTCATTTTGCCCGAACCCTTTTGGTTCGCCGGGAAGCCCTAATTTTTGCCTAGGTATGTCAACCTAGCGGGTCTTTTATCATGCGTAGTATCTTTTTACTATGTCTGCATTGGCGGGGTGAGGAAGGTCGTCACCATCCATGGTGGTCAGAATCATGGCTCCTCCTGAGAACACATGTTTAACCACAAATGGCCCTTCGTACGTAGGGGTCCATTTTCCCCTGGGATCACTCTGAGGAAGAATGATGCGCTTGATTACCAGATCCCCAACTTGATATTCTTGTGGTCTGACTTTCTTGTTAAATGCCCTGATCATCCGCTTTTGATACGTTTGACCATGACAAATAGTAGTGAGTCTCTTTTCGTCGATTAGATTTAACTGATCAAGTCGTGTCTGGATCCAATCATCTTCGCTCAGATCTGCATCCTTCATTATCCGGAGAGAGGGTATTTGCACTTCAATTGGTAAGACTGCCTCCATGCCGTAGACCAAGGAGAAGGGTGTTGCCCCGGTTGACGTCCTTGCTGAGGTACGGTACCCATGAAGAGCGAACGGTAACATCTCGTGCCAATCTTTGTAGGTCACTGTCATCTTCTGCACAATTTTCTTGATATTCTTATTCGCTGCTTCTACAGCCCCATTCATCTTCGGCCGGTAGGGAGAAGAGTTGTGGTGCTGTATCTTGAATTGCTCGCAGAGCTCAGTGATCATCTTATTATTGAGATTGGTACCGTTGTCTGTAATGATTCTTTCAGGGACGCCGTATCGACAGATCAGGTTGTGCTGAATGAACCGTGTCACAACATTCTTGGTTACAGTGGCGTAAGAAGCTGCTTCAACCCACTTTGTAAAGTAATCAATCGCCACCAGGATAAAGCGTTGCCCGTTGGATGCCGTAGGTTTAATCTCACCGATCATGTCAATGCCCCACATTGCAAAAGGCCAAGGTGCAGTCAAGACATTCAGAGGGACTGGAGGAACATGCACCTTATCTGCATATATCTGACACTTATGGCATGTCCGAGAATGTTGGTAACAGTCGGCTTCCATGGTGGACCAGAAATATCCCGCCCGAAGGATCTTCTTTGCCATCGTATGTCCACTGGAATGTGTTCCGAAGGTACCTTCATGTAGCTCTGTCATGATTCTTTTTGCTTCAGTCTTATCTACACAATGCAGTAAGGTCGAATCATGGTTTCGCTTGTACAGAATGCCGTTGCTAAGGAAGAATTTTGCTGCGAACCTTCTCAGAAACTTCTTGTCATTGACAGATGCACCTTCAGGGTATTCTTGAGCTTCCAAGTATCTCTTCACCTCGTGGTACCAGGGTTTTTCAGTCACTACCTCAGCTTCAAGATCACAACAGTATGCCGGTTCGTCCAGTTTCCAGATAATGACCCGGGGAGCCTCATTGTCCCATTTGACCTTGAACATAGAAGACATCGTAGCTAACGCGTCCGCCAGCTGATTCTCCTCTCTTGGGAAATGTTCAAAAGTCATCTCTATGAAATGGGGGATCAATGTCAACACACATTCTTTGTCAGGAATAAGATTCGGATGTTTCGTATCCCACTCGCCTTTGATCTGATTGATCACGAGAGCGGAATCTCTGAAGACACTCAGAAACTTGATCCTTAAGTCGATCGCAGCTTGAAGACCCATTATGCATGCCTCATATTCCGCCATGTTGTTGGTGCAGTTGAAACATAGCCGGGCAGTAAGTGGAGTATGAGTGCCTTGAGGGGATATGATCACAGCGCCGATACCGTTACCCAAAGCGTTGGAGGCTCCGTCAAAGTGCATAGACCATCGGGATCCTTCCTCGGGTCCTTCGTCCGGTCCAGGTACTTCATAATCAGTCACTATCATGATGCTCTCGTCGAGAAACTCGAAGTTCATTGACTGATAGTCGTCTACTTCCTGATGTGCCAAGTGGTCTGCCAATACACTTCCTTTGATAGCTTTTTGAGTCGTGTACTGGATGTCGTATTCCGTCAAGATCATCTGCCATCTTGCTATTCTTCCAGACAGAGCAGGCTTTTCGAATATGTACTTTATTGGATCCATCTTTGAAATCAACAGAGTAGTGTGAGTCAGCATATACTGTCTCAGCCGGCGAGTAGCCCATACCAAAGCGCAGCAAGTTTTCTCGAGCAGTGAGTATCGGGTCTCACAGTCGGTAAACTTTTTGCTAAGGTAATAAATGGCGTGCTCTTTTCGGCCAGACTCGTCATGCTGCCCCAGCACACACCCCATTGAGCTGTCAAGTACTGTCAAGTATAGTATCAGAGGTCTCCCTTCAACCGGTGGCATAAGGATGGGTGGTTCTTGGAGATACTCTTTGATTCTGTCAAAAGCGGCCTGACATTCATCATTCCAACGTACTACCTGATCTTTCTTCAGTAGCTTGAATATTGGTTCACAGGTAGCAGTTAGGTGCGAGATGAATCGGGCAATGTAATTCAGACGTCCCAGAAAGCCTCTGACTTCTTTCTCTATCTTAGGAACTGACATCTCTTGAATGGCTTTAACCTTGGAAGGGTCCACTTGAATACCCTTGTCACTTACAACGAAGCCTAGCAATTTTCCAGATCTCACCCCAAAGGTGCACTTGTTCGGGTTTAACCTCAGTTTGTACAACTTCAGACGGTCAAACAACTTCTGCAAATGATCAAGGTGTTCCTCCTCAGTTTGGGACCTTGCAATCATGTCGTCAACATACACTTCAATCTCATGATGGATCATGTCATGAAATAAAGCAACCATGGCACGTTGGTAGGTTGCCCCAGCATTTTTCAGTCCAAAAGGCATGACCTTGTAGCAGAAGGTGCCCCACTGAGTAACAAAGGTAGTCTTCTCCATGTCTTCCGGAGCCATCTTGATCTGATTGTAACCCGAAAACCCATCCATGAAGGAGAACACCTTGTGCTGAGCAGTATTGTCAACCAGAACGTCAATGTGAGGTAGGGGAAGTCATCCTTGGGGCTGGCCCTGTTCAGATCCCTGTAGTCAACACACATTCTGACCTTACCATCCTTCTTCGGCACCGGAACCACGTTGGCAACCCACTGAGGGTAAGAAGTCACTGCAAGAAAACCGACATCGAATTGTTTCATAACCTCAGCTTTGATCTTCTCAGACATCTCTGGACGCATACGGCAGACCTTTTGCTTAACCGGAGGGCAGTCTTCCTTGGTAGGCAAATGATGGACCACAATGTCGGTATCCAACCCAGGCATGTCTTCGTAGGACCAGGCAAAGATCTCCACATAATCATGTAACATTTGAATCAACTGTTGTTTTACGCTGAGCTCCAGATTAGCACCAATCTTAACCTCTTTTCTATCTGTCTCAGTACCCAGATTTATCGTTTCCACTGGCTCTTCTTATTGTTGAATTGCCCTCTCTTCCTGGAGTAACAGTCTTACAAGCTCACCAGGCACTTCGCAATCATCTTCACCTTCGTCTTCGGCTAAGTTGATCGGATTTTCGAAGTCATAACTGGCAGTAGCAGAGTCGTTACCAGTGAGATCCAGAGTGGATTGAAACCTGTATGGGTGAGTGTGTGTAAATACAACTGTTTTGCAATATATAAAGAAAGAAAGAAAGGAAGGGAGCACAAGATTTGAAATGCGAAAAACGTCCAGTGTCTTTATTCATGATATATGGAAATGACAGTTAATAAGCCCTCACAAATGAAGCCACGGTGCCCCGGGTAAGACACCGGGCCATAAAGTTTCAGTTTATTGTTTATTACAAATAACAAAAACAAAGGAATTCATTACTGCGTAACAAAAGTAACAGGTGTATGATCTTTTGTGGTCCAATTGTTCAATCCACCGTCAGTCGTCGGGTAGATCCAGCTATCGAACTCCGATTCTTCCACTTCGTCTTCATCCCCAATAGCATTCACTCCTGGATTGGTGATGAGCACAGGAGGTCTTCTGATCCTAGCTTCGCGCACAGCCCTCTGAGCCTCTGCAGTAAAACCCAGTCCATACTTGTCAGTTTTAGGAGTAAAATCAGGGAGCCTGCCCCAGTTAGCACATTAACCTTTCTCAATTACAGCCCGGGCGTCCTTCAAGGAGGCCATCTTCAAAGGAGAACCCTCTTCAGTTACTGCTTCTGCCGCTGCCAATGTTGGAGGTACCTCTTCAAAATGTTGAAAGGGGGTTTCAATAAACTCCCCGTCCATCTCAATATACCGGAAGAAATTCAGATGACTAACCATTTATTCTTCCTCCCCCTGTACGGTGACGATCTTCCCTCTGACGGGGTACTTGAGCTTTTGGTGCAGAGTGGAGGTCACTGCCCCAACTTTGTGAATCCAAGGTCGACCCAGCAAGCAGGAATAAGATGGAAGAATATCCATCACATAGAACGTTGAGTCAAATACTTGAGAACCCACACGAATCGGGATGTCTACCTCACCATGCACAATCCTCTTAGAACCGTCAAAGGCTCGGACAATGATGTTGCTAGGCTTCAACTCCAGACCCTCACAATCCAACCGGTCTAAGGCCTTCTTGGGCAACACATTCAGGGAAGAACCGGTATCCACACACACGTGAGCAAGAGTAGTGCCCCTACATTCTATGGAGACATGCAGGGCATCATTGTGGTTCTTTCCCTTGGCAGTAAGGTCAGCATTCGAGAAACCCAAACCATTGTCAGCTGTCAAATTGGCCACACAGTCAGTGAATTGATCTGCAGAGGTCTCTTGTGGCACATGGGCCGTCTTCAGAAATGAAATCAGGGCCTTGGCGTGGGCCTATGAGCACAACAGCAACGATAGCATAGAGATCTTGGAGGGGGTATGCCCCAGCTGTTCAACGACATTAAAGTCACTCTTTTTGATTATCTTAAGAATTTCCTCCATCTCTTGCTGGGAGGCTTCAACATTCACAGACTTTGGTGCCTCCATCCGGGCAGGCTCATCATCAATCCCTTTGCCCCGAGTATTAGATGACTCGGCAGCAGGGGAAGCAACTTGATCAGAAGTGGAAACAGGCGCACTTGCAGGCGTTATTATAAGAGGTCTTCGGATAACTGGAGGAGCAATGTCAGGCGAGAAGAGCCTGCCACTGCGGGTAACTTTAGCTGGACCGGTGATATTGCTGATGCTGGTACCGGTGTTGAACTCCTGCTTCACTCCAAGTACATATACATTTGTCCCATAGTGCCATGGGACAGCCTTGTCAGATTCATAGGGGAGGGGCCCCGGAACAGTAATAAAAATGGGTGCAACAGACATGATCTTAACTGGCTTCCTCGGGGGAGCCTTAATTGGATTGTTGAAAATTGTAACGACAGATACTTCTTCAGCGGGAACACAAGGAACTGCGGTCTTCTTGAACAAAATCTCTTTGCTGTCCATCAGGCTTTGGATGCCTGACTTCAGCAACGGACAACCAGTAAGGGAAACAACACACAAAAGGCAACCCTTGCTACAACCCGGAAATAAACCGGCCAGCAGCAAGTTCCTCTTAACAGTCAATAGAGGGGTAGCCACATCATTCACAAAAACTGCATACAAGTCTTCATCAACAGCATTTACTCCATGCTGGGGCATATGAGCAGTCACAGCATTTGGCCTCTCAGGCGCCTCAAATTGTATTTCCTTCGCATCAATAAGGTCTTGAACCTTATTCCTTAGGGCCCAACAATCATCAGTAGAATGCCCCGGGCTATCGGAGTGATAAGCACATCGGACATTTGGATTATATTTAGGAGATGCAGTGTTCACAACCTTCGGAGCCTCTCTGACGGTCACCAAGTTGGTTGATAGCAATTGCGGCAAGATTTGTGACAAGGTCATACTCAGTCGGGTAAATTCTCTTCTGGGTCTCTCACCCCTTGGTTAATTAGCTTGCCGAGGAGCGGCAACAGGCTTAGCAATTACCACCGCGTTGACAGCTTGGCGGCGCTCTGGTTTATCTTGCCTCCTAGGCCCATACACAACACTGGCTTCCTTCTTGAAAGGCTTTTTCTCAGAACTAGAGGACGCACCTTTCTGAATCTTTCCTGATTTCATACCAGCCTCTATCCTTTCCCCAGTCAGAATAAGGTCTGTGAACCCTGCAGACGAATTACCAATGAGATGATTGAAGAACGGCCCGAATAGGGTCCCCAAGAACATATCTACCAATTCACGGTCTGTTAACGGAGGCTGCACCCTGCCAGCCAGGTCCCTCCACTTCTGCGCATACTCTTTAAAACCTTCTCCCGATCCTAACGACATACCCTGGAGTTGGGTACGTATAGGAGCGAGGTCGGCATTATATTGATACTGCTTGTAAAAAGCAGTAGCCAACTCCTCCCAGTTACGAACCTTGGTTCCATTCAGCTGATAGAACCATTCGAGATGAGTCCCTGAAAGACTCTCCTGGAAGAAGTGGATCCACAAGTTCTTGTCCACTGTATACGGCTGAATCTTCCGCACATAAGATCTGAGATGTAACTTAGGGCAGGACGCCCCGTCATACTTTGCGAAAGATGGTGCTTTAAACTTGTGCGGGATGATCACACCAGAAGATAAACCCAAGTCTCCAAAATCCAAACCAGGCACTTGTTGAATTTCCATGGCGTTCAGACGGTCTTCCAACTGCTTGTATTTGTCTTCAGCTGGAGGATACTGTTCCTCATTAAAATCAGTCTCGTTGTCAGAGACTACCGGACTAGGAACCCTTCCCCCCCGGGGACTGTCTTTTCCTACAGAAGAACCAGCTTCCTCATTCTGCAGTGTGTTACCAAACCTCCGGCCCGTGTTGAATAGAACAGTTCTCTTCTTCTTCTTCTTGACCAGCAGAGCCTTCAGCTCCTCTTGACCTTGAGCCAGACCCATGATCAGCTCTTGAAATTGTGCGTTCTGAGCCTGAAGGGCCTTGATAGACTACTCAGTAGATGGTTCAGGGTTCATGATGCTGAAATAAACAGCGAAGAACAGTAAGCAACCTGAAAAGAAGAGTACATGATATGCACATGATGCATGATATGTGTCTATGCAATGCATTCAAGGGTTCGAAAGTTCAAATTTGTTGTAGACAAAAAGGAACACACGTTATCATTAAGGAAATAATTATTCAGTACATCAGGGCCTCATGGGCAAAACATTACAAAAGTGAATCAATCCCAGAAGACACTACGCATCCTCTTTGGAGCTATGTAAGTGTTGAGATTCCTCTCCTCGTGCAGTAGGCGGGTGAGCTCCAAGACCTTCTTTTCACTAGCATGTAAACTGGACTCAAGAGAATTCCGTTCTTCCTTAAGCTGGATCCAGCTCTTCTGCATTTCTTCCCAGGACGTAGGCATGTCAGGATGTTGAATGGTGTGGGACACCTCTCCTTCCAATACTGGCTCTTTGATCACAGGGAGAACATGGGGATATGGCATCACTAACTTCTGGGAGCGGGCTCGTACCCACTTGAGATAAGGCTCCAACGGGATGGAGTTCCTGTGCCCCAGTGTCTTGCTATTTATCCTACTTGGCATCCTCCAAGCTCTGATAAATCTCTGGCGAAGTCCTTGTGCATCGTTGTCGAAGTCAAAAACTATGTCGGGAATTAACATATCATGAGGGCCGTCCCTCCGAGCATAACCAAACTGTCTCCAAGCCAGGCACGGGTTGTAAGTAATACCTCCTCTGATTCCAAGTAAAGGAACATTAGGGTACTCCCCGCAACGATCAATGATAGTGACATCCTCTTTGGACCGAGAGCACCAATGTATATCAGCATGTGTAAGAGTCATCAATCGTTGTGACCATCTCAAACCCCGCTCATTCTTCAAGACTGGTTGTGGAAGGTGCGAAATAAACCACCTTCCCAGGAGAGGAGTGCAACACATAAGAACACCTATTTTTCTCATGGTTCGAGTGTAACATGAGTGAAGGATGTCCCCAAGCAACATAGGTATAGGATTCCTGGACATGAAGATCTGGACCGCACTGATATCTATAAGCTGATCGGGATTCGGGAACAACACCAAACCATAGACAAGGAGGGCCATAACTTCTTCAAAGGCTTGTAAGTCAAGGGAGTTCCAACATTCTTGGGCCTTCTCAAACAGAAACTTGGCTAAGAACCCTTTGATACCACTTCTAACTTCCCAATGTCCCTTGATGTCAGAGGGTTGAAGGTGTAAGGCTTTAGCAATCTCTTCAGGTCTGGGTTCCTTTTCTGTACCGTTGTAGGGTAGTTGATCAAGGATAGGGATCTTCAGAAGCCGGGAGAACTCTTCTAATGTAGGCACCAGTTGATAATCCAGGAAAGTAAAACAGTGGTGCAGAGGGTCAAAGAACTGGAACAAGACCTTTATCATATCTTCCTCAATGTTGGTGTTGACCAAGCTGATGAGTCTTCCATGCCTCTCACTGAAAGAAGAGCTCTCGGGAATCCTGGATATAAGCTCCTTAAGCTGAGGAGGGATCCTTACAAGGCTGATCTGAATTGTCTTTCTGCGAACAGTTTCCATGTCCTACAAAAAAAGAACAAAGATGAAGATTCGAACCCCTGAAATGGTTAGTCAATGCGTATGATGTTGTATGATGTCATGATGCTATGATTAAACACACCACAAATATTCACAAAGGCAAACATGATAAGGCACACAAGTCACACAAGACAAGCCCTTAGAGTTTAGGCCTGCATGGGGTCTGGGTATTACCCTCTTGAAGTTGGTGGGCTCAACCTGTCCTATCAGAAGTAACCGGGTTCTAAGGGTCCCAATATCACTGGATGGCTTTCATTGTTCATCGTTTCGATTTAGCCACTAAACTGGCGACCGAAATATTCCAAGAAAACAACCCTCAATTAAGTGTAGTATCGAGTATCAACCAACCTCGGACTGCACCAAAGTCAGTTATCTCACTACCCTAAAGAGGCCAAGATGGTTCAATTAAGGTTCCTAAGGTCAGTTGATGCTTCACAACACCATGCGGAGGCCCCGTACTCTCCTTGACTGAACTCAAGGGTTACCGGTACACACCAAAGTGCCACATCAACGTAGCAGACTGCTTCAACCGTGTCGGTATACCCCACACAGTTCTCTCACAGTCTTGTTGCTACTTTCTAAGAAGGTATCCCCCAGATCCGGGTTAGGATCTATAGAACTCCCAAGACAGTACCCACAATTTAAAGAAAAAAATTCAGACAATTGAAAACACAAGTGATCTTACTCCTAAGGTACACCTCACTTTAAAATAATATCCCTAGCAGAGTCGCCAGTTCTGTGATCGGTGGATCTGGAACTGACTGTTTAACGCTGGTTCGCGAAGTGTCGCGGAAGCAAGAGTCGCCACCGTCTTTTATTTTCTCCAACATGGACAGGACAAAAGCACAGCAAAATTCCTTATGAGATAGTTTCTCGGTTCGGGAGGTAGATTTATAGAAAGGGAAGGTGTTAGCACCCTTTCTATCCATGGTTATCCATGGGCTCTTAGATACTTGCTCATTTGTGTTTTCAAAAGTGTTTGCTTTCCAAATGTGAGTGGGTTTGAAAAAGTTTCATTTAAAGATTTCAGATCGACTCTTGTATCAGTCCTCAAGAGTGTTTGAAAAATTGTTTTGAAAGCTTTTTTGAAAGTGTCGGTGTGAAAAGAGTTTTGATTTGTTTTTGAATAGAGCAATCATCTATGAGTCATCCACCTACCCTAAGGAATTAGGCTGTGTAAATGTCCTTAAGGTAGTGCCATCCCACCATTGAGAGGTAGGTAGCACCACCGTTGGAGGTGTTCGGGTCAATTCGTTTGTAGGGACAGTGTGGTCACCAGAGCAACAGTAGGACACCTTAGAAGCTACCCTTATGCCATTGATCCTTTTTTAATTTCGAGGCAACCGTTTCGAGGCAACTGGATCATGTCATGGACATAAGGACTTACTAAAACGTCCTATACTCGACGACCACGTTTCGAAGGTAAGGCAACAGTGAGGCGTACCCTAAGAGTGGTGTATGAATTTGTGTGTTATTTTCATGTTAATATTTGTCTTTGATCATGCCTTTGGTGAGCTACGCATTGTTTTTAATTTAGGTCATTCATTCTTTCATGCAAAGTTTAGAATTTAAAAGTGCAGAAAGTAAAATCCTACGCTATTACAAGGCGCGGGTCTATACATCGCCAAATTAACAAAGACCCGTTTTTAATAAAAATGCGGAAAGTAAAACCTAGTTACTATTACATGGCTTGAGCAGTTACATAATATTTACAAGAAAAATAAGAATAAATGCGCGAAAAGAATAGAAAATAGAACGTTCGAGGGCGTTGGACCCTTTTGTAATTAAATTGAATGAAAAGTTAATTAATTATTAAATTAAAGAAAAGAAATGTTTTTTTTATGGTTTTTGTATTTATGAAATAAAGAAAATTAAAATTCAAGAGAAATCCTAATTCTAAGTTGTTTTTAATTATTAAAGAAAAATATTAAAGTTTTAACCTAATTTACACTAATTAATTAATTACATGGATATTTACAAAATAATTAATAATTAATAATAATAATAAGAAGAAGAAATAATTTATTAAGAAAAAAATGCTAAAGAAACCTAATTTCTACATATTTTAGTTATTTAAGAAAAAAAACATTAAAATTGAAACCTAATTTTACTAAATTGATTATTAAAAATTTATTTACAAAATTAATTAATGGTGAAATAATAATAATTAAATATATTACAATTTTTTGATTTCTGGTTTTTATATTATAAGAATTATTTTGTGCAATTTAAAGGAAACAATTAATTAAAAGAACAATTAAAAGAATAAAAGGAAAAATAAATAAAAATTGAAAATTGAACAAACCATGGGGGGTATTCAGACCCTTTTGGAGGTTTTATTGGAGAAATTTGGCCCAAGAATGCAAGGCCCTTTGGACTTTCTGTAATTGCGTATGGAATGGTTGACCAGCGTGCATGGTGGACTTCACGTGATGGCCATCAGATTGAGGCTCCTGGACACTTGGCAGGCACAGGCGTTGGGATGTATGGTGCTCCTTTGAATGAGTGCTACACTGGAACATGTCAATGGAAAAACTATGAAATATATAAGGGGACCTGGGAATCGAACCCAGGTCCCAGTACCTGCAAGCCAGCTAAGCTACCAACTGAACCATTTAACGCATTTGTTAATATAATGAATGGAGAATAATATAATAGAAAAGAAAGTATTATGCTGAACCAAAACAAAAACGCGCTAACATTCAAACCTTCCAATCACGCTCAGACACGCCATCTTCGTCTTCCTTTTTTTCCTGTAAACACAAGAAAATAGCGGGGGTTTTAAACCCCCACTAAACTCAACCTTAAAAATAGCGAACAGAATATATGCAAACATAAAAAGGGCACGAGGTGTGGATTAGTTTCGTTTGGAGGTCACGATTTCAATGGTACCAGTTTTAAGGCCTGATTTTACCATATGTGTAAAGCCCCAAAATTGAAGCTTCTGAAACCCTAACATACGTTAATGGTGGATTCTTGTACAGGCAGTATTAGTTCAATTGAGTAGTACCATTAGCTTCAGAATATTCATATTAGTATAAATCAACCATTAAAAATCATGAATCATGCATGGAAACTGAAACACGATTATGGAAAATTTTAAGAAAAGTAAAACTTTGTTATACCAACTCCTTGAGTATGGAGGACTGGTTTTGATTGGAATCGTTTCCTGGATGTCTTGGTAAGGCTTTGAAATGCTTTTTGAGCTTTGAAACGAGCTCTAGGTATCAAAACAATTTTCAATATTTTGGCCAAAATTGCAAGTTTGTTATTGATTCCCTGCACAGCTTCTTGTGTCCAATGCTTTATGTTTCAATTGTGCATATGTATATGAATGAATTAGGTTAAAAAAAACCAGCCTATAATCCATGCATTGATGATTTGGAGATTGGATTTTCAATGAGATCAGTTTCAATCTTTTTCAATCCTTTGTTATGCCAATCATTGCCAATCATGTAGAAACTTTCCCTTTTGAGTGATGCACGAAATATTTGATTCATAATGGATGAAAACTCTGCACAAAAAGATTTGAAAGGTATTATTTGCTATTTTTTTCATATTTAATTTTAATTAAGTGAATTAATAATAATAAAAATTCAAATGATTAATCAAAAATGAGAAAATAACTCCCTTGGAGGTCAATGGGTCATTCATAGCCTTTGGGTAATGATTCATGGAAGAAGTTGAGGCCCATTAGCATTTTTGAACCCTTTTATGCAAAGTTGACTTTTCAAAATTCCCAAAAATTTCCCAACTTCCACAAGGCATATCTTGCTCAATTTTTAAGCTTGTATCATTTTCTTAGACATTTTGGAAAGGTCTTGAAGTCCTCTAACCAATGAATTTGGTCCCATGTCATTTTGATTTACCAATCTCAAGTTATGGTCTTTGACTTAAAGTGCCTTTTTGTTGACTTTTGAAAATGACCTATAATGTTGAAATTGATAACTTTTTGTGAGAGCATTTCTTGGACTTGAAGTGTGAAGATGAGTTGTAGGAAATGTCATTCTCTTAAAAATGAGCTTTGGATGGAATTTTTATGATAAACCATGTGGAAGTTATGCCCTGGTCAATTTGCAGTTGACTTTTTCAGCTGTCCAAAAATAGAAACTTTTGCATCTTGAGACTTTTTGAGCCATGCTTTGAGAATCATGATCAAGAATTGATCAAATGATGTTTGTGGCTTCAAAATAAGATGTTGACCAAAAATTTGGACTTTTGACTGTCAAATGACCATTTTGCCTCTGCAGTTGACTGTGAGGCATTTAGGGTTTTTGACTGTGCAATTTGATTTCGTGAGTCTTGAAACTTGACATATGGATGCTTGACAATGTATGTAGGTATGTGGGACTTGTTTGGACCTTTGAAAACCTCAATTTATTTGCCAGAACCAAAACCCTAATTTTGACTGTTAGGAGGCGATTGGACTGTGCAACCCTTGGGAGATTTTGAAGCATGATCTTAGCAAACCTTGAAGAATATGGGAGGGCAAATTTTGGGGTACAACAGCAATGCATTAATGAAACAGAGTTTGACATTAATAGATAATTATTTGAATAACAAAAGAGATTACAACTTAAAAATTCAAATGAAATAAAAGCCTCCTTGTTTGAACGTGTCACTTTAGGTGGTGAGCCCTTGAGGGCTGACAAAAGAACTTAGTCTAAACATCTTGTGTGAACTCCAGCATTCCTCCGTCAATCAAGTCTTGGATTTTATTTTTCAAAGCCCAACAATCATTCGTATCATGCCCAGGATTATTGGAGTGGTATGCGCATAATGCATTGGGATGATAGCTAGGAGCAGAGGTATTGGGATTCCGAGGAGGATCCCTTAATGTGATCAGCTCTGCCTTCAACATGTGTTGTAGCGCTTGAGACAACGACATGTTGAGTTTGGTAAACTGCCTTTTGGGCTCGCTTTTCCTTTGCTGATTTTCCGGTTGATATTGACGAAGTCGTTGTTGGGCTCATGACTTGGAAGCCAATTGGGAAGGTTTTCTCTCCTTTAAACCGACTTCTTGTCCCATGGGAGGCTGAATGATGACTTAATCCACAACTCTAGGTGTTGGTCCCATCTGGTTACATCCGTCTTGATGAAGCTTGTTGATGAGGACCCTTAACTCTTCTTGTCCCTGAGCCAGGTTTTGAATAAGAGCCATCTGACCCACCAGTTGTCCCATCATCTGGACTTTCATTGTTGCCATTTCAATTTGTAGCTTTTCCAACTGATCATCCTTGGTGCCCTACGGATTCCCCATGATTATTCCCCTTGTGAGAAGAGCCTTCACCTCTTCTTGCCCCTTGGATAGGTTCAAGAACATCTCTTGAAGTTGAGCATTTTGGGCCTGGTTGTCCTTGATAGTCTGTTTCAGAGCCATCTATACTGAAATAAACAGTAGGAAGATAAGGAGACTTGTTGCAAAGACCTGTTTATGTTTTATGATGAATGATATGTATTCATGCAATGCTTTCAAGGATTTAAAAAAACCAAATTTGTTTTAAACAAAAAGAGGTGCACGTTATAAAAATAGAATTTGAATGCATCAATGCCCCTAGGGCAAAATAATACAAAATTCTAAGATAAAAAGTCATTGCGCATCCTTTTTGGTGCAATGTAGGTGTTGAGAGTCTTCTCTTCATGTAGTAACCGAGTGAGTTCCAAAACCTTCTTCTCGCTTGCGTAGAATTGGGCTTCGAAAGTATCGTGCTCTCCCTTGAGATGTATCCAACTCCTTTGTAGATCTTCGAGCAATGTTGACATGTCAGGGTGTAGGATGGTGTATGGAACCTCTCCTTCCTTAACATGCTCTATAATCACTGGGAGAATGGAGGGATAAGGCATCATAAGACTTTGGGTGCAGGTTCGTACCCACTTGAGGTAAGGCTCAAGAGGGATGGAATTCTTGTGTCCCAAGGTCTTACTGTCTACCTTGTTTGACATCCTCCAAGCTCGGATGAACCTTTGTTGGAGTCTCTGATTGTCGTTGTCGAAGTCGAAAACCAAACCTTGAATCAGCATATCATGGGGCCCATCCCTTCGGGCATAACCAAATTGTCTTAGAGATAAGCAGGGGTTATAGGTGATGCCTCCATTAATGCCAAGTAGAGGGACATTAGGGAATTCCCCACAACGGTCAATGATAATAACACTCTATTTTGATCGAGAACACCAATGGATATCTGAATGTGTAAGAGTCATCAATCGCGGTGACCACCTCAAACCTTGCTCATTCTTCAAGACTGACTGGGGAAAATGAGAAATAAACCATCTTGCCGGGAGAGGAGTGCAACACATGAGAACACCTCTTTTCCTCGTTGTACGAGTGTGAAAAGAGTGGAGTATATCCCCAAGCAATGTAGGCACCAGGTTGCGAGTCATGAAGATTTTGACAGCGCTGATATCTATGAGTTGGTCAGGATTAGGGAACAAGACTATCCCATAGATGAGAAGAGCTAAAATATCCTCAAAAGTTTGCAAGTCTAGAGAATTCCAACAGCTTTGGGCCTTCTCAAACAGGAATTTTGACAAGAAGCCTTTGACACCACTTCTAGTTTCCCAATGTGTTGTGACATCAGAGGAGTGCAAGTGCAAGGCTTGAGAAATCTCTTCTTGCTTTGGATCTCTTTCTGTATCGTTGAAGGGTAGTTGATTGAGAATAGGAATCCTTAAGAGTTGAGAAAATTCCTCCAAAGTGGGCACAAGTTGGTAGTCAGGAAATGTGAAGCAGTGATGCAAAGGGTCAAATAACTGGAAAAGAACTTTCATCATGTCTTCTTCTGTGTTGGAAGTGACTAAGTTGAGTAGACGACCATGTCTCCCGGTGAATGAAGAATTCTCAGGAATCCTTGAAGCTAGCTCCTTGAGTTGTGGAGGAATTCTTACAAGGTTGACTTGGACAGTTTTCCTGCGAAGTGAATCCATAACCTACAAAACAAGAACAAAGATGAATCTCCAAAATCCTTGAAATGGTTAGTGGATGCATATGATGCTTCATGATGTAAATGATGTTATGAACAAGTATATATGTACAAACAAATTACACAAGTTCCTAGTTTAGGCTTGTATGGGGTTTCATAGGTAAGTACCCTCTTGAAGTTTAGTTGGCTCAACCTGTCCTAGAAGTAGTAACCGGGTTCTAAGGAGCTCAATATCACTGGATTGTTTCCTTGTTCATTGTTTTAATTCAGCCTCTTTACTGGCAACCAAAATATTCCAAGAAACCAACCCTCAATGAGTGTAGTATCGAGTATCTACCAACTCCAGACTGCACCAAAGTTGGTCATCTCACTACATCCTAAAAGGCCAAGTTGGTCAAGTAAAGGTTCTAGAAGTCCATTAGTGCTTCATGACATCACTCAGGGGCCCCGTATTCTCTTTGATTGACTCAAAGGCTACCGGTACCTACAAATATGTCGCACTAATATAGTTATTGCTTAGACCATGTTGGTATACCCCGCACATTTTTCACAACGTATTGCTATTTACCTATGAATGTTTCTCAAATACGGGTAGAAGATTCAAACCCAAACAAAGAACCATAATTGTAAAGCAAACAAGTCAAGCAAGGTAAGCATGTAAAGGTTATCTAAAACCCTAAGGTAACCCCACTTTTATAATAATCCCCAGCAGAGTCGCCAGTTCTGTGATGCGGTGGGAGAACTGACTTGAGGTTTTGCGTTTTGTGTTCGCAAATGTTGCGGTTTAGCAAGAGTCGCCACCGACTTTTATTTTATCCAAAAGGAAAGGTAAAAAAGCACAGGAAAGACCTTTGAGATGTTTTCTTGAGTTCAGGGGGTAGATTATGAAAAGGGAAGGTATTAGCACCCTTTTCATCCATGGTTTTCCATGGGCTCTTAGTTACTTGTTTAGATCACTTACTTTGCTTTTGCAATTGTTTGAAATGGTGCTTTGTGTGGTTTTGAAAGTTGTTTGGAAATGTTTTGAAAAGTGTGTGTGATTGTTTGAAAATAGCAAGGATTGTTTGCAAATTGATCAAGTAACTAGAAGCATTCTACCTACTCAAATGTCTTTCCTATACATTTTTATTCGTTTGACATTGTTGTTTTACCACTGCTTTGGTAAACAACCCCATCTTTGGATGTTGAACGGGACGGGCGTGGGTAATCGTATGACCATGATAGTAATGTTTCCAAGTATCTTTAGCATTTTGAGGGACCAAGATCATTTGTTTAGGCAACCTTTTGATAGCGTCATCGAGGGACTATGATCTTTTGTTTTGTTTTGTTTTGCCAAGATACCTAGCATGCATACCATGGCCATTTTTAAGGCAACCAAGTGGGTGAAACCCTAAGGGGTGCTTGTGTGCAATGTGTTGTCATTTTACATGTATTTGTCTTGTATTAGGTCATGTCTATTTGTTTGATTTTGTCTTATCATGCAAAACCCTAGTTTACTACACAATTATATAATGCGATAAATTGCGTAAAATAAATATAAGCTATTACAACAATTATTATGGGAGGGGGGATACAAGTCTTTGAATGGGGATATTTGCACAAAATAAAACCCTAATTTACTATTACAACCCAATTGAATACTTGCAAATTAAATAAATAAACAAATATTAAAAATGTAATAAAAATGTATGGATGCAAAATGTTTTTGAATTTATTTTATATATGTAAAAATAAAATTATTGAAGTCCTAAAAATAAGCAAAAAATTATATTGTTATTTTTGGAAGGGTGAAAAATACTAGTTTTTGATTTAAAAGAAAATTAGGTTTTTTTTAATATTTATTTGTCCATTTTTTACAAGAAATAATAAATAAAATTATTTACAAGTATTAAAAAAAATGTGGAAATAATATTTTATGTGTATGAATAATAAAAATAAAAATGTATGATATTTTTAAATATATTTACTATTTATTTAAGAAAATAAAGTTCTATTTATTTGAATAATCAATATTTTATGCAAAAAAAAAAGATAAAAAAATAAAATAAAATGCAAAAAATTAAGAAAATATTTTTGGGATTTTTTAATGTTAAAAAAATAAAATAAAGTCAATAAACATAAAAAAAATGAGAAAATATGCAAAAATATAAAAACATGCAAATGGGGGTGCAAATAGTAAACTGGGGGTGTGAAAAGTCAAAACAAACAGGCCCAATGCGCGCCAGGCCCAGACAGCCTTCGTCCCTGTCCTTCGTCCACTTCGCGCGCATGTTTACAGTTCAACCTGCAACTCTCAATTCTTTGCACAAAAACAAAAACTTGCAACATGAAAAATGTAGCTTGGAATCTCACGATTCCAATGATATAAAAAACATAATCTAACTCTCAAAGATCATGGAGAATTTCTGTAGCCCTAATTTCTGACCTAATTTTTTCATGAACTTCAAGCTTCAAATTCACACTACTCAGTTAATATAAATGACAACTATGCATATGTACAACTTCAACAAGTTAAGGACTACATTTTTGCTTCAGAAATCGTAACTTAAGGATGCCTAAATAAGGAGATAGAGATTTGAAAAATACCTTGTTCAGCTGAGTTTGGATATGGCAATGTGGGGACTTTGAGTGAGGGCTGAAGATCGTGTGAGCTTCCTTGAAGTTCCCTCAAGCTATTCCAATGCTTAACTTGTCTTGAGGATGCTTGAAACTCCTTGTAGAAGTCAACCTGCAACCTTCAAAAATGAAAATGGTGATGGCTGAAACAGGGCACACAGTTGCAGTTCAATGGCTTGGATAGTTTAGGTAGGATGTATGAAAGATGTTTGAAGTATTGAAACAAGAAACACACGAGCAAAATATGATTTGGCTTGTGTTTTGCAGAAGCTGCCCTGTTTGGGCAGAAAAATGTGTTTTCTGAGTTTTTGAGTGTTTGGGATGCTATGAATTCGTGTATTGGCTTGCAACAAGTTTGTGGAGTCGTTTAGAATGAAGCAAAGTCTTCTCTTTATCAGAAGCACAAGTTTTTTTGACTTTTGCCACCTTTCTTGCTTTTGAAGAAAGTTGAAATGACTATGCCAAAGGCCTGTACAGGCTAGCTTGTGGGCTGCAGAGGGTTGGTATACTTTGCCTGATATTTGTGGATCTTGCTTGCAACAAAAGATCAGGTCCATGGCTCAAGAATTGTAAAGTTGGAAAAGCTTGCTTTATCAAAATGGCATTGTGAACTTTATGCCATTTATGGATTAATCTTTTTTACAATGCTCCAAAGATCAAAATAAAGCCATTATACATTGAGTTAGCATTCAATTATGGAGTGTAGAAGGGATTAGGACCTGTAATGCAAGGTACAAGCATGCTAGGAATTGATTTTCAACTTGAAGCATTGTAAACATGGCTTGAACAAAAGTGACAAATTGCCATTTTCTCTTCTTCGATTCTCCCTAACCACAAACGATCTTGGAGAGTTCCTTGACATTTTGGAAAGCTTGTAAAATTCTATACAATCCATCTTTGAAATGAAACTTGAGATACCTCTTGGAACTAGGTGAAAAATTTCCATGAAGTTAGGTCAAAAACCTGCCTAAACTAGGGCAAAATTTTACTAAGTTAAAAAGTTTATAGACCCCTATTCACAAATTCATATATTGAGATCCAAGCATCTTTTGGGAAAACTTTGTGAATCAAAGTTGTAGATTTCATGAAGGACTAATACTTTCATGTTAGAAGTTTCCTTTGAATTCAATTGCATCATGGTGAAAAAGTTGGGAAAAGTTGGGAAAAAAATAAGAAAATTTCCATACCTAGAAATTTTCTAAGTTATGAAAATTTTCAATTAAAACCCTAATTTGCAAATTTGATTTTCTTGATCAAAAAGTTTCACATTTTGACATATCTTGATGAATTATGACCTTTGGCACTTGATTTTGACCAAAAAGTCAAAGTTTGACTTTTCAGTATACAGTTGACTATTGATCAGTTGACTACAAAATTCATTTGTCAATCCTATGCATGTGAGATCTTTTGAACTATATGATTAGGTCAAGATGATGCTATTGAGTCCTTGAAATCATGCTTGAACCCAATTGGCCATTGGTTAGGTTAAAAATCAGAAATTGTCCTTTCTCAGTCAAAATCCTAATTTTGACCATTTTGCCCTTTTGATGATCTGATCAAATTTCTTGAGGAGTTGTGATCCGAACTTGATCAAATGGTACATAGGAGCCTATAATGTTGTTTTGGATCAAAAATTATGAAGTTTGACTGTAAATTGGCCATGATTGACTTTTTCTCTAATACAGTTGATTTTTAGGTCAACTGTCCAATTGACTGGGCAATAATGTGATTCAAAGCTTGAAACTTGTCATGAGCAATCTTAGGGGTCCAAGATGGTATATGAAAGTCACATAAAGCATTGGTGGTCCAAAAATCTCTGTGCAAACTCAAACCCTAATTTCAGGTCATCAGTGCAAGGTGAGGTCTTGAGCTGAGCAAACCCTAATCTTGTCTGGAGTCCAAGAAGTCTTGTGAGGAAAATCTTGATAAATGAGAGGGAAAATTTTGGGGTACAACACCACCAAACAAAACTCAAGAGTCAAACCTCAATGAGCATAGCATCGAGTATCAACCTACTTTGGGTTTACACCAAAGACGACTATCTCATTACATCCTAAAAGCCAAATTGGTCAATTAAGGTGCTAAGGTCACTTGACACTTTATGATACCACACAGCGGCCCTGTATTCTCCTTGATTACTCAAGGGCTACCGGTACACACCAAAGTATTGCATCAACGTATCTACTGCTTCAACCGTGTCGGTATACACCGCACAACTCCCTCACAGTTTATTGCTACTTTCCTAAAAGGACTTCCCTGATCCGGGTTTAGGATCCAAACAACCCAAAAAAATAACCTCAAAAGTAAAGCGAACAAACAAGCAAACAATTTAGAAATTATCTAGACCCTAAGGTAAACCCCACTTTTATAATAAATCCCAGCAGAGTCGCCAGTTCTATAATACGGTGGCAGAACCAACTGTTTAATACTGGTTTTGCGTTTGTGTTTGCAAATGTCACGGTAAGCAAGAGTCGCCACCGTCTTTTATTTTATCCAACAAAGGAAAAGGGAAAAAGAAAAGAAAAAACATTTTTCGAGATGTTTCTGAGTACGGGGGGTAGATTATAGAAAGGGAAGGTGTTAGCACCCTTTCTATCCATGGTTTTCCATAGGCTCTTAGGTACTTGCTCATTTTTAAATTGTTTTTGTGTGTGTTTTGAAAAAAGTTTTTAAATTGCCTTAGTGCGGCGTTTCACTTTATGGTAACCCTTGTATCAGTCCTCAAGGGTGTGATAAAGCGTTTTTGAAAACTTTGTTTCAAAAATGTTTGAAAGTGTAAGTGTGAAAAATTAATTGTTTTGATCAAGTACTTAAAAGTTTCTACCTACTCGAAAAAGACTGTTCGTTTTCTTATTTCCTTTAGACATCGCTATCCTACTATTAAGGAGTAGGTAGCTCCATCGTTGGAGTTTAAGGGACAATCGAAATGGACGATCACGGTCACATGAGGCAACAGGGCAAGATCTCTTAGTAACTGTCCTAAAACTCAAAGATTACTTTTTTACCGAGGCAACGTCGAAAGGGTCATCGAGGGACTAATGATCTTTTGAATTAGAGGACAACCACTAAAAATTCCCACGTTTCGAGAATAGTGACCATTTTCTGAAGGCAACTGAAGTGGGGAATACCCTAGGGGTGAGCATGTGCAAGTGTTTGATTTCAATTTATTTATCTTTGCACATTTATGGTGTTCTACTGTTTTAAACATTTGACTTATCTTTTGCATACAATCCTATTATCCATACATCTAACAGTTAATAGTAGCTAAAAAATAAAATGCGAGAATCTAAAACCTAGCTATTACAAGACTTTGGGCAGGGGGTTACATAACCAAACTTGGGGGAAATGGGAAATAAATAAGAAAAGCAGTAAATAAAAACCTAATTCACCACTATTACAAACCATTGAGAGTTACATTAATTTGGAAAATAAAATGTAAATAAACAAGCGCGCGAGAAAATAAGACGGGGATAAAACCTAAGTCCTCTAAAAACTTAACAATTAAAGAGAAAATATTTTTGTCATTTTTTATGTTAAAAAAGAAAAATTGAAACTTAACCTAAATCTAATTAATTTTTAATTAATAAAAATTATCAAGTTACAATGATCAAGATTAATTAATTAAATTTTTTTAAAATTAATTTTAATTATCAAACCTAATTCTATTTATTGATTTTTGATTTTTTTTATTATTAAAGAAAATGAAATATTTTGAAAATAAAGAAATAAAGAAAAACAAAAGAAATGGGCCAGGCTGAATAGAAAGGGGGTGCAATTTGGAAAAGGGATAAGCCCAAATGGAAGCTAAGCCCAAACCAATCGTTGGATCAAGTGAGGCGAAAACCTTGAGGGCGTATGGTAGATCTCCAATCAAGACTCTTGGATCCAGATTGATTGTAATCTGATGGCTAGATCTGATGGTGCATGATGATCAATAGGCCCTGAGGAGTATTAAATTTTGCATGAGATATTGTGAAAAATATAGGAAAATGATGGACCTGGGACTCGAACCCAGGTCCTTTCCCTCACATGCACGTTATTTTACCAATTGTACAACCAACTCATTCGTTACGTAAAACAACACAAAAACATAATATATTAAAATTGGTCAGCTATGTCAAAATAAAGTAAAAAACGCGCGAGAATTTGAACTGGATAATGGAAGGTTTCCACGCATCATCCCCTTCCTCCCTCCGTCGTTTTAGATGTTCAGACCTATAGTGACGGTCTACGTTTGTAGCTATACCTCCTGCAACTTAAAAAAACCCAGAATATGCAACATAAATCAAATGTGAGGCCATGGATCGATTGGCCTCACTCTCCTGAGAATGATAGTGCCCTTAATTTCATCCAATTTTTTCTCTATCTAAGGTTCCCCAAATTGGAAGCTCGGAACCCTAACAATGGTGGGTCCTCGTACCTGCACTCAAACTCAAAATAATACATCCAAAAACATTCTATGGATCACCACGAATCAAAATATACAAGCGAATTGAATTAATAATGAATGAATGGAAGAAAACGGTTTTGGAAAAATTGAGTACAAACCGTGACTTGGGGAGGGTGTTTCACGAAGCTACAAGCCATGTAATTGATTGGAATAACTTCAGGGAACCTCCAGGAACGTGTTTTGACACTTATTTGGGGTTGAAACAATCTGGAAGTGGAAGTTCAAATTTGACAACTTAGTGTTTCTTTTCCAAATTTGACAGGGGTTCTCCAGATCCTATAACTTTGTTTGATGCTTGCCAAAAGCTTGCTTATATAGAGAGTAGTGAGAGAACACGAAAATACCATGCTTGTAACAGCTAGGGTCAAGTTCTTTAATGCCGTGAATGGCCATTTGAAACCTTGGCGAAAGTCATGGGATTTTGTCCCATTTTGAATTTTGAATGAGTGCCAATATCTTGGCCTTGCTGTACACGAAAATTGGGACCCTTCCATGCATTAAAACAAGCCTTAAACATATTATTTATAATAATCTTGATTTATTTGATTTTTAATTAAATAAAATTAATTTAAAATGCAAATAAAGTCAAGACCATGCAAAAATGTTTTTAGGAGTCCTCTATGATCTTAGAAACATGTTTGAAGTTCAAGAATTTGAGCCATTTCCTTAAAAATTCAAATTTGCCCAATGCATATTTCTTGAAATTTCCCAAATTTTCCCAAATTGGGAAAGCCATAACTTTCTCAATTTTTACCTCATGATGATGATCTTGTACTTTTTAGAAAGCCCAATATGTCTACTTTAATCCCTCTTTTGATCAATTTTTCTTTTGAAGATGTTATATTGATGTTAAAGGTCTTGGAAAAAGTGGCTTTTATTGACTTTGTAAAAATGATTTGTAATGTATGAACTTGTATCTTTCAAATGGTGCATTTATTAGACTTGAGGGATAAAGAGAAGTTGTAGGGAATTATATTCTCTTAAAAATTATCTTTGTTTGGTAAATTTCTGATAAATTATGAGGAAGTTATGCTTGGTCAAAGTTTGGTTTACTTTTCCTATAGAAACCCTAATTTGCTATTTTTGACTTTTAATGAATTAGGAGCATTTCTTGAGGAATCATGATCAACCCTTGATCAAATGATGGACATAACTCCAAATGTTGATGTTGACCAAAAATATTGAAGTTTGCCTGTATATAGGTCACAATTGACTTTGACCTAGCACAATTGATTTTCCAATACTTGAGCAATTGTATGAGCAAAGCATGAAACTTGGCATGGATGATATTGAGGACATGTTAGGACCATGGGAAGAATTGGATACCATTGGAGCTCAAACATCTTGATGAAAATGGAAACCCTAGTTGGGGGGCTCATTGCCTTAGGAGGAGAATTTGCCTGATCAATTCTTGGGCATCCTTGGGGCAAGTTGAGGATCTCAATAGGCATGTGTTGAGTAAAATGAGAGGGTAAATTTTAGGGTACAACACTACCGAACCGAAAAATCTTAAATGACCTAAGCTTGGTTTAAATCCAGACCATACCTCTTCTAGAGTCACCTTATCAAGCTTCTTTGTAGGGCACCTATTCAACAAATAGGCGACTGTAGAAACAACATCACCCTATAGCTCCTTGGACAAGTCTTTTCCATTTAACATGCTTCGAACCATGTTTAGTATCAAATGATTTTTCCTCTCGACGAATCCATTATGTTGTGGCGTATAGGGTGGCGCAACTTCGTGCATTATCCCCTCTTCATCACAATAATTCCCAAACTCATTCGAGGTATATTTACCCCCGCCATCTGTTTTGAGAATTTTAAGTTTGTGACCACTTTGCCACTCAACCTTGGACTTGAATCTTTTGAACACATAAAATACCTCATCCTTTCTCTTGATTAGGTATGTCCATATTTTTATACTTAAATCACCGATAAAAATGACAAAGTACCTATTTCCACCATATGAGTCGACTTGCATTGGCCCACAAACATTGGAGTACACCACCTCAAGGTGATGTTTGGTTCTATGACCTGCATCCTTGTTAAAACTACTCTTGTGAAAATTCCCTTGCACACACTCTTCATATATCTCAGTTGGAACATTGATTTTTGGCAACACGGTTACCATACCATCCATTTGTAATACGTCGATATCTCTAAAATTGAGATGTCCAAGACAGTAGTGCCACAACCACTCATCACGACTTGCCGTTGTAGCAAGACACCTATGCTCCATCACTTTCAACTCTAACTTGAAAGTCCTATTGGAAGCCATATGTGCTTTAAGGACTAAAACCTCGTTTCAGCCCAAATGTGCAAAGTCGTATTTTCCATGTGAATCATGTAATTCTTCTCAAGCAATTGGCCAATGCTTAAGAGATTACATTTGATTCCTGGAATGTATAGTACATATTTGATCAAGGAATGGCCACCATCCCTTCTCATGATCAAAACATCATTGACCCCGTCGGCTGCTAAAGCGATGTCTTACGTGAATTTCACCTTATTCTTCGTGCCTTGATTGATTTTGACAAACCAATCTTTTCTACCCATCATATGTTTTGAAAAACCAGAATTCAAGTACCACTCGTCACTGCCTTGGACTCCATCTTGAACCATTACATTTAAATTTTGCTCCGAATGTGTTTCTGTAGCATTCCTCGAACTGTTGCAGCTGTTGTCCAACAACTTGCAACTGCTACTACTGCTATCTATCCACTTATTACCACCATAATTCTCCTATTAGATCATGACTAGAAGCGTGTTTTCTTCATCCACCTCTTGTCGAGCAACCTTAGCCTCATCACTTTGATTTTCCCTTGATTTCGCATTACAATCTCTTGCGAAAGACCAACTCTATGACAATTGTAACACTTCACATTACTCTTGTCAATCTTCTTGGTGTAGTTGCCTTGACCACTACCTTTGAAGATGATCTCATCTCTTTGCCTCATCAAACCCTTTGAATTTTGTGAATCTTTTCCACCGAAATTCTGGAAATTTTCCTTTTCCTTCGAAGGCCATTTTCCTTTTGATCTTTTACTTTTCTTGTTGAACAATGCTTGTAAAGAAATCTCCTCTTTATACTTATTGTTTCCCCTTTCATACATCATTTGCTCGTGAGCTTCAAGAGAGCTATGGAGCTCCTCTTTGCTCAATGTTGAAAGATCCTTCGACTCTTCAATCACCACTGCAATGTTGTCAAATCTTGGTGTCAAAGAACACAAGATTTTCGATACAACATTCTGCACCAAAACAGTTTCTCCATGAGACTTAATTTGATTCACGAAACGCGTGATGCACGTTATGTAGTCGTTGATTGTCTCTGTATCTTCCATTTGAACCAATTCAAAATGTCGCTTGTGAATTTGTAACCTCACCACTTTTGCTTTATTAGCCCCTTCATAAGCTTTCTTTAAGATCTCTAAGATCTCACATGCTTGCTTTGCGGAATCACAATCACCCACTTTCTCAAAGTTGTCATTATCGACGCAAGAATAGATCAAGAACAACGCCTTGTAGTCTTTCTTCTTCTCTTCCTTGTGTGTAACCTTTGGTGCATCTGTTGCCTCTGCAACAAGGGGAGTAGTTCCATTGTTGACCACTTCAAGAACATCTTGATAGCCAAACAACACCTTCATTTACTTGCACCATTTATCATAGTTCTTCGAATCAAGGGTTGAAAGATTAGTGGGGAGTCGATCGTTGGAGACAATAGTCATCTTTGCAGCAGATTATGGATCAGAACCAAGGTTCTTGATGCCAAATGTTGGAACATACACAAAGACTAGTGATGAGTCAATAGAGAATTTGTGTTAATTGGAGAAGATGGAATGAACCGTAAGAGAGAGAGAGAGAGAGAGAGAGAGAGAGAGAGAGAGAGAGAGAGAGAGAGAGAGAGAGAGAGAGAGAGAGAGAGAGAGAGAGAGAGAGAGAGAGAGAGAGAGAGAGAGAGAGAGAGAGAGAGAGAGAGAGAATATATGACAAATAACATTAACTAAAATGTTACAACTTGAGGAATATTTATACTAGCCAACAAAATTATTGGGAAACAAAACAACTTAAAATAAGCTAAAAAACCCAAACACGGGTTCATAATCGGTTACGCCAAACACCGTAACCGATTACGTCTACGATAAATAGAATAACAGAACTGAAACTGTCTTATATAATCGATTATGTCTTTTTACGTAACCGATTACGCCTGCGAAAAAAACAAATCTCTATATTTCATAAGTACTTATTTTTTAAACTTGTTTCTTCTAATATACTTCCAGAAATTTATACAATACATTTGAATTACTATATACATCCAATATTTCTAGAATAGTCCCAAAACATCGTCTCAAACAAAAATCTTTTACGAATATAACACTAATTTAACCAATTTAACTACATTTAACAAGTGATTGACAAATTCTATTAAAATAATTTAAATTGTTAGTAAAATTTGAGTGAGGTTAAGTTTGCGAGAAAATATACCCTAATGTTTAGCTATAGTTGAATTCTTATTAAAATTAAACTTGGGATTTTCAATATATCATTTAACCATAGTGAAACTGTGGCCAATATTTATTACTACATTTATAAAATTTCAATTTATGCGTGGCAAAATTTTACAACTTCACTTTTATCCACTATTTTATAAATTGTGGCTATATTTTTTTCTACAATTTTGTTGGTGTTGTTTTGCCACTATATTTCGGTAGCATTCAATAACTTAAATATTTATTATTAAATATTTTATATAATCAAAATCATGTAATGAAAAATAATTGTTATAAAAAATTATTCAAAATATCGTCAAATTTAAAAAGTTATCAACAACTTCGTAAATGAAGTAATCTATCAATTCTATTTCAAGTGTATGAATCCTAATTTTGAGAGCAATAAGTTTGGACATGCGACCTTAGTATTAATTAAAGTTTAATTATTAAACAGCCACATAAGTACTTTTCATTGAGTTGTTATTGGTATAAATTAATCAAAAGTTCCTCCACGCAATTTATTTATAGTTCTCAAGTGAGCTAAATGAAGAAATAATAAAAAATCAAAATCTTTGACTTGGCCCACATAGGATCATGAACTAGATTCTTCTTTCCAAATACGGAAGTACTTGAATTATGATTTTCAGTATTAATATCCAAACTTTGGGAGACAACTTTGATTTTTTTTATATTGCATTTGATGACTTCATTTGTCCACATGTTATTCCTATATCCTATGCTGTCCAAATATAGTAACTAATCATTTTTGATAAAATAAAATTATAATATTAGTCATTGTCCATGTTTATGTTGTTGTTCCTTTGATACTCACATATAATATACACATGATACTTTGGGCACCAAGCTTCAGGAGAATCTTCTCTCTCTCTCTCTCTTTCTATATAGTAGAATCTTAATAATCTAATGTTATTGAATATACTTTCTTCTTACGATCAATAAGATAATATAAAAGATGGTTTGATAAGACCATTTAAATAGTATCACAAAGCGTGTGATAATATATAAACTCAAATAATTATGCAACATTATAAATATATGTCTAGAATTATACTACATATGTATTGTTAAATTTTTAGTATTGAAATCAAGACATAATTGTCTAGGTTATATATATATATATATATATATATATATATATATATATATATATATATATATATATATATATATATATATATATATATATATGTGTGTGTGTGTACAATACAAAAATATAAAACTGAATATACGAATAAATGTTTGATATCCAGAAAAAATACTACGTGATCTAAAATATATTGAAAATTAAAAGAACAGTTGAAATATCTTTCACATCTTGCTCAAGTCATCTTACCTTTACATTTGTCTTGTCTCAAAGTATCTGAAATAACAACATGAATGAGGTGAGAATACTAAATCTCAATGAACTCTACACAAAAACATTGAGTCTGCTCGGCTTTACAAGATACACTAGCTTCATTCATGTACAGTCTATACCAACTCACATGTCACTCGATCATACAAGTAACGATCATGAGATTCCAATAATCTCATCTCAAGCGTAATTTATCGCCCAATGGCTTCACATTACGCATCAGTCACCTCAGCAGTTTCATAAGATAACAAATGTCTTTCCCCGACCAATAACTCATCATTCGAGTTGAAATTCGGGTCACAGAGCATTCACAAATCGAGGCAAAACATTTTCTTGACCAATAACTCATCGATCGAGTTGGGATTTGGGTCCCAGAGTATGCAGTCTTCAATGGACATCTTTCCCCGACCAATAACTCATCGGTCAAGTTGGAAATCGGGTTACAGATTCCCCCACGAAGTGAAAAGTCTTTCCCCATACAATAACTTGTCTCTCGAGTTAGGATTCAGATCACAAACTCACTTCTCGAAGTGTAATGTCTTTCCCCGACCAATACTCGTCACTTGAGTGGGTTCGAGTCACAAACACACTTCATCACACTAGAATATCTTTCCCTAACCATAAAAACTCCATAATTTAGTGTGTTTGACTTGGAGCACTTTTTAGATGGGTGACCTTACAAGGTGTTTATAAAAAGGAGTGTGAGTATAGATAAAGCGTAATAAAAAGATTTGTGTTGGTTTGTAGGGGATAGTTTGTAAGAACAAGATTTGGTTCTGCAATATCATCTTTGAGTTTTGATGATAACAAATGAGTATGTTTGTATGAATAATTTTGATACTATAATATTTGTTATTGTTGAGTATTTAACAAACATGTTCTGCTTCTGATGGATGGCGTGGCCAAGACATTAGAAGAGAATTAATTCTGCTTCTACGCTACAGCAGCTCTGTTGAACAGTAGCAAGACACTCCAGAAGACTCTAAAGTGTAAGCTTTGATATTTGTCTAAAGAAACTAATCAGAAGATCTGAAGGCAGAAGTTTCTACTTACATCCAGATGCTAAAGACTCAAGCTTCTAAAGACAACATGTTCTAAGGAAACAGTCAGAAGATCTGAAGATCTAAGTTTCTACTGAAGTCCAGATGCTAAATACTCAAGTTTCTAAAGACAGTATGTTCCAAAGAAACAAAGTTAGAAGATCTGAAGACAAAGTTTCTACTGAAGTTCAGATGCTGAAAACTTGTGTTTCTAATAACAAGGTTCTAAAGAAAAGGGTTCTAAAGATCAAGTGCTGAAGACTTTAAAGACATAAGTTCTAAAGATTCTAAAGACTTGAAGTTCAATAGAACCAAGGTTCCAAGAAACGGTTCTCACAACCAAGTGCTAAAGACTTTAAAGACGCGGTTCTGAAGACTCCGAAGACTTGAAGTTCTGATGACCTTATGTTATGTTCCCGCTTCTAAACTCATGCTAGCAGAAGCCTCTGAAATGCAGAAGGAAAAAATATAACGTTAACGTGGTACAAATAATACATGGTACAATCAATGTTTCATTCTATAACCATGAAAGCACATACACGTCACATGATCTTGTCTCTCACATTACTGTTCAAGCTGCCGATGTTTCTGGAAATCTCAAGAGTACCCCTCAACGGATATATTATTTTATTGGATATATAAAAGCTTGAAGACTAGGATAGAAAGTAGCCAATAAACTAAATATTCACCCACAAATGATGTTCATAACTTTCATATTCTTTAGTCATTATTCTTAGAATAGTTTACATATTTAGCTTGTGCAGAAGCAATACTCTTGTAAACAAAACTTGTATTCAAACGGTTGTTTGATTTTCCTTAAGGGACCGGGTAGGTCTGTATCCTTAAGAAGTATATGACTTGAGTTTTATAGGTTGTTAGTCACTTGCAGGTAGCTTGTGTATTGTAATAATCAGGTTGATTATTGTTTGATATTCCTTAAGGGACTGGGTAGGTGTGTATCCTTAAGAAGTCTATGACTTACGAGTCTTAGAGGTTGTTAGTCACTTGCGGGTAGCTTGTGAAAATTGTAATCAGTTTGGTTATAGTGAATTAAGTCCTCGATTGAGTGAGGCGAAATCACCTTGGCGGGTGAACTAGACTAGCTTGATAATTTTCAAGTGAACTAGTATAAACATACATTGTTCTTTACTTCTTGTTCTTACTTATTGGTATTATCAAGAGTGAAGGAAAAAAGATTTTAACTTAAAGGGGAATATTTTTAAAGAAATTTTTTTGTTTTAAAAACCCAATTCACCCCCCCCCCTTTCTTGTGTTTTTCACACCTCCAATTGGCATCAGAGCTCCGGTTCTGAGGAGATAAAAAGTTTGAATTTTTATCAACACTTAACACTGTCCAGTATCGATCCAGTGTGTGTGAAAAACCAATGGCTACACCTACTTCCACTATTGATAATAGGGATAATGATATAGATCACTACAGTTCAAAACCTCCTATGTTTGATGGGGAGAAATTTGACTATTGGAAGGATATAATAGAAAGTTACTTTATAACATATGACTTAGATCTGTGGGACTTGGTAGTTGATGAATACACTCACCCAGTAGATGATAAAGTTCATAAGATTGCAAAAAATGCAATGACGGAAGCACAAAAGAAAGTATGCAGAAATCACTACAAAGCAAGAACCATTCTTCTAAGTGCTATTTCATATAATGAATATGAGAAAATCACAGATAGAGAGACTGTAAAGTCTATCTTTGATTCTCTCCAAATGACACGTGAAGGCAACACACAAGTAAAAGAAACAAAGGCTCTGGCCTTAATTCAAAAATATGAAGCCTTCAAGATATAATAAGATGAATATGTGGAAATGATATTTTCAAGATTTCAGGCTCTTGTGGTAGGACTTAAGGTTATGAATAAAGGTTACTCCACTATAGATCATGTTAAAAAGATTATCAGAAGTATTCTTGTCAAATGGAGACCAATGGTAACTGCTTTAAAATTGGCAAAGGATCTGAACAACACCTCTCTTGAAGAGCTGATTAGCTCTTTAAGAAGTCATGAAATAGAGCTGGAACAAGATGAACCTCAAAAGAGGATAAAATCAGTTGCTCTAAAGTCTACTTCTGGGAAAACCAAGGCTTGTCAAGATAAGGAAGAATCAGAAGAATTTAAAGAAGATTCAGATGATGATGAACTCTCTCTGATATCCAGAAGAATAAGTCAAATTTGGAAGCACAAACAAAGCATGTTTAGAGGTCAACGAAGGACATATGGAAGAGGTGAATCCACTTCCGGTCAGAGTAATGCTTATAGAAAAGAAGTTAGTTGCTTTGAATGCAACGAGCATGGACATTACAAAAATGATTGTCCAAAGCTAAAGAAAGACAAGAAGCTTAAGAAGGATTACAAAGCTAAGAAGGGTCTCATGGAAACATGGGATGATTCAGAATTAGAAGATGAAGATTCTAATGAAGAGCATACAAACGTGGCATTCATGACCAGGACCAGCAAGGGAGAAGCATCATCAAAAGAAGAACTGACACTAAACTATGAGTCAGACTCTAATGACAACAAAGAGATTTCCTTGATGGCACCACTGAAACACCAGTTATAGTACCTGAACAGTGGATGCTCGCGACACATGATGGGTGAAAGGCATATGTTTTGATATTTGGAACTTAAGTCTGGAGGCGTTGTTGGGTTCGATGGAAATCAGAAGGGAAAGATCATCGGCTCTAGAACAATTGGTAATGGTAAATTCCCTTCTATTGAAAATTTTCTTTTAGTCGAGGGTCTGATGCACAACTTATTGTCAATCAGTCAACTTAGTGACAATGGTTACGAAGTCATTTTTAATCAAACATCCTGTAAAGCTGTTAGTCAGAAGGATGACTCAGTTTTGTTCAATGGCAAGAGGAAGAACAATATTTACAAAATAAGGTTATCAGATTGAAAAATAAAAATGTAAAATGTCTTTTGACTGTTCAAGAAGAGAAGTGGATCTGACATCGACGTCTGGGTCATGTTAGCTTGAGAAAGATTTCTCAAATAAATAAACTTGGATTAGTCAGAGGCTTGCCCAATATGAAATATACTTGAGATACCCTTTGTGAATCTTGTCAGAAAGGCAAATTTTCAAAAACCTCTTTCAAAGCTAAAAAGATTGTTTCTACTTCTAGGCTATTAGAACTTCTTCACATTGACTTATTTGGACTAGTGAAAACTTCTTTTATCAATGCTAAGAAATATGGACTTGTCATTGTTGATGATTAAAGTAGATGGACATGGATAAAATTCTTGAAACACAAGGATGAGTCATACTCTGTATTTGCTTCCTTATATTCCCAAGTGCAAAATAAAAAAGATTGCAAAATAATCAGAGTTCGAAGTGATCATGACGAAGAATTTGAAAATAAAGATTTTGAAAAACTTTTTTATTCAAATGGCACAGTACATGATTTTTATTGTCCTAGAACTCCACAATAAAATGGAGTTGTAGAAATGAAAAATAGAACACTGCAAGAAATGGCTCTCACCATGATTCAAGAAACTCAGATGGATAAGCACTTTTAGACAGAAGCAGTGAATACAACGTGTTATATTCAAAATAGAATCTCTATAAGACCTATTTTGAGTAAGACTCTGATAAGTGCAAATTATAGTTATTTTTGTATATCCTTTTTGTTGCACTTATCGAATTTTTGTTAATATCGTTGAATAAAACCAACTTTTGGGTGAATACGTTTAGTTTATGTTTATTTCTGTTTTTGTGTACATAGTGTATCATTTGATGTTTTTCCATTCATTTTGTAGGTATTTGTTGCATTTTGGAGCATTGAGGAATAAGGTGTCGAAGGCATGGCTCCGGATGCGCGTTTTCAGAATAAAAGACTAATTTCGGGAAATTCTGTCCAGGAGAGCTCGCTTAGCGCGCAGAGGCCACTAAGAGTGAGTGGCGCTCAGCGCATTTTGTAGCATGCTGTTTGCTTTGACATTTTTGCAGAACCAAAGTTTTGAAGCCCCCTTAGTGCGGATAGCGTGCTTAGTAGGGTTTAGGTCATCTTAATGTGTTAAATAATGAAGTTGCACTTAGCGCGGTCTGCTGAGTTTTATTTTATAAAAACATATTTCATTCATTTTTAGGTTATGGTGTTGGGGAATTTTTTTCTCCCAACTCCATCAACTTGTAAATTTTGTTAGGATTATATTAGATAATAACTGTGGAGCTTGCATACAGATGATCCAGGGTGGATTGCTCTTCGATCGATGCTGACAAACCGGTAGATCTATGATTCATTTCTCTTCCTATTTGTGTAATCTCTATTGGTTGGGTTTGTATGTATATTTTCTTTGAACTGATGTATATTTTTCGCCCTTGGCATTATATAAAACTTGCTTTACGAATCTTTATGTATGGTTGTCCTGGATTTTTAATCTGTGTTAGGGATTTGATTTGTTATAGACATATACTGCTTAGATTCTTATCTAGGATGATTATCTGTTAGTTTCTGATTCTAGAGATAGATTTAGAGATGACATATGCTTGGGTATCAGAGCTTAATTCCTCTGTTTTTTATGTCTCTCTGAGAGATCGTCAATACAGGCGAGCACAATTGAGTTCTGTCTTGTTGAGGTGGTTGAGAGATTGCTACCGAGGTGATGCAGTTGGTCTCTCAATTTGGGTTAGAAATGACTTAGGTTGTGAGTGATACGTAGTGACATTGATGAATATTGTAGGTTGAGTATAACAGGTCGATAGGTTTAAGTCTGTGAGAAGTAGTATATATGCATGCTTGATAAGTTATTCCTTTTTCCTTTTAATACATTTATTTTCTATTAATACATTTTATTTCAACCCATTTATCCCCAAACTCATTAACAAGAAATTTGTCGAATGAAAAATCAATAACCAATCTTTGTGGACACGATACGATATAACCTATATCACCCGGTAAATTAATAACTTACTTTTTGCTTGCCGCTTTACAACAGCAACAGACTCCTTATGAATTGTGGAAGAATAGAAAGCCCAACATTTCCTATTTCCATCCATTTGGATGTACTTGTTATATGTTAAACACTAAAGAGAATCTAGGTAAGTTTGATTCCAAGGCATATAAGTGTCTGCTATTAGGATACTTTGAATGCTCTAAAGGCTTCAGAATCTATAACATAATCAAAAATAGTGGAGGAATCAATCCATGTCAGATTTGACAATAATCTTGACTATGAAAAGTCAAAGTTGTGTGAAAAGCTTGTAGATGTGACTATAACATTCATTGAACCAAAGGAGAAGATTCAAGAAGATAAAGAATCAGAAGATCTTTCTTCTGATGTTAGTGATAGTCCTTCTAATCAACCTCAACCAAGGAAGAACATAATCATATCCTCTCATCCTGAAAATCTTATTCTTGGAAGTAAAGATGCTCCAGTCAGAACAAGGTCAGTTCTCAAACCTTCTGATGAAGTGCTTCCGGGTTTAGTTTCTTTAATAGACTCTACATCTATTGAGGAAGCACTTCTATATAAGGATTGGATTCTGGCTATGGAAGAAGAACTGAACTAATTCTCATTAATGATGTATGGGATCTTATTCAGAAACCTAAAGTGTCCACGTCATTGGAACCAGATGGGTGTTTAGAAACAAGCTCAATGAGAAAGGTAAAGTTGTCAGAAACAAAGCACGACTGACTGCACAAGGTTATAGTCAACAAAAAGTAATTTACTATACATAAACCTTTGCACCAGTCTCCAGGTTAGAAGTTATTCGGTTGTTAGTTTCTTTTTTTGTAAATCATAACATCATCCTTTATCAGATGGATATTAACAATGCATTTCTGAATGGTTATATTTTAGAAGAAGTGTATGTCAAATAGCCTTCTGACTTTGAAAACTCTGAGAAATCAGACTTTGTTTTTAAACTAAAGAAATCTCTTTATGGCTTGAAACAAGCTCCTAGAGCTTGGTATGACAAATTGAGCAATTTTCTTTTAGAAAATAAGTTTACCAGAGGAAAGGTTGACACTACGATCTTCTACAAAACATTAAAAATGATATTTTAATTGTTCAAATTTATGTTCATGATATTATTTTTGGCTATGCTAACCCATCCCTCTGCGAGGAATTCTCTAAGTTAATGCAGACTGAATTCGAAATGAGCATGATGGGGGAATTTAAGTTCTTTCTGGGAATCCAGATTGATCAAAAACCATAGGCTACTCACATTCATCAAAGTAAGTACACCAAAGAACTTCTAAAGAAATTTAACATGACATACTGCACTGTGGAAAATACTCGAATGCATCCAACATGTATTATGGGGAAATAAGAGGTAAGTGGAAAGACATGTCAGAAGCTCTATCGTGGTATGATGGGCTCTCTTCTGTATCTGACTGCATCTAGACTTGATATTTTATTCAGTTTCCATCTTTGCGCTAGATTCCAATCTGATCCTAGGGAATCTCACTTAACTGTTGTTAAGAGGATTATAAGGTATCTAAAAGGAACCCCTAACATTGGCTTGATATATGAGAAAACATCAGAGTATTCTCTTTCTAGTTTCCGTGATACAGACTATGCTGGAGATCGACTAGAGAGGAAAAGTACTTCTGGAAATTGTTAGTTTCTAGGCAAGAATCTGATCTCATGGTCAAGCAAGAGGCAATCAACAATTTCTCTTTCAACAGCAGAAGCAGAGTACATATCAGCAACACCGTGCAGTAATCAGATGTTATGAATGAAGAATCAGCTGGAAGATTACCAGATATATGATAGTAACATTCCTATCTTATGTGATAATATGCCACTATTTACTTGAGTAAGAATCTTATCCTACACTCTATGGATAAACACATAGAAATCAAACATCATTTTATTAGAGATTATGTTCACAAAGGGATCATATCTTTATAATTTATAGATACAGACCATCAGTGGGATGATATTTTTACAAAACCCTTAGCTGAAGATAGATTTATGTTTATTCTAAAGAATATGAAAATGGATCTCTATCTAGAGTAAGGTGTCATTAGAATCAAACATGTCTTAGTCGTAGTCTGAAGGAATAAGATTCTGACTTAATAAAAAGACTTCTAACTTGTTTTATCTCAGTCAACAGAAGATGTTTCGGTAAAAGATGTCCCTAATCAGATGGATATCTTCGTGGTTTTCCAGATGCTCAGAATATCTAACACATTACCTAAATAAACTTAGTGTCTATCACACTCTACCTAGGTTATACACGAGCATTTAACGTTTCTTGAAATTGATTAATCCTGATTAAATTTATTAACTACTCCTATCCACTATGTCTTGGGAATAGTCATACTCATATGCCTTTGTTTGATATTCCCTGTCGTGTTCCAATTAAATTTTTTCGTGTTCTTTCACCTTAATGTTTGATTTACTTCTTCTTTCATTTCCTTCTTTTAGAGGTCTGATGACATCATTTGAGTGTTTCAATTGTCTTACTTTGCGAATTGCTTGAATGAGTATTTATATCTCTTCTCATATGTAGTCATTCATCCAGTCCTTATCCTTGTATCATCTTCAACTGTCTCTTCTCCTCAAGCTTGTCGGCATAACATGGTTGTTAGAACTTTTCAAGGAGATTAAAATCTTCTCGAGGCAATCAAAGAGAAAAGACCCAACTATGTGTCAGATCATGGTTTCATCAACGAGGTTATTGAAAATCAAGGATGGTTTGGGTATGCAATAATGCTGATAGGTCTTATTTATCCTAACCTCTTAAAGAATTTATGGCTTCATGTTTTTGTTAGTCCTGATGGAAACGTCATTCATTCTCATATCTTTGGCGTTCCGATTACCATCACTCGCTCCTCCATTGATGAAGCCATCCAAACTCCACCTTTACCCAACTCTTGCATGAATGTTGACATGTTTCTAAATGTTCCTAAATCTTCATTTGGATATGACACCATTGACTCATATCATTTGAAACCACTTGCAAAAATCTGGTTTCAGTTCCTACTGAAAAATCTTCATCCCAGAGGAGAGGATCTTGATAAAGTTTTTCCTAGGGATATGTGTCTTCTTTATTTCCTTCACAAAAGTATTCCAATTCATCTTTCGGCAATAATATTCAATCATCTGAAGCTATCAATCCTAGCATCCAGGAACTCTAAAAAATCATTCATTCTGTATGGACGTGTATTGTCTGAATTGTTTGAGTTAGCAGATATAATTGAAACTGTTCAAAGAAGTCTGTTCATCATAGGCAATGCTCTATTTGATAACAATTGTGATATGTTTAAAGTTTATATATCTTTCTATGTCTACGTTCATTCTGTTGTAATCTCCTTCAAATATCAATGAAACTTATCTTTTCCTATTGTTTCTTCTGGTTTTTATGTCTTTCACACATAATTACCTTTTTTATTATAACAAAAAGGGGGAGTAATTAAATGAACATGATTTTGATTTCAATAATCAAATTCTGGAAAATATTCTCTGAAAAGAGCTGCTTACATTCTAACCCAGTTAAGCTTCTGTTTCTGTTATAATTGTTTTTCTTTTTCAGGACATGAGAACACTGATTAAAGAATATCTGAAAGCATTATGTCTAACTTGTTGGTTTCAGACTCCTATTGGCTTCAGACTCGGAAGATGTTTTTCAATTCATAATCCGACTCCAAGAAGTGAAATCTAGAATCAAACTCCAAGAATTGAGAATCTGGAAGTTGTCTTTGTGACATTAAAGTTTCAAAGCTTTCAATTTGATTTCATTCTCAGTGGCATCTAAAGTCAAGATTTAATAAGAAGAAGTTATGTGAAATCAAGATCTCAACTGTTTGATTGGCATCAAGATCTCAATTTTTCCATTGGCATCCAGAGTCAAGACTCTTAAAATCTCGATATCCAATCTATTGGAACCAGAGATATTTTTACTCAAATGGTTCAGAGTAAGGATATTTGATCTTCATCAAGTCATTAACTCAGAGGGAGTATCATAAAAAGGATAAGTATTTGTAGCGGTGAAAATCGGAGATCAAGCTATTAATTAACTTGTCTCGCAAATAAGCAAGAGTCGCCACCGCGCTTTATTATTTCCAAGGGAAAAGTGCGAAATAAAACCCATAAATATGCAAAGTAAGTGCAATACTAAAAGTAAAGAAAAATACAATGCATTTGAAAAAGGTCGAAGGTTCGGGGGTTGGTTATAAAAAGGGAAGGTACTAGCACCCTATGTATCGATAGTATCCTATAGGAACCATTTAAAATATTTGTCTTTTGTTTAAAATTAGTTTGCTTTCTAAATGAGTGTGGGGATGGGATTTTGAAAATGCAACGATCTAGTGTAGAATATTTTGGGTTAAAAGAGGTGTGAGTTTTTAAAATTAGGGTTTAGAAGAGATTTGTTTTTAGATTAATAAAACTAAAAAAAATGTACACAGGGGTTTTCGCTCAATCGTATTAAATATATTCGATGAGATGAAGTCAACAAATTTAATCATTTCCCTTGGAATTAATCACAAGCATCATTAAAATAACATTTGGCAACTCATAGTAAAGTGATCAAACGTCAATCATTATAAACAAAACCTAATAATAGGTTGCATGAGGCCTTAGCACAAATATCATAAGCATAACATGACATTAAGGTTAAGAGAAATTATCAATAGCATGGAATCAACAATCAAATTTTAACACTCAAAAGAAAATAAGATCAAAATAATACTAATGTAAAAACACACATCTTGCTAATATATATTTTTATCATAAAAAAATTAAAATCGAAATAGAAAGAGAAAAGAAAATTAGAAAATAAATATCTAAATAATGGTTAAAAGGAAAATAGTGAGGAAAACCTAGGGGTGTAAGTAGAATAATTTAGATGGGCTGGAGAAATTAACAAGTTAGTATAGCTGTTGTACCCCAAAATTTGCCCTCTCATGTTTCCAAAGGTTTTTTCTCTTATATGGGTGGTTACAAACACTTGCCTAAAGAAAATGAAATTTTTGAATGTTAGCAAAGTGTCTTTCGATTGGCAGTTCAACAATGTCTTTTGATTGGCATCTGAGTAATGTCCTTCGATTGACACATCAAAGCAAAGGGTCCTTCGATTGGCATAACAACAAGCTTTGACCGGGCTCCTAAAACCCTTCAAACAAGCATTGGACCACAAGCTTCGATTGGTCGTTGAATCTCCTTCGATCAATCTTAGTTCACAAAGCTTCCATTGGGAAAAATGCCCCTCCAGCTTGTCATCAGCGCATATATGCCTCTTGATGCTTGTCTTTGGTCTACTAGGCAAAAACTTCCTCATGCTTGCCTTGGTTTCACAAGGAAAAGACCCATCAACTTGCTTCAATTCACAAGGAAAAAGACCCCTTTTACTGGTCTTCGATTCACAAGACAAAGGGTTGCCCCAGACATGCTTCGATTCACAAGGCAAAGGCGCCTTTTCAGCTTGCCTTCAGTACACAAGGCCAAGACTTCTTCAGATTTGCTTTCAGTCCACTAGGCAAAAAGTTTCCTTAGACCCACAAGGAAAATACCTCCTCCATGCCTGATTCGATTCACTGGGCAAGGGCCTCTTTTATGCTTGCTTTAACCTGCCTCATGCTAGCTCCCACAAGGCATTGGCTGCCTTTGTGCCAGCTTCGAGTGGGAAAGGGTCCCCTTTGAAACAGTTTTCTACACTTTAGCACGCAGGATGGTCCCTTCGAAGAAGCATTCATTGGCCCATTCGAAGAACACATGACTATTGAAAACAAGTTTCCTTTGTGATGAGTCTTGATCCAAGATGCTTGCTGGCTAAAATCCTGTACGCTGCCAAGCCCAAACCCCTTACACAAGCACATTCCTGCCAAAGGAAGCTTCGACTGACCAGAATAAAGTCTTTTGATTGGGCTAGTTGAGTAGTGTCAGAGCAATCGAAGAGAGTGAACTTAGGGGCTGATCAAAGAAGCCAGAATGTTGAGACTTTGTATAAATCGAATCAAGATCCAGAGTCAATCGAAAAGAAAAGATCTGAGGGGCTTTCGAAGAAGCCCTGATGAAGGAAACTCTGAATAGATTCGAATCCAGAGTCGTCAAAAAGGACAAATGCTCTGACAAAGAGAATTTTGGGCAATTCGAATTGATGTATATTAAAGAAACTCTGATAAGGGAAAACTCTGAATTCATAGTCATCAAAGATCTGAGCAATTCAAATTGATGTGGACGGACTCCATCGAAGGAGCTGAATCAGAGCCATTCTAAGGAGGCAATCAGAGCCATTCAAATGAGGCAATCAGATCCATTCGAAGGAGGAAATCAGAGTCATTTGAAGGAGGGCATTCAAAATTCAAAGGTGTCCAGGTTCATAGCAAATTCAAAAGGGGATAAGAAACCATGTCTTTGGCAAAGTTTCAAAGTGATATTAATGGCCTTAAAACACCAACTTAATGGTTGTTTATTCCTTTGCCCTCTTGTCCCCTCCATCCCCTCTATATAAGGAGACCACATACATACGCACACAGACAAGAGACATAAGTCCAGAGGAACCATACACACATATTATTTTACACGAATACACAGCCTAAGAGAAGCACACCAAAAACTCTCAAAACTCAACAATATCACACCATACTTGTTCTCTCCTTTCAAATCCAAGAGCATCTAGCAACTCTAGTCCCCCACATAAGTTCCAGTTTTAAGCAAGGTAAGTCCCCTTGACCTTGCATCTCTCGTTTCGGCATGACATGCATATAGCCATGTACTTACTTTTCGTTTCAGCATAATATGTAGATAGCCTCTTAGGTGTGTTCTTCGTTTCTTCCCTCCTGGTTTGTTTGCTTTCCTTGTTGGAACTAACCTGTACAGATTCAAATGAAAGAAAAAAATAGTGTGAACGAAGGATATGCACTCATGCTGCTCCGCAAGTCCATGTTACTTCATATTCTAAATTAAAAGAAGCAGAGGAGTTCGCAGTCGAAGGTTGCTCATGCCCACTCACTGGCTCAATCGAATGAAATAGAGAAGGTGCAAATTGAAGGTTGCCCATACCATTCTCAAACTCAATCGAAGGAGGCAGGAAAAGGTGCAAATCGAAGCTTGCTCACGTCAATTCTCAAGCCCAATTGAAAGAAGGCAAAAGAAGGGTGAATCAAAGAAGTCCATGGCCTGGATCGAAGAATTCATTTCTCTTCTTTATTTTGTTCTTTGTTTTTACATTTTTCTTGTCTTTCGATTTGGTTGTAATAGCATAGGACCCTTACTTTCTACATTTTTACTGTTTTTCATATTAACAGTTAGATGTATGACTAATAGGATTGTATGGAAAGACTAATAACAAAACGCTAGCAAACTTAACAAAAAAGACAAAAATAATTGAACATAACACACATTGTACATATATACCTATAGGGTACCCCACTTTGTAATCTCAAGCCTCAACTCAACTTTAGTTTTGATGAAAGACAAACAAGCACTATGGCAAGAAGAAAAAGAAGTGGAATTAGCTTAAAGCATCATTCACTCAAAGCTTCAAGGATCATGGCAAGTAAACAAGTATATCAATTCTCATTTGAACTAAATTGATTAGAAATGTTCAAAAATGATATACACACTTGCCACAACACTTCACTTAAAGTTTAAAGCAAATTCTAAGTTTTTCACTAATGTAAATCGATTAACACATCATGTAAATCGATTTACATATGTTTTTTTAAAAACTGATTGCCCCTGGCAGCAATCGATTTACATGGAGTGTAAATCGATTGATTACTGAACTGAGTTAATTTTTTAACACTAGTAAATCGATTAACACATCATGTAAATCAATTTACACTTCAAATTTTTTGAAAACAAGAACGTTACAAACCCGTGCAATCGATTTACATCTAATGCTAATCGATTTACACGTTGTAATTTTTGAAAAATCTGAACTTGATTCAAGATATCCTTCACACCTTTTCTCCAATGGTTGCATGGTCATACATTGCATCTTCTCAAGTTTTACAAACATAAAAGTGGTATCCATTTGGAAAGGTATCTTGATTGCTTTAAATACTAAATCTTTCAAATTATAAAACAACTCTTCTCTCATGCAATAATTCTGAACTTTGTAAAATATTCAAACTTCATATTTCTTAATTTTTAAGAATAAAGATTTTCTGCACTTTCACACATATAAGAACAGAAATCTTTGAGCATTTTCTAACCATTGTGTTACAGTTTGAATTGCTTACAAGAGAAGAAAGAAGAAACTTCATTGAAGTCACTCTATGTGATCAACATCTTTCAAGAAATCATATTTCATAGAATTATACTAAGTGTAACTTATTTCCAGGATTGTTGGAATTAAGTATTAGAATACTTTTGTACCTTGTTGTCCATTGTTGGAAACAAGAGGTATCTTTTGAGAGGATTGTTCTCAAGAGACTTATTGGAAATCCAAGAGGGTGTTCTTGGTATTTGTTAGTGTCTTTAGTTGATAAGACTAGGAAGAGTCTTGTAAAAGTTCTAACAAAATAGTGAAATCTCTTGCGTGTTTGCAAGGGGACTGGACGTACTTCCGGGGTGTGGAAGGAACCAGGATAAATCTCCGTGTCTCTTTACTTTCTACACTTTACCGTTTTCCATAGCACTAAAACAAAACCAGAAAGTGTAAAATAAATCAAAAATCGACCACCACCTAATTCACCCCCCCTCTTAGGCGCAATCTTAAACTTACAATTGGTATCAGAGCAGGTTACAGGTAACCTGCTCCTAGAGATCCAGAATGGCTTCCGCAAATCAACAACCTGTTTTCAGAGATGGTGGTAGTAACAACAAGCCTCCTCTATTTTGTGGCGAATACTTTGATTTTTGGAAAATATGCATGAGGGCGCATCTAGAATCACAAGGAGAAGAAATATGGGATGCCGTAGAAAATGGTCCATTCATTCCTATAATAGTTATCAACGGTGTCGGCACGGCTAAACCCAAAACTGCATGGGATGATGACGACAAGAAAAAGTCCTCTATGATAAAAAGGCCGTAAATCTACTTCATGGTGCACTATGCATGGATGATTTCTTTCGTGTATCTGCATGTAAATCGGAGAAAGAAATATGGGACACCTTGGTACAAACACATGAAGGAACCGTTGAAGTTACGAGATCAAGGCTGAATACTTTAAGTCAACAATACGAGTTATTCCGAATGCATCCCGGAGAAACCATTCTCGACCTACAAAAGAGATTCATCCACTTAACAAATCACTTAAGTGCTCTTGGTAAAACCTTGACAAATGATGAACTCAACTTGAAAGTCCTTAGATCATTGACTAGGGAATGGCAACCAAAGGTAACGGCAATCTCGGAAAAGAAGAGTCTCTCCGCAATGACTTCCGCTACATTATTTGGCAAACTTCAAGAATACAAAATGGAACTCGGTAGACTTGAAAAACATGAGAATCTAAAAAAGAAATCCAAAAACATTTCTTTAAAAATTGATTCAAAGGAAGTAGTAAAAGAAGACAATCCGGAAGAAGATGAAAATTTCATGCTTCTTGTTAAAAGACTTGGGAAGTTTTTTGGCAGAAATGACAAGGGCGGATCTCATGCAAATAAGAGAAAGCACTTCAAGAAAAGAGAAGCCTCCACATAAACACAAGATGTCTCATGTTATGAATGTGGAAGCAAGGACATATCAAGCCAAACTGTCCAAATCTCCCAAAGAAAAACGGATTCAAAGGAAAGGAATAAAAACACAAGAAAGCCTACATAGCATGGGAAGATAATGATATGAGTAGTACATCGGAATCAGAAAGCGACGAATGTGCAAATTTAGCCTTAATGGCATCGCATCACTCCGACGAAGAAGAAGAGGTATGCTTGAAATCCACATCAAACCTTTGGTATCTTGACAGTGGATGTTCAAAGCATATGACAGGAGATGTACACCAATTTTCATATCTAGTACATAAAGCCAAAGGGTATGTCACCTATGGAGACAACACCAAAGGAAAGATTCTTGGCGTTGGAACAGTTGGCACACCTCCATCCATTCAAATTGAGGATGTTCTATATGTTGAAGGATTAAAGCACAACCTTCTTAGCATAAGTCAACTTTGCGATAAAGGGTTCAAAATCAAATTCAACAAAGAAGAATGCCTAATTATGGATGAGGCAACCAATGAGGTAAACTCAAAGGTATAAGATCTAACAATATTTTTATGATTACTTTAGATGATTTGTCTATGAAGGTACAATGTCTCATGGTAAACAACAATGACGCTTGGTTATGGCACAAGAGGATTGCTCACATAAACATGGAGCACTTGAAAAAATTAGTTAAGCATGACTTAGTTATTGGTCTACCAAAGATGAAATTCATCAAAGACAAATTATGTAGTGCATGCCAAAAGGGCAAACAAACCAAATCAACTTTCAAATCAAAGAATGTGGTTTCAACAACAAGACCACTTCAATTGTTGCACATAGATCTTTTTGGTCCATCTAGAACAAGAAGCTTCGGAGGTAACATTTATGCTTTAGTTATTGTAGATGATTTTTCCCGTTTTGCTTGGACTTTGTTTTTAGTGCACAAAAATGACGCATTCAAGGCATTCAAGAGATATGCAAAAGAAGTTCAAAATGAGAAGTCATTAAAGATAACATCAATCCGAAGTGATAATGGTGGAGAGTTCCAAAACACATTGACATCAGACACCATTTCATCAGAGATCACGTACTCAAAGGAGATGTCGAGATTACTTTTATGGACACTCAAAATCAACTCGCGGACATTTTCACAAAACCACTTGCAAAGGATGCATTCTTCAAAATTCGTCGTGAACTCGGAATCCTAGATGAACAAGATATATAAGGTGCACTCTATCCTTAACTATACATTAATGTACATATATATGGGCTTAGAAAATGTTTCAAATGTTAAAAATATATTTTTTTAAATATTTTTTTTAGAAGTAAATCGATTTACCAAGTGTGTAAATCGATTTACCACTGAAGCAAAACTCTTTTTTAATAAAATCTTTTTGAGTAAATCGATTTACCAAGTATGTAAATCAATTTACCACTGAACCAAAATCAATTTTAATAAAATATTTTTTTGTGTAAATCGATTTATCAAATGGGCAAATCGATTTATCACTGAAACTGAAGCGTTTTTATTTAATATTTCACTATGCAAATCGATTGATCCTACACACCAATCGATTTACACCTGTTCAGCATGTGATATTTTTATGAGTCTTTAATATATTGGTCAACCTTACCTTGCCTCTCAACCTTCCACCTTCTTTTTGACCAATCATGTAACCTTGACCAACCCCACTCAATTAAGTCTCATAAAGACCTCACTTACCCTACTCTACTATTTAATCTCACCAAAACTCCCTCACTATCTCATAACACCAAAACTCACTCACTATCTCATAACAACACCAAAAAAAAATCTCTATCTTCCTTACTCAAAACCCTAACCATCGCCATGGCTCCCAAAAGAAAAGCAACAGCCTCAGAAAAAGGGAAGAAGAAAATTGTTGCAGCCTCTGAAAACTCATTGCTCGAGCACCTCTCGGATACACAACGTGAAAGATTCATCAAGCACTTTCAAAGGAAAATAATTTCATCTCCCAAATTCGATATGTTATCTACCTTTCCCGATGAATGCTTCCCTTTTCATAGGGATTTGATTGCTTATGGGTTAAAATCGTTAATATCATCACGTGGTTACTACTATCCGGATCTAGTTCGAGTATTTTACAACAACATGCATTATGATAACAACAAATGCTATACCCATGTGCTCGGAACAAGAATTTCTCTGCATTCAAAACCAATAGGCAGAATTTTGAACATCCCATATACTGGAAGTTCTCTCTATGACCCAGAGGATGCTGACTGGGAAAATTATAGGAAGAGAGAATTCTTCTACATCATTGGCCGGTTGTCAGAAGTAGAATATCGTGCAAAGCGGATTCGTAGTCTTGGCGGTGTTATTCCGGCTCAGGACACTTGGCGTGTTGGTAATTTTCACATTGATGATAGATTGTTCCATTATTTTCTGGTATATATTTTATTTCCTAGAGCAGGAAATCACTGTACTGTAACCGATCTAGAATTGCAAGTTCTCTATGCAAGGAAAAATGGAATTTCGGTAAACTGGGCTAAACTGATTGTGCTGCATATGCTAAGAGTTGCCACAAGGGCTACTTTTCTGCCATATGCATACTTCATCACAAGGATCTTGGAAGCATTTGATATTAATTTTAATGGGTTTGAGAGGGTTGAAATGGATCCAATCAGCAATAGGATCTCCATCAAAAATGTTGATTCTCAGATGGGTGTTCATTTCAATTCTGAAGCAAAAACCATCACATATATTGGAGAGGATGTTGTAGGTGATGAAGGCAATAATGCGGATGAAGAAGAAAATGAAGTTCCTCCTCCTGCTGCCTCTTCTGGTCCAACCAACCAAGATGTTATGGATTATATGACTCAACAGTTTGCATCTCTCAACACTAACATCAATGCTCAATGGACCGCGATAAATGATTCTACCTCCTCTCGCATAAATGCTTTTCAGAACGATGTGAACAAACAGTTTTCATACCTCTACTCACATCTCCATATTCCTCCATACGATCCAAACAATCCAGCACCTCCGCCTCCTCAATACACTGAACCACATCTACAACAACAGTTTCCATATCAAGGACCCTTCTAATATTTTCCTGGCCAATATTATTAAATTCCTGTTCTTTATCATTATGTTTTTTTTTGTTTGATAATTGCTTCAAGTGTTAGTTTTGTATTATGTGTATTTGAACTTCGTACGATATTTTTAGAAATTTGCGTTTTAGTTTATGTTCATATCTGTTTCAAATTGTTATAAGTATCATCTTATGTTACATCTTTCCCTTCTTTTTGATAATGTCAAAGGGGGAGAAGGATGTGATAGCACTTTACGGTTGTTTGTTTCAGTTTTATTTTCAGGGCAATTTTTCAAATCTTTTTCTCCATAGGGGGAGAAATCTATCTTAGGGGGAGAAAACTCCTTTTGCTCCAATTCTGAACAACTCATAAAGAAAGATGGTTTGTCATCATCAAAAAGGGGGAGAATGTAATCTCAAGCCTCAACTAAACTTTAGTTTTGATGAAAGACAAACAAGCACTATGGCAAGAAGGAAAAGAAGTGGAATTAGTTTAAATCATCATTCACTCAAAGCTTCAAGGATCATGGCAAACAAACAAGTATATCAATTCTCATTTGAACTAAATTGATTAGAAATGTTCAAAAATGATATACACACTTGCCACAACATTTCACTTAAAGTTTAAAGCAAATTCTAAGTTTTTCACTAATGTAAATCGATTAACACATCATGTAAATCGATTTACACATGTTTTTTTAAAAACTGATTGCCCCTGGTAGCAATCGATTTACATGGAGTGTAAATCGATTGATTACTGAACTGAGTTAATTTTTTAACACTAGTAAATCGATTAACACATCATGTAAATCGATTTACACTTCAATTTTTTTGAAAACAAGAACGTTACAAACCCGTGCAATCGATTTACATCTAATGATAATCGATTTACACGTTGTAATTTTTGAAAAATCTGAACTTGATTCAAGATATCCTTCACACCTTTTCTCCAATGGTTGCATGGTCATACATTGCATCTTCTCAAGTTTTACAAACATAAAAGTGGTATCCATTTGGAAAGGTATCTTGATTGCTTTAAATACTAAATCTTTCAAATTATAAAACAACTCTTCTCTCATGCAATAATTCTGAACTTTGTAAAATATTCAAACTTCATATTTCTTAATTTTTAAGAACAAAGATTTTCTGCACTTTCACACATATAAGAACAGAAATCTTTGAGCATTTTCTAACCATTGTGTTACAGTTTAAATTGCTTACAAGAAAAGAATGAAGAAACTTCATTGAAGTCACTCTATGTGATCAACATCTTTCAAGAAATCATATTTCATAGAATTATACTAAGTGTAACTTATTTCCAGGATTGTTGGAATTAAGTATTAGAATACTTTTGTACCTTGTTGTCCATTGTTGGAAACAAGAGGTATCTTTTGAGAGGATTGTTCTCAAGAGACTTATTGGAAATCCAAGAGGGTGTTCTTGGTATTTGTTAGTGTCTTTAGTTGATAAGACTAGGAAGAGTCTTGTAAAAGTTCTAACAAAATAGTGAAATCTCTTGCGTGTTTGCAAGGGGACTGGACGTACTTCCGGGGTGTGGAAGGAACCAGGATAAATCTCCGTGTCTCTTTACTTTCTGCACTTTACCGTTTTCCATAGCACTAAAACAAAACCAGAAAGTGTAAAATAAATCAAAAATCGACCACCACCTAATTCACCCCCCCTCTTAGGCGCAATCTTAAACTTACACACTTTGGTTGCCTTCATAAATAAAACAGTCATGTCCCTCGAGACAGGGACACTTTAGAAAAGACCCATAAATCAAAAGATCATAGTCCCTCGATGACCCTACAGTTGCCTTTCGGTAAGTGATCTAGTCCCTAAACAAAATTGCTAAAGCGTATCCACATGTTGTCTTTATGACTGTACGTCCCTTCGAATGTCCCTCATACATCCAACGGTGGAGCTTCTTATCAATAAATGGTAATATAGCAATATCTAAAGGAGGAGGAAACGAACAAATACCTTTTGAGTAGGTAGGACGCTCGTAGTTGCTTGCTTTCTCATAATAATAAAAAACCATTTACACACCAACACTTTCAATTGAATCATTTTCAAAAGTCAAAGCCCTTTGTACGCATTCTTATAGATACAAGAATCATTACAAAGGCACTTTTCAAAATCACTTTCAAAAACATCTTCCACAAACAAACACTTTTTAAAACTATTTTCAAAACCAACACTTTGTACGCATTCTTATAGAGACGAGAATCATTACAAATACGTTTTCAAAATATTTTCAAACCCATGCCACAAACACATTTTCAAACAAAAGCAAATGATCTAGCAAGCAACTAAGAGCCTGTAGATAACTACAGATGGAAAGGGTGCTAACACCTTCCCTTTCCATAATCTACCCCCCTTACTCAGAAAAATCTCGAAAAGGTCTTTTTCTATTCTTTTCACCCTTTCCTTAATTTGGATAAAAGAAAAGTCGGTGGCGATTTTTGCTTACCGCAACATTTGCAAACACAAACACAAAAACCAGTATTAACAGTCGGTTCTGCCACCGTACCACAAAACTGGCGACTCTGATGGGGAAAATGTAAAAAGTGGGGTTAACCTTAGAGTTAGTTCATTTTAAAACTGTTTTAATCACTTGCTTTGTATGCTTTATCCTTGGAGGGTTTGTTTGGGTTGTTACTATAGATCCTACACCCGGATCTGGGGCACCTTTTAAGTAAGTAGCAATAGATCGTGGGGACTGTGTGGGGTACACCGACACGGTTGAAGCGATAACTATGTTGATGTGACACTTTGGTTGGTATCGGTAGCCCTTGAGTAGTCAAGGAGAATACAGTGCCGCTGCGTGGTGTCATGAAGCATCAACTGAACTTAGAACCTTTAATTGAACAACTTGGCCATTAGGAAGTAGTGAGATAGCCATCTTTGGTGTAGTCCTAAGTCGGTTGATACTCGATACTACACTCATTGAGATTTGACTCCCGAGTTTTGTTTGGTGGCAAGTCAGTTGTTGATCAAAATGAAACTTGTGGGAAAAATCAGAGATATTGAGATCCCTTAGAACCTAGTTACTATTACTAGGACAAGTTAAGCCAACTATACTTCATAAAGTTACTTACCTACAAACCCCATACAAGCCTGAACCTAGGGATGCTTGTGTGACTTGTTTGCCTTCATTATTTAACAACTTGAACTCATTGCAGGGCTTTTGTTGGTATTCCTTGCAACACCTTGTTTGTATACATTATCTAATAAACTGGTTTTCTTGCAAGACATACTTGTCTTCATCACCCTCCATGTTTGCTTGATGCGTAACATACACATCATAGCATCATACCATAGCATTTCCTTAACCATTTCAAGGATCTCAAGGGCCTGTGGTGCAGGTTATGAGGAACCAAACGTCTAGAAAGGGGCAAGGTGATATGTTTTCCTATAACCAATGCTTTCAAAAGACCAAAACACGACAACTTGAGTGAGGGGAGATGACCCACTCGATATGGTGAGCTTGACTCTCATAGAAGGACCTTTAACAATATGAAGTTCTTCAATCAAAGCTGCAAAATTCAACTTCTAACATTTTCCTGTTTAACCTGCGAGATCCTTGAAAATATTTACATATCATACATGTCATTGCATAATAGGTATTCTCCAGACAGGCTTCTTATCCCTTTGATGTTTATTTCAGAAAAAGAAATGGCTCTCGAACAAACAGTGAGAGATCTCCAAACTCAAGAGGCTCAGTTCATGGAAATGTTCTTCAACCTATCCAAGGGACATGAACAATTGAAAGCACTCCTCAACGGGAATCTGACCAAGAAACATATTGACAACAACAAGGATGACCAGTTGGAACAACTGCAAGCTGAAATGGAACGGATGAGAATCCGTATGAATAATCAAATGGCTCTTATCCAAAGTTTAGCTCGGGAAAAAGAAGAGTTGAGGTTTCTCATCAGCAAGCTTCATCAAGATGGATGCAAATGTATGAGGCAAGCAGTCGAGGCTGGGGATCAAGTCATTCATCAACCCCTGATGGGACAAAAAGTTGGCTTGGAGATTAGAGCTTTCCAAATGGTTGTTGCATCACAACCTCGCCAACAACGATAGGGTAATTAGCGTAAACAGAATACATCTAAAAGACGCTTTACCAAAATCAGCATGTCTTTGGCTCAAGCATTGTAATACGTATTGGAGGTCAAGCTGATTACGTTGAAGGATCCCCCTCAGAATCCAAACACTGCTTCCCCAATGTACAATCCAAATGTAAGGTGTGCGTACCATTCTAACAGTTCTGGACATGACACTAATAGCTGTTGGACATTGAGAAATAAGATTCAAGACTTGATTGATGAAGGTTTTCTGGAGTTTATACAAGATGGTCAAGCTGGAATTCTTCTGCCATTCCTCAAAGACACACCATCTAAAGTGACAAGCCAAGACAAAGAGGATTTTTGTTCATCTTGAATTTTCTATTTGTAATTTCTTTTGATTGTTCGAACATTTGTTTCATGTCAAACTTTGTTATTTTATCAATGCATTGCATATGTTTGTCTTGGATCATTTCATTCGTATTCACTACATTCAAATGTGTTTTTAATTCCTTTTTGTGATATTCAACTCTCAATTAAAATCTCTAAGCCTTTAGAGGGAGGATGATGAAAACGATACCATAATCTCATACAGTGTGCTTTTGAACAGACCCCGTTGATGATGTACATTCGTTGTTTCAAATCCTAAACAGTGGAGTTATAATGGAGATAATCCCTAGTCAACCCCTTTGAGCCTAAGAAGTATGGGTTTTTCTTTTCACACAAATTAAAACCCTTAATCATAACATGGGGCAGGGTAGTTTTTTCAGTTAATTTAGATATGCATTCATTCGCAAGCTCTACCTTCATACACGAAAAATAGTGTAGAATATGCCCTCCAAAAGATGATGATGGTTTCGCATAAACATTAAAGCAGACAGTAATTATTTTTCAAAAGAAAATCCTGCTAAGTCAAAACCTATGATAGGGAGTTAAGAAAAAACTGGGGCGTCCCGATGATTGTAATCACAAAAGAAATAATTCAGGAAAAGGTAGGGATAACAAAATAAAAAAAAGAGGTCCTACAAATCCTCAACAAAAAAAAGAAAAGGTTACAAAAATGACTTCCCTCTCAAACAAACGTTCAATTTTTGAACCATCACCAAGTATCAGAGCAAATATTTCAGACTTAATTGGGATCTAAACGCACAATTAGCTGAGCATAAGATTGAAGAACATCACGAAGAACGGGTGGGGTACAAATAAAGTTTGAGCCTTTACCCTTTGTTTCTTAAACCGTGAACAAGGCCACGTTATAAACCTTAAAAGTCCTAGCTGAAGCATGGGTTAGTTCGAAAGCATACTATTACAAAAGGTATCCTGACTCTTGTAGGATTCACTATAAATCCCGAGCTGATATCACACTCTTACAAAATTTGTTTGTTTTACTAAAAAATGAATTTTAAAACTTCAAGACAGACATAAGCTTTGCATTCTTAGAATACCATTGTTTTCATATGACCATTTGTTCAATAGCATAGAAATTCACACGACAGATATTCGATAAACAGAAATCCTCTCAGTGGACAGAATCACCTCGGATGGAAAGACATTCCAGTAATAGGCCTTTCATAATCAAGGGGCATATCATGGTGTCCAGCTGATCTGGGGCAGTCAAGTCAAGGTTCAAGGAATCTCTTAAAAATGCCAAATAGCCAGGGATAGATCTCCATCTGAATCTCTTGGGGAATTGGACATGAATTCCAGTAACGAATCATGTACGATCAAACAAACATCTTCTGGCAGTGTGGCAACACTTACTACTATGGACAATGATAATTCTCTTTACCCGGTGAACATGGACATAGTCGGAAAATACTATGCATGAACAGAGACCCTCTAGGTTGACTGGCCTAGGCAAAAATAAGGGCATCCCAGTGAACCAAAATGGTTCGGGGAAAAATTAGGGATATGCATATGAAAAATCTGTACACCCGGAAAGTCGAAAACCTGAAAAGGCAGCTTGGGCAAAAAAAAGGTATCCCGATGGACTGAAAATCTGAAAGGACAGTCCAGGAAAAAGTTAGGGATTAAAGCGTACGACTACATCCCGTCATCTCATCACTTGTCTATCAATAGAAGGTTTATTACCCTGATCTGCATTCACCAAGGACTCCAAGAGTTGGAATGATATCCAAACCATCTACAAAATCCCTAGCAGATACTTTCTCCCGCAGGTACAGAGGCAAGGACATTCTACTACAAGGTCACTGCCACATTCTCAGCATGCAGCCTAATGGTGTCAGGTGATCTTATATCCTCAGAGGAGCAAGAATCTCCAAATTACTACTCCAGCATCTAAGAATTCCCCAGTGAAGTCGCCAAGCTTCTCATGATTCCCCAATGGATTTCTTCTCAAAACAACAAAACAAGAATTCCCAACGGAAACATTCTAAATAAAGGGGACTCTCCTCTAGAAACGGTTCAAGTACGATCCAAATACGGATGTCATCCTGACACTTACTCCAGATTCTCATCTAGAAACGGTTCAGGTACGATCCAGAAACGGATGTCATCCTCACACTTACTCCAGATTCTCATCTAGAAACGGTTCAGGTATGATCCAAATACGGATGTCATCCTGACACTTACTCCAGATGCTCATCTAGAAATATTTTAGGTACGATCCAGAGACGGATGTCATCCTAACACTTACTCCAGATTCTCATCTAGAAACGGTTCAGGTATGATCCAAAGACGGATGCCATCCTGACACTTATTCCAGATTCTTATCTAGAAACGATGCAGGTACGATCCGGAGATGGATGTCATCCTGACACTTACTCCAGATTCTCATCTAGAAACGGTTCAGGTACGATCCAAATACAAATTTCATCCTGACACTTACTCCCGATTCTCATCTAGAAATGGTTCAGGTATGATCCAGATACGGATTTCATCCTGACACTTATTCCATTCTCATCTAGAAACAGTTCAGGTACGATCCAGAGACAGATGTCATCCTGATACTTATTCAGATCATCTTCTAGCAATAGCTCAGGTACGATCTAGAGACGGATGTCATCCTGACACTTATTCCAGATTCTCATCTAGAAACGGTTTGGGTACGATCTAGAGACGGATATCATCCTGATACTTATTCCAGACTATCATCTAGAAACAGTTCAGGTACGATCCAGAGACGGATGTCATCCTAACACTTATTCCAGATTCTCATCTAGAAACGATGTAGATACAATCCAGAGACAGATGTCATTCTGACACTTATTCCAGACTATCATCTAGAAACGGTTCAGGTATGATCCAAATACGGAAGTTATCCTGACACTTATTCCAGATTCTCATCTAGAAACGGTTCGGGTATGATATAGACACGGATATCATCCTGATACTTATTCTAGACTATCTTCTAGAAACAACTCAGGTATGATATAGAGACGGATGTCATCCTGATATCATCCTCCAAGGCCTTATACTTCTTCAATTCCTCTAGATTCAATGACCATATATCATCCTTATCAAGGAGTTTTTCAATCCTCTGGAGCTCCTTATAAACCAAACCAATATGATACTCCTTGAAAGCGTCATTTGAACCTTGCATAGCTCTTAACTTTTAGATTTCCTTCCCCCAGCCTGACTGTGCCACAAATTACCAACCACAGACATACAACTTAGGTCTTTAGACCAAGCTTCCTCGAATATGAAAATCCAAACCCTTTTCTTTTTTCTGTCTCCATTGTTATCCTCAAGGCTGATGCTAGCCGTCGTATGGTCATGTCCAAATCTCTGCAAATGAAAAACCTTGATTGGTGAAAACCGGTTTAAGAAATCTTCACTTGCCAAATCTCTATCCAACCTGCATTGAATATTTTCCTCTCCTTCTCTACCATTAGACCAGGTAAACTGGTATCCCTCAAATCCCAAATCCACAAGCTGACATCTATCAGTAGCATGTCTGTTCCATGTTAATTGAGAAATAGACCTACTTAAACCCCCTATCTTTTCTTCATTAGACATTACATCATTTAGGTCCCCAAAATAGATGACTTTGTTTCCACCATTCAAAACAACCTCCTGCAAAAGCTCTAAAGTCCTCCTCTTATGATGCTCTTCTGGGAAGCCATAAAAACCATTAAGAAACCACTTTTTTCCATCCTAATAATCCGAAACCACCCCTACAATATGATTCAAAGAGTAAGACCTTATAGAAATTTGTAACTAGTCACTCCACAACATTATCAGCCCCCCCCGCACACTCCTTACCATTTCATGTACAATCCACAATCAGACAACTACTAAACCGCATTGGGGCTTAATTTTTTGAAACTCCAAAGATTTAAGTTTTGTTTCCATAAGAAAGACCACTTCAGGGTTTTCAAGATGATAGAGCCTCAACAAGGCTCAAACTGCACGGGGGATCCCCAAACCCCTGCAGTTCCAACTCAAAATTTTCATTGATGTAGGCAGTGTTAGCTCTCCAGCACCACCTATGGTCCTGTTGTATGTTGTTTAATCTGAACGGGGTCATGTTTCCTCTTCTTCTCACTACTACCACAGTGTTGACAACAACCATTACATCTATAAGTTGTCTCTTCCCCTCTCTATATTCATCAAGGCATTCTTGTTGGGAACCTCTTTTTTCTCCGCCTTCTTCCTCGACCCCTTCCTTCTCTTCGACACTGTCCCCTTGGAATTACCTTCTCCTTCCTTTCCTTTGTTGGAGATATCAACCGCTCCCAGAGACTCTGCCACGAATTCAATGGCTAACAGATTCCCCAAATTATTTTCTTCCACAGGCTTCGGCATCGTTTTAATCTGGTTTGTGTTTCCTGTAGTCGATGGTTGTTCAACCTCCACTTCATCTCCTTCTTTACCTTTGCTCTTTGTCTCACATCTACTGTGACTAGAGGAGATATTGAACAAGTTCTTACTACATGTTCCAGAACTTGAATCTTTTTTCTTCGGTTCCTCTGTAACACGAGGCAAGGGAGATGCCCTAAGCCAAAGACCAAAGGATATTTCTTGTTCGTCCAACTCTTCATAGCTTTCTTCATCCAATTCCCTAAGCGCTTTGCAATCCTTTAACTGATGCCCTATTCTCCTGTAAGCAAAGCAAAAATTTGTCAGCCTTTCATATTTTAAGAAGACTCGAAGATTCTTATCTTTTAATCGAACTATCGTCCCCCATTTTAAAGGTTGTTTAAGATCCCTTTTAACCTTAATACGAAGAAATTGTCCGTTGCAGTGAGCTTCCTTCTGGTCCATCTCTTCAAAATTGCCCAGGATCCCTCCTATCTTCTTCGCCATTGCTTCAGACCTAAGCATAAGAGGCAGCTCATAAACCATGACCCAAAAAACTCCAAAGTGCATATTCAAATTTAAGGGTTGTTCCTCTCCTGAGACCCTATCCAAAACAAGGAGATTTCTATCAAAGCTCCATAACCTATTATTAATCACATTCTCCAAATCCCTCTTCATAGCGAACCTGAACAAGAACAGGTTTTTGCTCAGTTCATTTGTCTCCACCGGGTTCTTGAGCTTCCAAGCGTTTATCATCGTATTTGTGAAAGCTCTAGAGTTAAAGTTGTTATCAGTCCATAGCTTCCCCGCCAGAGTCTACTGGAATATCTCATCCCCACTAACTTCTTCTATCACCACTGTAACCCTCCCTCCTCCTCCTTCGAGAGAGAAATGTTCCCCCATTTATCCATAACACGGGCTCTACAAAAAAAGAGCAACTTCAAAGCGAAACCAGAGAAACAACTTCTAGATACAGGTGGAAGAGAAAGCCAATAAAGATTAAAAAAAGAAACTCAGATGCAGAACTGAGGAAAGGAAAAACCGCCAAACCATAGAAGGACTTTGGGAGAGAAAGGACGATAAATATTAGTGAGAGGTTAGATTTTCTCTCACTAGAACACATAGAATTTTTATACAAGTTCAAGCTCTAACATACTCATCTCAATATATAAAAAAACAAAATAAATTAAAATAACCAATAATGAGATTTCTATATCAATCCTCCATATCAAAATCTTAACATTCTTAACATGCCAAAAGCACAATGATGAAATCCAAAATATAAACCAGAACACTAGGTACATAATTTGGAATAGTGGGGTAGCAACCCTCGAACCTTTATCATGCATGTGAGAAATAAGTGGTGTCTTTTGGTACACAAAAAGTTCTCCCTAGAAATGAGTACTTCTTTGACTAGAAAAGCCTACTACTAGTAATTTACCAGGAACTCCATCAACATCTTTGTTTTCTAAAAATAACAATTAAAACAACTAAATGGAGCAAGATATGATTACTAGCTAGCTTTAATATTACAAGATGCGATTACATTGAGAAAAAGAATGAATATGGAGTATTGATTTGGTGATATAATTGCAAGTGCACTTTACATAATTAAAACATCAAAGAGTAAAAGAGGCTGAAAATCATTTCCTAACCATTTAATGGAGTTATTTGGGACAATTTCCTAACTTTTAGTTTGGTCAATAAAAGGAAAGAAATTATTATTCACAGTTCCACGCCTATTTTCATACCCTCACGTTTTTTATATATAGGACAAAAATCTCATTATTTGTTTTCTTTTCCATATTCTCGCTTTTCATAATGTAAAATGTGTGCGATACACAATATAAATTGTAGATTTAAAGTTTAATCATGGATGATATTTATTTTGTTCGCTATAAACTCTAAATGAGACACTTTATTTTCAAATTTTTAAGAAAAATTGGACAAAGTTAATGAAGTCTAATTAAGAATTGTTCAAAATAAAGTTTATATGATACACATTTTTTAATAAAGACATTTTCTCAGTAAGAAAATATGTTATGGACACACTATCCCTATATTTATTGCTCTGATCTCAAATTCATTAAAGTTTTTATGAGATATTGTCCGTTGTGATCATTGTGGAAGTCATTTATGATTTTGTTCTTTAAAATTTATTTTTTTATTGAGTTGAAGAGTATATGTGTTGTATACAAATTATTATTGTTTTCAACTCTCAAAGAATGTCTTGTAAAAAAAAAAAGTGAAACTTTCAATTGTACCATAGTAATATCCACAATCGAGACTAAGGGCTAAAGATCGAACTTCCAGCATATGTTTGTGGGTTTGATTCTCATATTAAAACATAAGTGATATAGGAATACACCTTATTCTTCATGAGTTATTGTCAATTGAAAATCAAATGAAAAATTTGATAGGTCTTTTCCTTTGATTTGGTGGTATGGTTGTACCTGCAAACATTTTTATGCTCAAGTTAGTGACTTTAATAAATGAAGTTTTTAGGTTAATGGCTTTGTTATCCAACCGTTATAGAGTGTTTCTCTCTCTCTCTCTCTCTCTCTCTCTCTCTCTCTCTCTCTCTGAAATCCTCCAACAATGTGTACAGACGGCTCTGTCGAAATCATTGGAGTAGCCTATGTATCAGTCAGAGGAATAACCTTCATATCACCTGTAGCAGGTGCCTCCGTATGAGCAGTGACCTTCGTCTCCGCCGGAGGAGTCACCTTTGCATCAGTCTGAGGAGTCGCCTCTATATTAGCTAAGGCTTTCATATAAGTGTGATGGGCCGCCTCTATCTCGACCACCATCTACATGTCATCTTGACCCTGACACTTCACACCATCATTTGTTATCTGAACATCGTCAAAATCGCATATCGAGCTCATCAACAAGATCTCTGACCCATCCATAAGCTCTAAATACTCTACATCGGATATTGCACGGTGTGCGGGCCTGCTCAACCGTCTGTCTCTTGTGAGAATCGGTCGGGACTACTCTCTACTTAGATATTCAAAACCTCGAAGTCATTGACTCTCGCACGAACCCTCACAACAGCTTTGTCACGCTGCCTAGAAGCAACCATCCTGCCTGATCCTCTGATCTTCACTACAAAAAATACGAAGAAACAATCAAATTTTTTAAAAATCTAAAAAACAAGATGGCTTTCCCAAAATTTTCAAAATCTCTGATAAATATCTCAACATTTTCTTCTATCAATTTTTTTGAAAAAAATCTAATAAATTTGTATGAATTTTTATTCAGTAGAAAGACATGTATTTTTATTAGATGTCTAAAATATCCAATAAAAATACATAAGAAACGTGAATTTTATCAGATATTTTAAAAAAACAGAAGAAAATATATAAAAAACGTGAATTTTTACTAGACACTTTAAAAAAATTGGTAAAAATATATGTTTTTGGATAAAAAATCCGATAAAAATGATAAATTGTTGATAAAATTGTATATACTTACTTTGAAACATTAAATAGTTTCTTCACAAAATTCATTAAAACGTTGTGCTTTCTGGAAAAATTTGAAAAGTTACAAATAAATAGTTGAAATAGATTTTTAATACGTAAGAATAATAAAATCAAAGCACAATAATTGTGGAGGTACCATATATGAATAGGGGGTGACCAGTAAAAATCATAATATCTTAATGGGTATGAAAATGAATTTTCATATGGACGTACAAGAATTATGTAAGACTTTGGATAATTTGAAATGGGTTAAAATGGAGGATTATACTTGATACACCCCACACTTGTAATTGGCATCCACATATCTAAAAATAAATGAAATTTTTAAAAAGGTGTAATGTTCCAAGGTAATAGTTTCAGTTTCCAAAGTTTCAAAGTTCTAAGGCAACCGTCCAAAAGAGTTTTGAAACCAAAACCATTAACAATAATATTTTAACATTTCAGAATGTCGACCGACAATTCATTCGTATCTCCAGTTGGAAGGTTCTTTCATTTTTAAATCCTTCATTTTGCATGTCTAAAAAAGGTTGATTCCGATAATATGAAACAAAATATAAAGTAGTTAAATAAAGAATAAAACACCTTTAATTGAAGTTAATAAAAGGAAAAAAATATAAAATGCAAAGTGTCCTAAATGTAAGATACATAACAAACTTTGATATATTAAATTGTGAAATTAGACAAAATGTTGTTGTTAGATAAATCATTTAAAAAGAAGATAATGAGTCAAATGGACCGATTTATTAAGTAAGGCTCCTAATAGGTATTATGGGTCGGGCTGACATTTGGCACATGGGCATATCTAATATTAGCGCCTCTTTTTATGGTTCAATAGCTTCAGGCCCAAGTCAGATAGTTGTTGGAGATTTTATCCACGTGTCCATTAAGGAACGTGGTCAACGGTCACATCACGTAATCCTGGAAGTCCTTGTTATTAGGTCCAAATCACTTGGTCTAGTACATGGATCTTGGCTCAACATTGGAGGCTATAAATATCCTTTCACATGACAGAGTCAGGTGTTCATTCATTCATTCATTCTACCTCACTTATATTACTCGTACTCTTATTCTCTAGACTCTTACTTTGACATCAGAGTATCTTACAGGTACCCCCACTTCACATTCAACCGTTGCTCAATTTGAAGTTTGTGGGTCTTGACGATCCCTTCTGATCAGGTACGATATGTGGTTCCTTCTGTGGGAACCCAACTTCCCCTTCTTTCACTCAAGACCAAAGCAACTCTTTCTCAACCTTCCAATTGTCATGACCGACTAAGCTATCAACAATGACCAGAACATTCACTTCGCCGACGTCGGCAACAATAACAACAACGCTGACAACAACAACAACGTTGCCGCCCCTTAGCAAGACCCCTGAGACAGGGTGACCGCATCTTCCTCCATCTGCTCACAACCAGGCAACGACGCCCACCATCCTCGGAAAAATTACAAGCCGGCTGTGTATCAGGAGATCCCCGTTCTCGAAAATGCTGACGCCACGACCAGATCCCTTTTCGCGACGATCAACTAGACGAATTACATGATCTTCGCGCAGGGTGAGCGCCTGATGATGCTGGAACAGACTCACCGAGCCCCCAGAAAGCACCGAAGACCTTATTCTCAGACTACTCCTCCCCGACAGAACGAGAACCACTCCTGATCTCTCCCAGGATTCATAGACGAGACAATTCTCAGAGCCTAACTCCCCGTCGTACTGGGCAAGGTCCTGCACTGGAGAGGATCTAGCCCGAAGCTATCAAGAAGCGCGGTTACACCCCCCGTGCAAAGAACAATGATTCCCTGAACGGAAAAGAAATAGGGGCGAGGAAGAGAAGAAGTCTCGGTCGAGGAACCTGAAGGATAGAAAAATACAAGAAAGGGGGTTTGAATTGGTATTTTCAAAAAATTAAAGCTATAAAACATGTTTGGTTATCATGGTTCATTTGAACTAAAACTAATCCAGTCCACTCGTCAAGATGATTTCGCCTCTCTCAATTGAGGTCTTAATCCACTAATCAAAGTTGATTACACAAATTACGAAGATAACTGTCAACGCCTTCTTGAGATCTAACCACAACTTGGTTTCTAAAAAAAATACAATTTTAAACAAAATATACTATGTGTATGCTTCTAATAAGTTATATCACAACTGTGATGTTTACACAAAATTGTAGCACTGAAAATAATCAAGAAATAAACGTATTAGAGAGTTTTTAATTGCTCTTGTTTTGTATGTGTGTGTTGTAATTTTCATCTTTCATAGACCTCTTTATATAGGCAGATTCATGAAACCGTTGGAGACATAATATTCTAATTTTGGAAGGTTGTTGATTTGAGATTTGATTTTCTTTCCAAAAATACAGATCTTGTTCCAGCCATAAAGTTTCAACCGTTACTTTATAAATGTCATTAATGGGATGTCGGATCTACACCGTCTCAGAGTATCTTGAGCTTGATTTCTTGTAATCAGAACTTTGAATATGATAGACACGTTTGAACCTTATTTGTTCTTTCAGAACTTTATATATCAATTTATAACGCGCAACTTGGTACTTCAGAAGATTTAACATTATCACTTCTATTTTCAGGCGTGTTACTTGGATTTGCTTCTGAGTTTGTACGCATATTCCTTTCAGAGCTTCATAGCGGAACTCAAACATCATCTTTTATGCTTTTTCATCATAACTTCTCTGTACATTCAATCAAACGATTAGAGAGCATGATTGTTCTTCATAATAATCATGTAATTATTATCATCAAAACTAATACATAGATGTAGAACCAAACTATATTCTAACAACCTCCCCCTTTTTGATGATGACGAAACTTACATATTTTGATGAACAATTTTGTATTTTAAAAGAAATTAATTCATTGTAAAAGGATTTTATCAGAATCTCCCCCTGAGTTGAATATTTAGATACAATAGAATTAAATAATAGGTAAAAACTTCCCTGTAGATGTTTGATTCAGAGCATATGATGGAAGATCTGAGAAGTCTATGTTGAAGGCTAATAAAGCATATCACAAGTTTAGAGTGATACTTCTCTCTCAACTTTCAGAAACATTAAAACAAAAGTTACGTTATTTGAAATGTTTGAGACTTAGTCCAGAACTGTTTGTATCTAAATATATTCACTTTCTCCCCCTTTTTGTCATAAATCAAAAAGCAACAAAGAATTATGCATTTAAAAACATATACAAAACAACCAGAGGATAAGCAAGAAAGAAAACATAACAGAAACATAACAAGAGAAACAAAAGACGAGATCTAAGGTTGTGAAGGTGGAAGACGTGTGAATAATGCTTCTAGAAGACCTTTGATCTGATTGTTGGATTCTTCTTGTTTGTGAAGCAATCCTTTAATCTCTTTGGTGGTTTCATCTTGTTTATCCAACCTTTCCTTAACCGCTTCATTCTCTTTCTTCAACTCATCCAGAGTTTTCAGCATAAGAGAATTTGGAGCCATTTCTTCAGCAGGGACCGTTTCTTCAACATTCATACTAGTAGAAGATTCTTCAACATATTTTCCTTTATCTTGAAAAATGATCAGAGGATGAGGTTCAGGAGAGGGTTCTTGATTTTCTGGAAGAGATACCCGGGGAGAGTTTCCCAGATAAAGAAGAGATTTCCTTACCCATAGCTTCATCACTTCTTCCTTGAAGACGTTCAGCTGATCACATAAGTTCTGTTGAGCAATCTCGTAGCTGAGCTCCTTCATCTTAAGAGATTCAGAATTAAACCATTTTCTGAACTGAGTCCAGAGGTAGTTAGAGGTAGCTGGATTAAAATTATTGAAGCAAGTCTACTTCTGAGATTTAACCCATTCCTGCATTTCTGTCTCAAAAACCAACCATGATTTACCAACATATCATTTGGATGGTTTTGGTTTTGGTTTTGGGATTGTTATTTTATGAGAGGAGTTGATAAGTTTGTTCAAGGCTTGTTGATCAACTATAGTTTGTAGAGGATCTTCTGTTAGATCTGTGGGAATCTGAGGTTCTAGAGAGTCGGGAATGATGATGAGGGAGTTTGGTGGTGTTGATTCATATGGAGAGAGAATATCTGGAATGGAAATGTTATGGGATTGATTGGTGGTGATATGTGGTGGTTGAGGATAACTGAGAGGGCAGGTTATGCCTGGTATTATTAGTGTGGTTTTAGGAAATTGTTTAGAAATAACATTTGGATTTTCTGGTTAGGGAGCATCAAAGAGTGGATCATATTGATCAATATTAGAGAGAACTTGTGTGAGTTCTGGATGAGTTTGAGCAATATTGGTAGAAGGTGAATTGACCAGATTTTGATTAGTGGTTATGGTTGGATTAATTACAGAGTTAAAATCATCAAGGGTTTGTTGTAAATTACATTCAGAAGATTTTGGATAAGAAGGTTCAGATGTTGTTAAAAATAGTGATTTAATAACAAAAGAGAGAGAAGAGGTACCTTTCTTTTTAGCAGCTTTAGGAGCTTTGTGAGAAGTTCCTTCACCAACAACTTTCCTTTTCTTTGACTTTTTTAGAGAAACTTCTAGAGGTTGTTGTTGAAGATCTTGGATATTTATCTGTGGAGTTGTTCCATCTCTTTTGCAGACCTCCAAATATCTGGCAATCATCTCAGGAGATGAATCCATCTGGGTCTACAGAGGAAAGTCATCCAAAGGAGTTCTTCTTGTAGAGATAACTTCCTTTACTATGCATGTTGGGTCCTTCTTAATGGTATCAATGGTATTCATATTTTTGAGGTTTTTGGCGTTGAGGGTTTTTCAAACACATGTTTCCATCTCACTAACTTGATGAGCTTCACTCAGATGTTCTATCAGCTTGTTTTCTGTCAGAATATCTGATATCAGCCTTCCCAAAGAAATCTGATCTCTTTTGGACTTTTCTTATTCTCTTATTTCCTTGACCAAGGTCTCCAGTTGATTAAACAGGAGGCGAGGTAGGTTGATTCCGACCTTGGTTGCAATAAAGTATAACATATATTGTTGATCAATATTGATGCATCCCATAATGATTCTAGCCTAGATTCTGAGGTAACCTTTCAGATCTTTAGTCTTGTTGGAGGTTTGTTTAGAAGTAAAGATCTCTTCAGATAATTTGTTCTGATCAAATCCTTTTTCTGCCATATCACTACATTTTACCCCGGTTCCATCATATGACTAATGAGCGCTGCAATCAGATTCTCAGTGATGACAATTTTCTTCCCCATTACAGACGATATAACTTGCAGATTTGATACTTTTGCATGAAACCAGAATTCCTTGACAAGTTTTAGAAAAACTGGACTAATCAACCTATCAAAGAATCTGGTCCATCCTTAAAACACAACATCAGGAATAAGATCATACCCTTTTTCTTGCATACTCTTGAAATCAACCATGAGTTCACAGAGAACTTCAAAAATTTTGATCGGAGTGAGGAGAGTCCTTTCTGGTTCAACGTAGTTTTCTTCAATAGGATGGGAGGATGAAACAGGTGTAATACGGTGGGAGAACTGACTTGGTTTTTTTTGCGTTTGATAGCAATTGTTGCGGATAGCAAGAGTCGCTGCCGACTTTTCTTTTATCCAATAAGGAAAGGTTGAAAAGAACAAGAAAGACCTTTGAGATATTTTCTTGAGTTCGGGGGGTAGGTTATGAAAAGGGAAGGTGTTAGCACCCTTTTCATCTGTAGTTATCTACGGGCTCTTAGTTGCTTGTAAATCACTTTTGAAATTGCTTTTGTTTGAAATGTGTTTGTGGTGGATTTTGAAAGTATTTTTGAAAAGCGCCTTCATTTAGGCAAACTTTATAATGATTCTCGTCTCTACAAGAATGCATACAAAGTGTTGACTTTTCAAAATATTTCATGTTTGAAAGTGTTGGTGTATTTTTGAAAGATGTTTATTTTTTGAAGATGGATTGTGAGCAAGCAACTAAGAACATTCTACCTACTCAAAAGTCTTTTGTTCATTTCTCTCTTCCTTTGATATTTCTATCTCACCATTGATTGGTAAGTAGCCCTATCTTTGGATGTAAAGGGACGGGCATGGGTCATCGTATAGTCATGGATAGCAACGTTGTGAGATATCTTAGCATTTTTCTTAAGGGACTAAGATCATTTGTAAGGCAACATTCGTAGCATTGTCGAGGGACTTTGATCTTATTTTTTGTTTGTTTTTGCTAAGATGTCTCACATGCGCAACATGACCATTTTTAAGGCAACAAAGTGGAGTAAACCCTAGAGGTGCAAAGTACTCAAGTGTTTTGTATTTCATGCTCGAGTTTATCTTGGATTAGGGTTTTCTAAACATTGATTTTATCTTTCCAAACAAACCCTAATTACTAGCGATTATATGAAAGCGATAAATTGTGAAAAGTAAATATCCTACGTTATTACATCAATTGGGGATGAGGTGTATAAATATACAAATGGGGATTACAAGAAATTAAAATCTAATTATCTATTACAATCATATTGAATTTGAATAAATAATGTACAAAAATGAATAAATATACAAAAATATAAATGGAAAAGAAAATGGATTTTGTTTTGGATTTTGTTTGTTAAGAAAGATTAACTTAGAAGAAAATAATTAGCTAAAATAAAAGAATTAAAATTAAGTTAATAAAAGAAATTAATTTATTAAAGAAAACAAGTTTTTCTTTTTAGGGTTTTTGTGAATTTAATTAAATTAGTAAAGAAAGAAGTTAATTGATAAAAATTCTAAAATTCTAAGTTAATTACATTAGCAAATAAGATTAAAATAAACCTAAGTCTAAATGATTTAATTAAGAAAATAAATCAAATTCATTAAAAAAAATATTTTTGGTCTTTGTTTTAAAAGAGATAAAATAAAACATAAAAAACACTAAATATCCTAAATAACAAAATATAAAATGTTTTTGGTATATTTTGATTAATAATAAAAAAATAAAATAAAATAATAATAATAATAATAATAATGAAAAATAATAATGAAAATAATAAGAAAAGAAAATAGGATAAAAATAAATAAAAGTCAAGAAGGTGCAAAAGTGAATTAGGGAGTTTAGAAGAGAAACATATTTTTGTTCTAGGCCCAAAAGTTTTATATGTAATCAGAAAAATAAAAAAATGGGAATTGGGCTCCTGTGGAAGTTTGTAGCTGGCCCAAGGGTTGTTGTCCTGCAGCATAATAAAACAAGGGGGTGTAAATCCTAAGCTCCGTTTGGACTTGGGGACGAATTCATGGATGGCCCATCTATACTCTGAAATTAAAACAATTAAATGAATAAATAAATTAAAAAGAAAAGAATTTTGTTTTCTTTAATCAGTAAAAAAAAACATAAACATGTTTGTTTGTTCCCTGTATTCTCTTGTTCTCCTCTGTTCTTGTAGGTCACTGAAAATCTCCCTCAGCGGCGGTGGACGGCGGATCTCACAGTGAAGATGCGTCGATCTCAATTTTTTTAATATTATTTGATTCGCCTTCTATTTCTAAACATGATTCTGGTATTTGATTTTGCAGATGTTGTCTGGATCTGAGTAGATCTTGAAGGGGAAAACGAAAACCATAATCGTTCCAATCACGATCTTTTGGTGACGATGACGATGACTGATGGCGGAGACGCTGCTTCTGAGTCCAAATTGGTGATATCTCTTGAAATTCTTTTCCGCTTTTTCTTTCTCTCGATCTGAAGGGTTATGCTAGAGAAAATGATGAGTTATCTTAGGGTTTGTTAACTTGAAAGCTTGCTGAGTTTTGTGATATGTGTGAATGAAAATTGATTTCTGAAGGGTTTGTAAAAGGTGGAAAATGATGAACTTTTAGGGTTTTTTATTTCTGTATTTTGTGTAAACTGTGTTTTTTGTATATTTTTTGTATATTTTTTGTGAACTCAGTTGTGATTTTTGTGAACTTTTTTTCCCTGGCCTTTTACCCCTGATTCTGTCTATATTTAAATGGAACTGTGATTTCTCTTGGACTTTGTTGGGAGAGAACAACCTTGAGCCACTCGTATGGGACTTGCCACTTCTGATATTTTATTTTTCCTGATATTTTTGAAATGTCAACTATGTACTTTTGCTAAGCTATGTTGGTTTTGTGGTTTTCTTGTTGCTTGCTGGATTTGGACTTATCATCTTCTTTTTTTCCTGATACTTGTGCTTGTTGGCCTTTTGTACTTTGTACTGACCTTGGTACTTTATTTGTATTGGTTGCTTGTGTAGTATATTTTTCTGAATTTCCTCCTTCTTTTACTGTGAACAAGACTTATTTGTTTGAGATTTTGCAATGAGAACTTCCTAGGCCTGTGATTTGATTTGTGAACTCTGACTTTTCTTTGAAGTGAAACAACATGAGGCTTCTTTTGTTGCATGACCATATGATGATAATCTGATTTCTACTAGTTTCTTTCCTATCTTTTATGAACCAACTTTGTGATTTGCACAAGATTGATTTTTTTTTAAATACTGGTTTGTCTTGTTAGTGAACCAAGTTTGTACTTGTGATTTGCAATGGGCAAATTCCTTGGCCAATGATAAAACAAAACAATATGAGGCTTTAGTTATTTGGGATGAAGTGAAATCCTGATGGGCTTGAATCTGATTTGAATGTTTCTAAGTCAATGATAAGACAACATTTATGTGAGGCTTTTGGGCTTGAATTTTTTATTTGTGATTTTGCTTGTTGGGCTTGATAGTGAATTATAATTTATTTTGAATCTTTTCCTCTTTGGGCCGTTGAACCCGTACCCGCTGTAATTGGGCTATTTTGTGATAAAAATTTGTTTTTACCCTCTTTGCATTTGTTTATTGTGAGCCAAGATTCTTTGTGATTTACAATAGATAAATCTGGCCTATGATTAAATTGAAATCTAATGTATGAGGCTTGTAGCTTGAACAAAGTCTTTTTTTTTTCTGATTCCTTAATCAAAAACCCTAATGATGATCTAAAAATGCTTTGCAAATTTCCTTATTCACATTTGATTGTTTGTCAACTAATTCCTATTTCCTTTTTGTTTCATGTGATGGATGCATTGATATGAGTTTGGAGCGATGATGGAGGAAGTCTTGGAAGAATGGCAAGGCATTTGAGGAGGAACAAGAAGATTGAAGATTTTTCCTTTCTTCGAATAGGAAATTTGTATTTTGTTTTTTAATTGTATAATTGAACATGTATGATTTTGTCACTTCTTGGAAACTGTTTTAGGATTTGTAAATGGATTCGAAAATTAGGAATAAAACATGAAGTCTTGTAATCTCTTCCTTTTGTGATACATTTAATAAATATTTAGACCACTTGGAACAAGTATGAAACTTTATAGTCTTTTAAGGTCTATTAATGTCAAATGGAAAACTTTTCATTTTTGAATTTGAATTCCAAATGGATATGGCAACTTGCATGAAGAATAAGATTCAGTTTCTTGAATTTGAAGTAATAAGTCAAGCTTTGAGATAAAAAGGAAAACTTCATATTTATAGTTGAAAAAGAAACAAAATCGAATCCTTGCCCAATTGCACCAAGTCTAAAACTCTTTTGTTTTCGAAATTTGAGTTCAAAAAAATCTTGATGTCCATTATGCGATTGAATTTGATTACTTCTACTTTTCAAACGAACATTTGATGCCCACTCAAAGTGATGACGCCTCAAATAATTTTCAACAAAAACACACCAAAAGATGAGCAAACCCTGACCTCAAATCCAAATTTGGTTGACTTGCTTCATGAATAAACAATTTAGTATCAAAGAATCCTCAAACTCAACATCATGAATCAAAACCCTAATTCAAGATAAACTCAAATATAGACCTTAATATTATGCAATCATTGAAACATGAACCTTGATCTCAACAGGCGTCACACCTTCAAAAGTCAAAACCCTAGCTCAAAACCAAAGGACAGGAGAAATTTGGAACACTTGCAGACTTAAACCCTTGATGGATCAATTGACATGTCTCGAAGCCTGAGGAGCCTTAAACAGTTGAAAAACCCTAGAAGAATATCTTAAAGAAAAGGGAGGGAAAATTTTAGGGTACAACAGCTGCCCCTGTTCAATCTTCTTAAACCTGAAAAGCGAGAATGGTATGTCGCCGTTCATTGCTTAAAGGTGGAAGATGATTGAACACTAGAGTGCCCAGAAATTTGCACTCGCTGATGTGTTGGTTGATTGTGTTGAGAATGGGCTTAAAGATTCCATTCGAAAAGGTTAAGTATTGTCGGAGATGGGCTTATAGATGCCATCCTAAGGTGACAAAAAATTGTCGGAGATGGGCTTATAGATGCCATCCAGAATGATAGGGAATTGTCGGATATGGGCTATAGATGCCATACAGAATGATAGGGAATTGTCGAAGATGGGCTTATGGATACCATCCAGAATGATAGGGAATTGTCAGAGATGCGCTTATAGATGCCATCCAGAATGATAGGGAATTGTCGGAGATGGGCTTATAGATGCCATCCAAAGTGACTGTAAGTAGAGATAAGAGGGAATATCATAATAAATATTTGATCGACTTATACTGAAACAACAGATGTCTCAAATAATCTTTCACTGGATAACAAATCAGCATAAATATTCGGAGTGATTTAACTGAAACAGGGAAAGTGTATACCGAAACGAAATCAGGATAAATCAATTGTCGATTTAAACTAAAACATCATATGTCTTGAAGGAGATGTTTGTCATGTAGATAGTCGCCTCGTATTATTTCGGGAATTGATCTACAATCAATTTGTTGGTAAACCCATCCTGTTTCGGGAGTTCATACCATTAATGATAAAGATAACCGCCCCGTCCTATTTCGGGAATTGATCTTTACCTAACCAAAGAGAAAGAAAGATAGTTTATCCCGTCCTGTTTCGGGAGTTCATCTTTAATCTACTCATGTAGATAGTTGTCCTGTCTTGTTTCAGGTATTAATCTACAATTGGTTGTCCACATATAGTTGTCCTGTCTTGTTTCAGGTGTTAATTTGGAACCCGTTTTTTGTTGGTCGTAGAAATAGTTGCCCTGGCTTGCTTCAGGAATTAATCTCTGACCAAAGAGAAAGAAATATAGTTTCCCCGTCTTGTTTTGGGAGTTAATCTTCAATATGCTCATGTAGATAGTTATCATGTCTTATTTCATGTATTAATCTACAATTAGTTGTCCACAAATAGTTGTCCTGTCTTATTTCACGTATTAGTCCGAAACCCATTTTTTGTTGGTCGTAGAAATAGTTGTCATGACTTGCTTCAGGAATTAATCTCTGACCAAAGAGAAAGAAAGATAGTTTCCCCGTCCTGTTTCGGGAGTTAATCTTCAATCTGTTCATGTAGACAATTGTCCTATCTTATTTCAGGTATTAATCTACAATTGGTTGTCCACATATAGTTGTCCTGTCTTGTTTCAGGCATTAATCTGGAACCTGTTTTTTATTGGTCGTAGAGATAGTTTCTCCGGCTTGCTTCGGGAATTAATCTCTGACCAAAGAGAAAGAAAGATAATTTCTCCGTCCTGTTTCATGAGTTAATCTTAATCTGCTCATGTAGATAGTTGTCCAGTCTTATTTCAGGTATTAATCTACAATTGGTTGTCCACAAATAGTTGTCCTGTCTTGTTTTAGGTATTAATCCGGAACCCGTTTTTTTGTTGGCCGTAGAAATAGTTGCCCTGGATTAATTCGGGAATTAATCTCTGACCAAAGAGAAAGAGAGATAGTTTCCCTGTCCTGTTACGGGAGTTAATCTTTAATCTACTCATGTAGATAGTTGTCTTGTATTATTTCAGGTATTAATCTAAAATTGGTTGTCCACAGATAGTTATTGTGATACGGTGGCAGAGCCGATTGTTAATACTGGTTTGCGTTTTTTGTTCGCAAAATGTCGCGGTAAGCAAGAGTTGCCACCACCTTTTATTTCATCCAAAAAAAGAAAAGGAAAAAGAAAAAAAAACTTTTTTGAGATATTTCTGAGTACGGGGGGGGGGGGGGGGGGTAGATTATAGAAAGGGAAGGTGTTAGCACCCTTTCTATCTGTGGTTTTCCATGGGCTCTTAGGTACTTGCTCATCTTTTAAAAAATTTGCTTGATGTGTTTGTGTGCTTTTGAAAAGTTTTGAAATTGCCTTAGTGAGGCGATTCACTTTATGGTAACCCTTGTATCAGCCCTCAAGAGTGTAATGAAGTGTTTTTGAAAACTTTAGTTTGAAAAGAGTTTTGAAAGTGTAGGGTGTAAAAATGATGTTTGGGCAATTACCTAACAGTTATCTACCTACTCGAAAAAAGTTATTCTTTTCCTCCTATCCTTTAGATTGTGTTATCCTACTATTAGTGAGTAAGTAACCCTAATCGATGGATGTTGAGGGACTATCGAAAGGGACGAAATGGTCATTGAAGGCAACATATAAGGATACCTTAGCATTTCGAAGGGATTGTCATCATATAGGCAACATCGAGGGACAAGATCATTTCTCGTAGGCAACTCGAGGGACATTGAGGGACTATGATCTTTATGATGACTTTAACCGAGGGTATTTACTAAGATACCCCTACATTCGAGGGATATGACCATTATTTCCGAGGCAACCAAGTGAGATATACCCTAGGGATGCAAGTGTGCAACAATGTTTATTTTCAGATATAGTATCTTTGAATTAGGTTATGCTATGTCCAATTAGTTTACCGGTCTTTCCATACAATCCTATTAGTCTAAGCATTGCATAAAATATAGTAGCTGAAGGTAAAGGCAGAAATGTAAACCTAGGCTATTACAGAGCTTTGTGGCAGTTATATAATAATGAAGAGTGCAGAAAAGAAATCCTAAAACTATTACATCCCGGAAGCAATTACATAATTAGAAAAAAATGCGAGAAAAGATAAATCTACGCTATTATATTGATAATGCGACCTATACAATTTTCCTAGAAATTAAAATGTAAAAGAATAAATAAAAATAAATTAAGGAAAAATTAAAACCTAAAATTCTAAGTTAATGTTTTTGGTGTTTTTTTGTAGAAAATAATTTTAAGTTAATTAAAAAACCTAATTCTAACTAATTTTAATACAAAAAAAAGTTAATTAACTTAATTTATTATAAATGAAAAAAATCCAAAAATCCAGTTACTAACTAAAACAAAAACCTAATCCTAATTTGTTAAAAAAATGGTTAATTACAAAGAAAACCTAAAATCTAATTGTTTTTCTAATTTGCAGAAAAAAAAAGTTAATTAATTAAATAAAATAGTTAATAAAAAAAAGAGTTAATAATAATAAAAAATTAAAACCCAAATTAATTAGGGTTTGTAAAAAAAGTTAAGTTTTCCAATTAATAGAGTTTTTGATTTAAATAAAATTAGAGTTTATATGAATTTAAGGTTTTTAAGGAAGATATTAAAGAGAAAGAAATGAGGCGAAAATGGTTAGAAATAAGCAAAATTATACATATTGTCAGGGGTGGGTGTTGAACCAAAAATTAATTTAAAACCTAAAATTAGATTAAAAAACCTTAAAATTAATTATTCGAGTTTATTATGAAAAATCAAAGGTTTGTGAAAAATATAAAGTTTTATGAAAAAGGTTTTAAACAGAAAGAATGAAAATAGGTAAAAGGATAAATAGAAAGGAAGAAAACCGAAACCAATAAGGGTGAGTGTTGAACTCACGCCCTTAGCCTCCTCAGGATACCTGTCTTGCCATGAGTCATGTATTGGTGGTTGTTCTGTTTTGGACTCATCGTTTTGTGATAAACCTGCATGGGACCATGTCTAAATCTGCAGTGTTGAATCTCATGAACACATTAAATAAGTTACTATATCATGAAATACAAAGAAAATAAATATATGAAATTTTTTTAATGTTAAAACCGATATGACATATATGAGTGTTTCTACATCCTTTTGATCATGGATATCAAACCATCCTTACCCTTACCGGAGAAGTAGTGAGATGTGGGTTTGTAACAATGATGACTTGTTTGTAGTGAGATGGAGTTTGTAATAAGGATTTCAAGGTTTTTAGGATTCTTGAAAGAATTTGATATTTTGACAGGGTTGTGGCAAATGTTTTTTTTCATTTTTTCGTGTCCTGTTTATGTAAAAAAAGTGAGATTATATAATGGAAATTAGAGAAAAAATATGGGCTTTGAATGTGCAATTGGGCCTCCAATAACCACAAGCAATAGTGCAGATTTTATTCACTTGAGTCCGTCACGTTATAGACTAAATCGCAGTGGCTTAAGTGCATTTTTTGAAGTTTAAATATGAAAACAAAATGTATCTGACATTGAGAACTAACTCCTGTCCGAAAATGAGCTCAATCGGATAAACGGTGAATTAGTTATGAACTTTTGAAGTTTCGCCTCATACAAACTTATTTTGGGCTCCAGTGTCAACTCTGACACGTTCTTCAATAAAAAACTGGTATTGATCGAAGTATAACCCGGTATCGACTTTGGAAGAAAAGTTTTAGATCTTTGAATCAATGACCTTGTGTAAAAATGTAGGCCCAATCCGATAAAAATTGACTGAGTTATGAATTTTCGAAGTTTCGATCCAGATGAAATAATATTCAGCATTCAGGATTTTCAGCGCATCACGCGCACTCTGAGCAAAAAATGAATGCCTTTTGGATACCGTTTGAACTCAATACCTCATGTGAAAACTTAGCCAACTCAATTTTTGAAATTTTAGCGCTGGAACCAGATCGATACAATGAAAATCGACCAAGTTATGATTTTCTGAACATGACGCAAATAAACTTCTGTCACAAATTTTCTGTATGAAAATACTTGATAAATCCGCATTTTTGAAGACCTTCTGATCGAAATTGGCTTCTAGCTGTGAGAGAAGAAAACATAGATGACGTCAAGACGGAATTTTGGCCACCATAACGGATTCAAAACAAGCCACGATCTTCAAGTTATGAATTTTTTAGTGCCTAAAAACTGCACTTTCAGCACACTTTTTCACCATATTTCTTCGAGAAAACTCACACATTCGGAGACCTTATTTAAATAATTGACTCTTGAGCTGAACCTGAATTTGAGAATATGTTATCAGAGATATCTTGGTGAAAGAACACTTGAATATGACGCGCCGGGTTGGACTTGTGAATCTTTGAACCCCGAATCATTGCAAAACGACGAACCGATCTTCAACATGGAAAATACTCTGAGAACATCCGTTGGAGAAATAAACGTCACTTGTAACCTGAAGAATCTTGATAAATATTCCTTTATTCCATAAACATAAAACCAATAATATGCGTGTATGAAAAGAGGGTAAATTTTGGGTACAACAGCTGCCCCTGTTCAATCTTCTTAAACCTGAAGATTTAGATTGGCTTGTCTGCCTTTCGTGATCTGAAGGTGGAAGATGATTGAACACTAGAGTGCCCAGAAATTTGCACTCGTCTGTAATGATGCTTGACTATGTAGATAGTATCAGTAATGGGCTTACAGATGCCATTTAGAAGTTGACGAAAGATTGTCAGAAATGGGCTTAAAGATGCCATTTAGGATGTGACGGAGAATTGTCGGAGATGGGCTTAAGGATGCCATCTAGAGGATGTTGATTTCCTAAGATATTCCTTTGATGAGAATTCATGTTCCTGTCGTTAAGGAGGAATCTACTGAGGAATGTTGGTATCTGTCTTGGAAGAAATAAAATTTTAGGAGCTTCAGTTGTCCGTTACTCTACTGGGGAAATAACTCCTGCTTGAGGAACTGGAAGTGAACTGCATATCTGGTCAGGGTACAGGCTGTACAACGACTTACTGGGGGAAGATGAAATCGACCGAAACTGGTCGGGTCCAGGTTTTATCGTGTTGTAAACTGCCGTCTGGAGATAAGAGAGAAGAAACCTGGATGGTAAGGTTGCTTCAAAGTGAAAGCCTGGATAGTAGGGCTATGAGAAGAAACTTGGGTCGTAGGGTTACTTTGAAATGAAAGCCTGGATCGTAGGGCTGAGAGAAGGAACCTAGGTCGTAGGGTTACTTTGAAATGAAAGCCTGGATAGTAGGGCTATGAGAAGGAACCTGGGTCGTAGGGTTACTTCGAAATGAAAGCCTGGATAGTAGGGATATGAGAAGGAACCTGGATAGTAGGGTTACTTTGAAATGAAATCCTGGATAGTAGGGCTGTGAGAAGGAACCTGGGTCGTAGGGTTACTTCGAAATGAAAGCCTGGATAGTAGGGTTGTGAGAAGGAACCTGGTTCGTAGGGTTACTTCGAAATGAAAGCCTAGATAGTAGGGCTGTGAGAAGGAACCTGGGTCGTAGGGAACCTGGATAGTAGGGTTACTTCGAAATGAAAGCCTAGATAGTAGGGTTATAAGAAGGAACCTGGATAGTAGGGTTACTTCGAAATGAAAGCCTGTATAGTAGGGCTGTGAGAAGGAACCTGAGTCGTAGCGTTACTTCGAAATGAAAGCCTGGATAATAGGGTTGTGAGAAGGAACCTGGATAGTAGGGTTACTTCGAAATGAAAGCCTGGATAGTAGGGCTGTGAGAAGGAATCTGGATAGTAGGGTTACTTCGAAATGAAAGCCTGGATAGTAGGGTTGTGAGAAGGAAACTGGACCGTAGGGTTACTTAGAAATGAAAGCCTGGATAGTAGGCATGTGAGAAGGAACCTGGATAGTAGGGTTACTTCGAAATGAAAGCCTGGATAGTAGGGTTGTGAGAAGGAACCTGGGTCGTATGGTTACATCGAAATGAAAGCCTGGATAATAGGGTTGTGAGAAGGAACCTGGATAGTAGGGTTACTTCGAAATGAAAGCCTGGATAATAGGGCTGTGAGAAGGAACCTGGGTCGTAGGGTTACTTCGAAATGAAAGCCTGGATAGTAGGGCTGTGAGAAGGAACCTGGGTCGTAAGGTTACTTAGAAATGAAAGCCTGGATAGTAGGGTTGTGAGAAGGAACCTGGGTCATAGGGTTACTTCGAAATGAAAGCCTGGATAGTAGGGCTGTGAGAAGGAACTTGGGTCGTAGGGTTACTTCGAAATGAAAGCCTGGATAGTTGGGTTGTGAGAAGGAACCTGGATAGTAGGGTTACTTCAAATCAATAGTGTAGATTAGTTGACCCATTTGGTTTCGAGAACTGAGTTTCTATTAGTCGTCTGCATACGTGACTTGTATAACTGCTGGATTTGTTGAAGCTAATCATCTTTCCTGAAAAGATAATAGGGTTAATTATATGCGATACATGAAATGCGGGGTTAGATGATGTTCTCAAAATAAATGAGATTATGCTGTATATGATATGTATTCGTATGTCCTGATGTATGTTCACAAAATTCTATTGGGGTATGCTCGCGTCTAGGAAAATAAATCCATGACTGTTGCTGGAGATTTATAAATATTCTACCGGGAAGAGATGCTGCTTGAGAATAACTCTGCGGAGAACAAACTTAGGAAGTAAATTTTTGTAGCTTAAGTGATGAACTCTGTCGGGGGTTGAGCCTCTGTATCTAGAGAAATAAACGTTGCTTGGGGGATGACATTATAAACTGCTCATAGTTATCAAACTCGCTGGGGAATACATATATCAGCTTTCTAAAGGAACCTGCTGGGGAAGGAATTCCTGCTTGGGGATACAGAGGTCGGACCTTGGTTGTCTCGGCTCTGTGGGGAATATAGGTATCACTGGCTTGTATGTGATAGTGACTTCACTTCCAACGGTCTCTGCCCCTTGTACCATGCTGGAAAAAGTACATGCGAAGATTTTGTGGATGGATCTATGTCGTGATTGTACTTGAACATGTATTTAATGAGTGTCAGGATGACATCCGTCTCTAGATCGTATCTGAACTATACTTGAAACATGTGTTAAATGAGTGTCAGAATGACATCCGTATCTGGATCGTATCTGAACTATACTTGAAACATGTGTCGAATGAGTGTCAGAATGACATCCGTCTCTAGATCGTATATGAACTATATTTGAAACATGTGTTGGATAAGTGTCAGAATGACATCCGTCTTTGGATCGTATCTGAACTGTATTTAGAGGAGAATATGGAGTAAGTATTAGGAAGAAATCCGTGTCGGGATCATACCTGAACTGTTTCTAAAAGAGAAATCTAGAAAAAGTACCAGGATAACATCCGTCTCTGGATCATACCTGAACTGTTTCTTAATGTATGGAAATATTGAATAAGTAACAGAATGACATCCGTATCTGGATCGTATCTGAACCGTTTCTCGATGTATGAAAATCTTGAATAAGTAGCAGAATGACATCCATATCTGGGTCATATCTGAACCGTATCTGAAAGCTGAATCTGAATGAGTATCAGAATGGCATCTGTATCTGGAGCGTATTTGAACTGTATCTGAAAGCTGAGTCTTAATGAGTATCAGAATGGCATTTGTATCTGGAGCGTATCTGAATTGTATCTGAAAGTTGAGTCTGAATGAGTATCAGAATAACATCCGTATCTAGAGCGTATCTGAACTATATCTGAAAGCTGAGTCTGAATGAGTATCAGAATGGCTCCGTATCTGGAGTGTATCTGAACTGTATCTGAAAGATGAATCTGAATGAGTATCAGAATGGCATCCGTATCTAGAGCGTATCTGAACTGTATCTGAAAGCTAAGTCTGAATGAGTATCAGAATGGCATCCGTATCTAGAGCGTATCTGAACTGTATTTGAAAGCTGAGTTTGAATGAGTATCAGAATGGCATCCGTATCTGGAGCATATCTGAACTGTATCTGAATGAGTATCAGAATGGCATCCATATCTGGAGCGTATCTGAACTGTATTTGAAAGCTGAATCTGAATGAGTATCATAATGGTATCCGTATCTGGAGCATATCTGAACTGTATCTAAATTTTGGTGCTCAATGCTGATCAAGGTATAAGTCTTCCACTGATAGATAGGTGACGGGACATAGTCATACGTTTTAAATCCCTAACTTTTGTCTGGACCGCCCTTTCGGGTTTTTAGTCTACCGGGATACCCTTTTTTGCCGAAGCCGCCCTTTCGGGTTTTCGACTTGCCGGGTGTACAAATTTTTTCATTTTTTATCCCTAATTTTTGCCCGAACCCTTTTGGTTCGCCGGGATGCCCTTATTTTTGCCTAGGTATATCAACCTAGCGGGTCTTTATTATGCGTAGTATTTTTCGACTATGTCCATGCTTTCAGGATGTAGAGAGTTGTCACTGTCCATAGTGTTGTGTTGTAGTACTGTCAAAAATGTTTTCTTGATGGCACATGATTCGTTGCTGGAATACGTGTGTAATGCCCCAAGCGATTCAGATGGAGATCTGCCCCTGGTTATTTGGTTGGAGAGCCTGCCCCAGGTGTGTTAGACATCATGTCATGCCCCTTGCTTATGGAAGACCTGTTATTGGAAGTATCCTTCCTGCTGAGGTGATTCTGTCCATTGAGAGGATGTCTGTTAATTGAATATCCATTGTGCGGATTTCTCTGCTGTCAAACAATTAGTTATATGCAAACAATGTCATTTAAAGGATGCAAAACTCATGTCTGTCTTGAAATTTTTTTTTTTTGAAAATGTGTTTTGTGTAGTAACACAAAATTTGCAAGAATGTGATATCAACTCGGGATTCGTAACAAGTCCTACAGGAGTCAGGATACCTTTGTAACAATATGCTTTCAAACTAACCCGCGCTTCAGTTAGGACTTTTAAGGGTTATAATGTGTCCTGGTTCACGGTTTAAGAAACAAAGGATAAAGGCTCAAAATTTATTTGTACCCACCCGTTCTTCGTGATGTTCTTCAGTCCTATGCTCAGTTAATTACGCGTTTAGATCCCGATTGAGTCTGGAATCTTTGCTCTGATACTTGGTGATGATTCAGAAATTTGAACATTTATTTTGAAAAGGCAGTCATTTTTGTAATCTTCTTTTTTTCGAGGATTTGTAGTAACCTCTTTTTTTTGGTTTTCGTTATCCATTCTTTTGCCTGAACTGTTTCTTTTGTGATTACAGTCAGCGGGATGCCCCAATTTTTCTCTTAAGTCTCCTTCATAGGTTTTGACTTAATGGGCTTTTATTTCGAGAGATAATGACTGCCTGTCTTGACGATCATACAGAACCATCACCGTCTTTTGTTTTGGAAGGACGTCTTCGATGCCCTTCATTGTGTACGAAGTGGCAGATTGTAACTGAATGCGCCTTTGGATTAACTGAGAAAACTACCCTGCCACAGGTTATGATTAAGGGTTTTAATTTATGTGAAAAGAAAAACTCCTACTTCTTTGGCTCGAAGGGGTTGACTAGGGATTATCTTCCTTATAACTCCACTGTTTAGGATTTGAAACAACGCCTGTACATCGTCAGCGGGGCCTGTCTGAAAGTATACTGTAGAGATTGTGGTATCATTTTCGTCATCCTCCCTCTAAGGCTTAGAGTTTTTAATCAAGAGTTTAATATCACAAAAGAAAATAAGAACACATTTTTGAAATAGTGAATACGAATGAATTGATTCAAGATAAACATGTGCAATGCATTGATGAAATATCTAGGTTTGATATGAATAAATGTTCAAAAAAATCAAAAGAAAATTACACATTGAAAATTCTAATGAACAAAAAGTCTTCTTGTGAGAACTTGTCACTTCAGATGGTATGCCTTGGAGGGATGGCAGAAGAACTCATCCTGACCATCTTGTGTGAATTCTAGCGCTCCTTCATCAATCAGGTCTTGAATTTTATTTCTCAACGCCCAACAGCTGTTGGTGTCATGTCCAGGACTGTTGGAGTGGTACGCACATCTTGCATTTGGATTGTACCTTGGGGAGGCTATGTTGGGATTCTGAGGAGGGTCCCTTAACATAACCAACTTTGCCTTCAATAGGCGTTGCAATGCGTGAGGCAATTACATGTTGATTTCGGTGAAGCGTCTTTCGAATGTATTCTTCTTATACCGATTGCCCCGTTGTCGTTGGCGAGGTTGTGGTTGGGCTTGTGATGTAGTAGCAATCTGGAAAGGTCTGTTCCTGACCAAACCAACCTCTTCTCTCACTGGGGGCTGATTAATGCCTTGATCCACAATTTTAACTATTTGTTTCATGGATCTGCATCCATCTTGGTGAAGCTTGTTGAGGAAAGCTCTTAGCCCTTTTTGTCCTCGAGCTAAGTTTTGGATAAGAGCCATCTGCCCCAGCATTTGGATTCTAATTGCTTCTACCTCAGCTTGCATTTGTTCCAATTGTCCATCCTTGTTGTTGTCAGGACGTTCCTTGGTCAGATTCCCGGCGAAGAGTGTTTTCAGGTCTTCTTGCCCCTTGGATAGATTCAAGAGAAATTCCTTGAACTGGGCATCTTGAGCTCGGAGATCTTTATTGTCTTGTTGGAGAGCCATTGTTGAAATAGACAGCAAGAACATGAGAGACCTGCTTTGAAACTTTTTTATGCAATGATATGTATTATATATGTATGCAATGTTTTCAAGGATCTCGCGGGGTAAACAAGAAAATGTCAGAAGTTGAATTTTGCAGCTTTGATTGAAGAACTTTGTATCATTGAGAGTTCTTCTACGAGAGTCAAGCTCACCATATCAAGTGGGTCATAGCCCCTGACTCAAGTTGTTGAGTTTTAATCTTCTGACAACATTGGCTAGAGGAAAATAAATCCTCTTGCCCCTTGCTAGACGTCTGATTTATCATAACCTGCATCACAGGCCCTCGAGATCCTTGAAATGGTTAAGGAAATGTTAAGGCATGATGTTATGATGTGTATGTTATGCTTTTAAGTAAAGGTGCAAAGTGATGTAAGCAAGTAAACCCTGCAAGAAATCCAAGTTATTATATAATAACCGTAAACAAAACCTGCAAGGAACTCAATGTTGCCAAGTAATAAAACTCTGCAAGTAGTTCAAGTTAAAAGCACACAAGTCACGCAAACAACCTTAGTTTTAGGCTTGCATGGGTTTTAAGGTCGTACCCTATTGAAGTTGGATTGGTTCAACCTGTCCTATAAATATTTAACCGAGTTCTAAGGGATCTCAATATCACTGATCATCCTTTATCGGGCATTGTTTCAGCTCAAGCAATCTTTTCTTGCGGCCGAAATATCCCGAAAGTCTGATCTCAATGAGTGTAGCATCGAGTATCAACCAATCCTCAGTTTTATACCGAGGCCGGCTATCTCACTACTTTCTAATGGCCAAGTTTGTCCAACTAAGGTTCTAAGGTCCGATAGTGCTTCACAACACCATGCGGAAGCCCCGTATTCTCCTCGTTTCCCCACGAAGGATACCTGTACCAACCAAAGTGTCACACCAACACAACCATCACTTAAACCCTATCGGTCTATGCCGTAAAATCTCCACGATCTATTGTTGTTTACCTAAAAAGTGTCCCCAGATCCGGGTGTAGGATCTTTAATAATACCCAAACAAAACCCTTGAATTTAAAGCAGGCAAGGAAAAACAAGAAAGTAATTTTAAAATGACCTAGATCCTAAGGTAAACCCCACTTTATATTCCCCAACAGAGTCGTCAGTTCTGTGATATGGTGGCAGAACCGACTGTTAATACTGGTTTGCGTTTTTTATTCGCAAAATGTCGCGGTAAGCAAGAGTCGCTACCGACTTTTATTTCATCCAACAAAGGAAAAGGAAAAAGAACAGAAAAACCTTTTTCGAGATATTTCTGAGTATGGGGGATAGATTATAGAAAGGGAAGGTGTTATCACCCTTTCCATCCGTGGTTTTCCACGGGCTCTTAGGTACTTGCTCATCTTTTAAAAAATTTGCTTGGTGTGTTTGTGTGCTTTTGAAAAGTTTTGAAATTGCCTTAGTACGGCGATTCACTTTATGGTAACCCTTGTATCATTCCTCAAGAATGTAATGAAGTGTTTTTGAAAACTTTAGTTTGAAAAGAGTTTTGAAAGTGTAGGGTGTAAAAATGATGTTTGAGCAAGTACCTAACAGTTATCTACCTACTCGAAAAATGTTGTTCTTTTCCTCCTATCCTTTAGACCGTGTTATCCTACTATTAGTGAGTAGGTAACCCTAGTCGCTGGATGTTGAGGGAATATCGAAAGGGACAAAATGGTCATTGAAGGCAACATGTAAGGATACCTTAGCATTTCGAAGGGACTGTCATCATATAGGCAACATCGAGGGATAAGATCATTTCTCGTAAGCAACTCGAGGGACATTGAGGGACTATGATCTTTATGATGACTTTAACCGGGGGTCTTTGCTAAGATACCTCTACATTCGAGGGACATGACCATTATTTCTGAGGCAACCAAGTGAGGTATATCCTAGGGGTGCAAGTGTGCAGCAGTGTTTGTTTTCAGATATACCATCTTTGAATTAGGTTATGCTATATCCAATTAGTTTACCGGTCTTTCCATACAATCCTATTAGTCTAAGCATTGCATAAAATATGGTAGCAGAAGGTAAAGGCGGAAATGTAAACCTAGGCTATTATAGAGCTTTGGGGCAGTTACATAATAATGAAGAGTGCAGAAAAGAAATCCTAAAACTATTACATCCCAGAAGCAATTACATAATTAGAAAAAAAATGCGAGAAAAGATAAATCTACGCTATTACAATGATAATGCGACCTATACAATTTTCCTAGAAATTAAAATATAAAAGAATAAATAAAAATAAATTAAGGAAAAATTAAAACCTAAAATTCTAAGTTAACGTTTTTGGTGTTTTTTGTAGAAAATAATTTTAAGTTAATTAAAAAACCTAAATCTAACTAATTTTAATAAAAAAAGAAGTTAATTAACTTAATTTATTAATAAATGAAAAAAATCCAAAAATTCAGTTACTAACTAAAAGAAAAACGTAATTCTAATTTGTTAAAAAAATGGTTAATTAAAGGGTTAATTACAAAGAAAACCTAAAACCTAATTGTTTTCCTAATTTGCAGAAAAAAAGTTAATTAATTAAATTAAAGAGTTAATAAATAAAAAAGAGTTAATAATAATAAAAAAAAAATTTAAAACCTAAATTAATTAGGGCTTGTAAAAAAAGTTAAGTTTGCCAATTAATAGGATTTTTGATTTAAATAAAATTAGAGTTTATATGAACTTAAGGTTTTTAAGGAAGATATTAAAGAGAAACAAATGAGGCAAAAAGGGTTAAAAATAAGCAAAATTATACATATTGACAGGGGTGGGTGGTGAACCAAAAATTAATTTAAAACCTAAAATTAGATTAAAAAACCTTAAAATTAATTATTCGAGTTTATTATGAAAAATCAAAGGTTTGTGAAAAATGTTAAGTTTTATGAAAAATGTTTTAAACAGAAAGAATGAAAATAGGTAAAAGGATAAATAGAAAGGAAGAAAGCCAAAACCAATAGGGGTGAGTGTTGAACTCACGCACTTAGTCTCCTCAGGATGCATGCCTTGCTATGAGTCATGTATTGGTGGTTGTTCTGTTTTAGACTCAGCGCTTTGTGATAAACCTGCATGGGACTATGTCTAAATCTGTAGTGTTGAATCTCATGAACACATTAAATAAGTTACTATATCATGAAATACAAAGAAAATAAATATATGAAAATTTTTTAATGTTAAAACCGACATGGCATGTATGAATGTTTCCACACCCTTTTGATCATGGAGATCAAACCAGCCTTATCCTTACTGGAGAAGGAGTGAGATGTGGGTTTGTAACAAGGACGACTTGTTTGTAGTGAGATGAAGGTTTGTAATAAGGATTTCATGGTTTTTAGTGTTCTTGAAAGAATTTGATATTTTGACAGGGTTGTGGAAAATGTTTTTTTCATTTTGCCGTATCCTGTTTGTGTGAAAAAAGTGAGATTATATAATGGAAATTTGAGAAAAGATATGGGCTTTGAATGTGTAATTGGACCTTCAATAACCACAAGCAATAGTGCAGATTTTTATTCACTTGAGTCTGCCACATTCTAGACTAAATTCCAGTGGCTTAAGTGCAATTTTTGAAGTTGAAATATGAAAACAAAATGTATCCAACATCGATAACTAACTCCTGTCCGAAAATGGGCTCAATCGAATAAACGGTGAATTAGTTATGAATTTTTAAAGTTGTGCCTTAGACAAACTTATTTTGGGCTCCAGTGTCAACTCTGACACGTTCTTCAATAAAAACTGGTATTGAGCGGAGCATAACCCGGTCTCGACTTTAGAAGAAAAGTTGTATATCTTTGAGTCAGTGACCTTGTATAAAAATATGGGCCTAATCCGATAAAAATTGACTGAGTTATGAATTTTCGAAGTTTCGACCCAAATGAAATAATATTCAGCATTCAGGATTTTCAGCGTGTCACACGCACTCTGAGCAAAAAATGAAGGCCTTTTGCATACCGTTTGAAGTCAATACCTCATGTGAAAACATAGCCAACTCAATTTGTGAAGTGTTGGCACCGAAACCAGCTCGATATGATGAAAATCGACCAAGTTATGATTTTCTGAACATGACGCAAATAAACTTCTGTCACAAATTTTCTGTATGAAAATACTTGATAAATACGCATTTTTGAAGACCTTCTGATTGAAATTGGCTTCCATCTATGAGATATGAAAATGTAGATGACGTCAAGATGGAATTTTGGTCACCGGAACAGGTTCAAAAAAAGCCACGATCTTCAAGTTATGAATTTTTTAGTGCGTAAAAACTGCACTTTCAGCACACTTTTTCACTACATTTCTTCGAGAAAACTCACACATTCGGAGATCTTCTTTAAAGAATTGACTCTTGAGCCGAACCTGAATTTGAGAATATGTTATTAGAGATATCTTGGCGAAAGAACACTTGAATATGACGCGCCAGGTTGGACTTGTGAATCTTTGAACCCCAAATCATTGCAAAACGGCGAACAGATCTTCAGTATGAAAAATACTCTGAGAACATCCATTGGCGAAATAAACGTCACTTGTAACCTGAAGAAGATTGATAAATATACCTTTATTCCATAACCATAAAACCAATAATATGCGTGTATGAAAAGAGGGTAAATTTTGGGGTACAACAGTTGTCCTGTCTTGACTTAGGTATTAGTCTGGAACCCTTTTTTATTGGTCGTAGAGATAGTTGCCCTGACTTGCTACGGGAATTAATCTCTGACCAAAGAGAAAGAAAGATAGTTTCCCCGTCCTGTTTTGGGAGTTAATCTTTAATCTTCTCATGTAGATAGTTGTCCAGTCTTATTTCAGATATTAATCTACAATTGGTTGTCCACAGATAGTTGTCCTATCTTGTTTCAGGTATTAATCAAGAACCTGCTTTTTATTGGTCGTAGAGATAGTTTCCCCAGCTTGCTTCGGGAATTAATCTCTGACCTATATGGGAAATGTTGATGATATTTTCCTGTCTTTAATTGGAAGAAGTAAATCTAACCAGAAGAGGTCTTTGATTCGCCTGTCTTTAATCTAGAAGAAATAAATCTAACCAGAAGAGGTCTTCATTAATCTCCTCTCTTTAATCTGGAAGAAATAAATCTAACCAGAAAAGGTCTTGATTGATGATTGAATTTTACCCTACGAGGAGAAAGGATTACTTGCATGCAGATGTATGTATGATGTTCTCAAAATAAATGAGACTGTATCGTATGCATTTGCCATGTATGTAATGTGATGTATGAATGTGGAATGTTATTGAAGTGTATCTTTGACAAATGTTGAGGAGCTTTGGGAAGTCAAATCCTGGATTGCTGTTGGAGATGAAGAATATACATATCTTCAGAGTTTGTTAAAAATGCTTCCGCTGAGGATTCCTGCTTTGTTGAGGAGAACTCTGCTGGGGAATATTGACTTTGTTTAAGAATACTCTATTGGAGAGTGTTGATTTCTGCTTTGGGAAAGAGTTCAGGATTTCTAGTCGTTTGTTGCTCTAGTGGGGAATTACCTCTTGAAAGTTAGTTGTTATCTGGTCGGATTCCAAGTTTCACACCAACTTGCTGGGGATAGTGGCAAACTCTAACTGCGGATGAGGAGTTTTATTAGTGATTTGAAGAAGTTAAACTATTATCTGGTTGGATCTAGGTTTCGTAGTAACTTGGTGATAGTAATGACCCTGTTGAGGGATGTAATGACTTAACCAGAGGTTAAAGGTTTTTGTCCATTGATTTGTAATAGTCTGAGAAGCAAACTCAAGCTGGGGAATTTGCAGTTTGTTGGGGGAAATAAGTCATGTTGAAGAGAATATTAAGACGACCTGTGGGGGAAGTGTATTCTTTTAGAAGGAACTCCATAAGACTTCTTATTTCAAGACCAAATCAGCTGGGGGAGAGCTTTATGGAGATTAAAACTCTGGTTGGGGATTTCATGAATTCAAGTTTGTGGGGATATTCATGAAATTGGCCTTATGGGGATTTGTAGATAGTTTAAACTCTGTTAAAGTGACAAATCCTATACTGATAGATAAACTGATGAGATAATGGGACATATTCATACGCTTTAATCCCTAACTTTTTCCTGGACCGTGTTTTCAGATTTTCAGTCCAACGGGATACCCTTTTTTGCCCAAGCCGCCTTTTCAGGTTTTCGACTTGCCGGGTGTACAATCTTATATCCCTAATTTTTGCCCGAACCTTTTGGTTCGCCAGGATGCCCTTATTTTTGCCTAGGTATGTCAACCTAGCGGGTCTCTTTTGATGCGTAGTATTTTCTGACTATGTTTTTTTATAGGGTGTGGAGAATTGTCAATGTTTATGGTAGTAAGTGTTGTAGAAATGCCAAAAATTAATTGTTCGATCGCACATGACCTTTCACATGTGGGAGCCTGTTTTCCCCTAGAGTTAATCTAGTGCACTTCGACGTTTGAGATTTTGATCACATTTCCAATAGTCTTGACCTCCCTATGGATCTTTTCTAATACTGTTATGGAAGAAACCAAAGACATGATATTAACACCATCTGATACTACTGGCACAAACAAGCAATTTCGTGGTACCCAAGGTCTTTGGTCAAGTCTCAAAATTTTCTAAGAATTGTCATGGAAGGATCCGAAGACATGATACTAACACCATCTGATACTACTGGCACAGACAAGCAATTTGGTGGTACCCAAGATCTTTGGTCAAGTCTCAAAATTTTCTAAGAACTGTCATGGTAGGATACGAAGACATGATAATGACACCATTTGATACTACTGGCACAAACAAGCAATTTGGTGGTACCCAAGATCTTTGGTCAAGTCTAAAATTTTTTAAGAACTATCATAGAAGGATCCGAAGACATGATATTGACACCATCTGATACTACTGGCACATATAAGCAATTTGGTGGTACCCAAGATCTTTGGTAAAGTCTCAAAATTTTCTAAGAAATGTCATGGAAGGATGTGAAGACATGATACTGACACCATCTGATACTATTGGCACAGACAAGCAATTTGGTGGTATCGGAAGTCTTCATAGTGGATTTTGTTCAATACCCTATAACATTTCCCCTCAAGTGATTCATATGGAGATTTGTCCCTGGTTATTCAACATTTCTTTGAGAGATTCTTTGAATCTCGACTTGATTTCCCCAGATGTGTTGGATAATGATCATGTCGTGCCCCTTGATTATGATAGATTTGTCACTGGATGTTGTAATACGGTGGCCAGAACCGGGACTTGTTTCCCTTTTTTAGGAATTTGCTGGTTTGCGTTTTGCGTTTCTGTTTGCAAAATGTCGCGGTAAGCAAGAGTCGCCACCGTCTTTTATTTTATCCAACAAGGAAAGGGAAAAAGCACAGAAAAATTCCTTTTTCGAGATATTTCTGAATACGGGGGGTAGATTATAGAAAGGGAAGGTGTTATCACCCTTTCCATCCGTAGTTATCTACGGGCTATTAGGTACTTGCTCATCATTTTCAAAATTGCTTCTTTGTATTTGTGTGATTTGAAAAGCTTTTGTTTTGACTTCAATTTAACTCTTGCTTCTGTCTTCAAGAGTGTAATGAAGTGTTTTTGAAAACTTTGTTTGTAAAGGAGTGTAAGTGTGAAATATTTGTTTGGGTTGAACAAGTACTTAAGAACTAATCTACCTACTCGAAAAAAGAATCGTTCTATGTTCGTTTCCTTTAGACAATGCTATCCCACTATTAGTGAGTATAAGGCATCATCGTTGGAGTTTGAGAGTCAATTCGAAAGGGACCTACGATCACTAAAGTAATGTTAGAACGTCTTAGTAATAACCCTAATGTCTTAGATCAATTATCTGAGGCAACAATATCCGAGGCAACCATTTCGAGGAAACTTTGATCTTTGGACAAAAGGACGACCACTAAAGTATCCCATACTCAATGACCATTTACCGAAGGCAACCAAATGGGAGTGTACCCTAGGAGTGCGCATGTGCGAGTGATTCAATTTCAGATTATTTATCTTTGCACATTTTAGGGTTATCTAACTGTTTTAAAATTAATCATACATTCTTGTCATGCAACCCTAATATCATACATCTAACAGTTAATATTTTGCGGAAATTAAAGTGCAGAAATTAAACTACGCTATTACAAGGCTTCAGGTATTTACATAGCCAAAAACAAACCCTTAAGAAATAAAACGATAAATGAAAATAAAAGTCCTAATTAAGAATATTACAACTTGTAGGCAGTTACAGCAATATGGTAAATAATAAAATAATAAAGCGCGCGCGATGCAGTTAGAACGATAAGAAAAATTAGGGTTTTGACCCTTTTTTGACCTAATTAAAAGAAAAATGTTTTTCGTTGTTTTTAATTATTTTTAAGAAAAAGATTAAGTTTTCTAAATTAAATACAGAAATTAATTAGTAATTAAGTTAATTAATGAAAAATAAATAAATGGCTTATTTTTTATGTTTTGTTATTTTTAAGAAAAAGAAAATATAATTAAATTTAGACAAAACCCTAATTTTCTAATTATTTTTAATTATTTACAAAAGGAATTAAAGTTATCTAATATTAACAACCTAATTAAATTAATTAATTTTTTGATAAAAAATAAAATCTAAACCTAATTTGATGAAAAGTATTATTTTTGTGATTTTTTGATAAAAATAAAAATAATTAATTGGTTAGTAAAATAAAATAAATAAATAAAATAAATAAATAAAATAAAACAAACAAATAATAAAAAAAATAATAGAGAAAGAGTTATTGGGCCTGGAAGTAATATGAGGGGGGTGTGAGAAGCAATCTTGGGCCCAACAATCTGAAGTCCACGCTTGACTTCCATGATTTCCTGCCATGCGTTGACTGGGCATACTATGGTCCTTCAGATGATGGCCATCAGATTTGGCCATCTGGTCACTTGGCAGATTGGATGGTGAGGTCTATGGTAGTCCCCTGGCTTGTGTATGCATGAGATCTGTAGAAATAAATCAAGAAAAATGCAAACGTTGGAGGCAGGGGTCGAACCCCTGACCTCAAGCTCCCCAACGCCTTAACGCTTTCCTGGCTACCACTGGGCCAATTGTGTTAGTTGTTATAATAATACAAAATAATAATCAAATATTAAAAGGGCCACATATATCAATTCAGCGCACGGAAATTTAAACAGGCCAATGGTTGCTTGCCAGCTAGTCATCTTCCTCCTTGGATCTGTTGGTAAAAGTTGAACACTTTTACCTACGGACGTATGTCCGTAGCTATAGCCCCTGTCATTCTCAAAATCAATTACAAGCGTGATAAATAAAAACCAAAGCCATGGATGACTTCGTCTGAACCTGCTGAGTACAATGGTGGCCCTTTCATGGCCCAATTTCACTTATATGAAGAAATCCTAAATCAAGCCATAAAACCCTAACAATGGTGAAATCATATACAGACCATAAAAATGAAATCAAATATTACAGAAAGCTTGCATATGTCTTAAGGATCAAGAATATATCATTAATTCACGCTATCAATGTCTAAATCATGCAAATCGATTTCAAAAATACATGGATGTCGTGGTTGACTTACAGTGGTATTCAGGGCCTGGAAACACTTGTTCTTGATTGGTTTCGCTTGCCTATACTCCCAGGAAGTGATTGGGATGGTCAAAGAGTCTTGAATTGGCCTGGAATAATGAAATCATGTTTGCACTTTTTTGGTATTTTTTTCAAGTTTTGTTCTGGTTCATACGCTTCTCTCTCTAGCCTCTTTTGGTCTGCACATCATCCTTATGCATTGAGGAATGAATTATGGTTGAAAGAATGATCACAATCTTCTTCCGTCAATGCATTTGATTTTGATTTGATTCCTTTGAAAACCATTCCAAAAATAGTCCAAATCCAATCTTTTTGTGCACCTCATGCCTTTACACGAATTTGATCTGATGCTAGCTGGACATTAAGACCTAAAACATGTAAAAAATCTTGAGTTTTCAATATTTTGGATTTTCTATGATTTGTTTTGATTTAAATTGATTTAATTCAAATAAAAATCAAAATAAATCATAAAAATAAGATAATGACAAGTGGAAAAGGCTAGGGCTCATGGACCATGTTTCCAACTTAAAACAAGTGAAAAAGATTGGGCCCATTTGGCAAAAATTGCATTTTTAAGCATAGTTGACTTTTGCAATTTTGCAAAAAAGGTCAATTTTACCAATGCATAACTTCCTCAATTTTGACTCTTTGAAGGTGTTATTGGACTTTTTAGAAATCTTGAGATGTCCTCTAAGCAACACTTTTGGTCTCATCTCAATTTGATATTCCATGCTCATGTGTGAAGCTTTGACAAAAAAGGTGTTTTTGTTGACTTTTCAAAATGACCTATAATGTCCAAATTCATAACTTCTTGTGAGTGCATATTTTGAACTTTGGAGATGAATATGGATTGTAGATAATGTCATCCTCTTCAAAATGAGATTTGGATGGGTAATTTCTCATAAAGTATGAGAACGTTATGCTTGGTCAAAGTTGAGTTGACTTTTCCTACAAAACCCTAATTTAGCAACTTTTGGTTCTTGAGGAATTATGAGCAATCCTTGATGAATCATGATCAAACCTTGATCAAATGATGAAATATACTTCAAAATGAGGATGTTGACCAAAAATCTTGAAGTTTGACTGTATGTAGGCCACAATTGACTTTTGCCCTAGCATAGTTGATTTTCAAGCCTTTGAGCAATTGACTGAGCAAACTTTCTCTGTAGGGCTTGAAACTTGACATGGATGATCTTGAGAACATATTAGGACAATGGTGAGAATTTTGGATCCCTTGGACTCAAGTATCTTGATGCAACATGAAACCCTAATTTGAGGTAGACTGCCTTAGGAAAGAGTTTGTCTGGTCAACCCTTGGACTTCCTTGAGCAACTTGAGGATCTTTCTTGAAATGTTTTGAAAAATATGGGAGGGAAAATTTTGGGGTACAACAGCTGCCCCTGTTCAATCTTCTTAAATCTGAGGATGTAGATTGGCTTGTGTGCCTTTCGTGATCCGAAGGTGGAAGATGATTGAACACTAGAGTGCCCAGAAATTTGCACTCACATGATGTGGTACTTGTCTTGTGATGTCGGGAATGGGCTTACAGATGCCATTTGGAAACTGCCGATGGGGAATGGGCTTAAAGATGCCATCCGAAGGAGTGTTGATCGCATAAGAGATTCTTTAGCGAGAGCTTGTATACCTGTTGTTGAGGAAGACTTCGTCGGGGAATGCTGATCTCTGTCTTAAGAGAAATAGAATTTTAGGAGCTTCAGTCGTCCGTTATTCTACTGGGGTATCATCTCTATTTTGAGAAAGCTTGAATTCTAGGAACTTCGGTTGTCCATTATTCTTGTTGAGGAATCGTCTTTTTGTCGAAGAGGTGAAAATGAACTATTATCTGGTCGTGATCCAGGCTTCATAGTGATAAGACCGACTGCTATCTGGTCGTAATCCAGGATTTACATTGACTTACCAGGGAGATGAGATTAAACTTGCTATCTGGTCGTGATCCAGGCTTCGCAATTTCTCGATTCTTATCTGGTCGTAATCCAGGCTTCAGAAGGAAATAAGTTGTTATCTGGTTGCATCCGGGCTTCAACTTGAGTTTAGGGCACACTAATATCCGGTAGACTCAGGGCTTCTTAGTAATTGTCCTGGTAAACTGCTATTTGGTCGTAATCCAAGCTTCACAGTGTCTTGTACTGTTATCTGGTCGTAATCCAGGCTTCAATCCTTTTATCGTTATCCGGTCGTAATCCAGGCTTCACGATGCTTTGTACCATTATCTGGTTGAATCCAGGCTTCATGGTGTTCTGTACTGCTATCCGGTCGTAATCCAGGCTTCACAATACCTTTCTTCTTATCTGGTCGTAATCTAGGCTTCAGAAGAGATCAAATGGTTATCCGGTCGTAATCCGGGCTTCCCTTTGGCTTTGGGCCTACCAATATCTGATCGTAATCCGGGCTTCATAGTATCTGGCTGGGTGAACTGTTATTTGGTTGTAATCCAAGCTTCACAGTGTCCCTTACTGTTATCTGGTCGTAATCCAGGCTTCACAGTGTCTTTTACCGCTATCTGGTCGTAATCCAGGCTTCGCGATGTCTTATACCACTATCTGGTCGAAATCCAGGCTTCATGGTGTTCAGAGGAAATCAAGATACTATCCATCGTAGTCCGGGCTTCATAACTTGTGTTAAAGATATACCACTATCTGGTCGTAATCCAGGCTTCGCGGTGTCTTTGGCTGCTATCTGGTCGTAACCCAGGCTTCACAGGAACTTGTATTGCTATTTGGTCGTAATCCAGGCTTCACAATAACTTGCTGAGCTATTATCCGGTCGTAATCCGGGCTTCACGGCTTGCGTTTATGATAAACCACTATCTGGTCGTAATCCAGGCTTCATGGTACCTTGCACTGCTATCTGGTCGTAATCCAGGCTTCACAGTAACTGGCTGAGCTGTTATCCAATTGTAATCCGGGCTTCACGGCTTGCTGGGGATTAAACTATTATCCGGTTGAATCCGAGCTTCATAGCTTTAGAGATAAACCACTATCTGGTCGAATCCAGGCTTCACGGTGTTCGATATTGCTATCCGGTCGTGATCTGGGCTTCACAATATGTTGTAGAGATCAAGATACTATCCGGTTGTACCCGGGCTTCATAGCTTGAACTTGGTGAGAATTTGACTATATCTTTCCTGAAAGGTAAAGGTTAATTGTATGTAATGCATGATATGTATCAAGCCATGATGTTCTCAAAATAAATGAGATTGTGTTGTATGATGCGTATGCGTATGTCATGATGTATGGATATGTAATGTTTTTATGACATTCTCTAGCCGGGGAAAATAAATCTCAGATTGCTGTTGGAGAAAAGAGTTGAATTGTTCGTTTCCGCTAGGGATAGTGAATGAAGATGATTGTGAGCATAATCCTGCAGGAGAGAATAACTTTGCTGGGGAATAAACTGACAAGGAAATGACTCTGTGGGGAAGACAAACTCTACTAGAGGACCTGTTGATTTGGAGGAACAACCTCGGATGGGGATGAATTAGCATTGTTGGCGATAATGAAACCTGTTGGGGATTAAATTTCTGTCTGTGAAAGAGATGAACTCCGCCGGGGATGATTTTCCAATGGCGACTTCACTAGGGATAATCTTTTAGACTCTACTGGGACAGTCTTCTAGACTCTACTGGGGACAATCCTCTAGAGTCTACTGGGGAGAATTCTCCAAACTCTACTGGGGATAATTTTCTAGTGCCGATGATAGATAAACTCTGCTTGGGGAGAATCTTGCCGACTCATTTGCGGTTGCGAGCCTCAACTGGGGAGAGTGGTGTCCTGTTCGGGACCAGTAATATCACTGTCTTTTTCTTACTCTGCAGGGAGTGAATGTACCTTCAATCGTTTTCTTCAACTAGGTCTATCCCTATACCTGGTGGATAGAGCAACTGTATGGTTTGGACATTTCTTATTTGCCCCTGTTTCTGATATTACGAGTAACCGTCTTTTGTTTCGCATGTAAATATTTATGAGCAGCAATTATTGTCAAATGCATATATAAAAAATGAACCATTGGACGTTCTTGCAAAACAAAACAGGAAAAAGAAAACAATTTGAAATTTCTTTGTGAAAACGAATCGTATTGATTTTGACGTTGGCCTGTAAATAGGCGTTTTTTGTACAAGAGGCTGACGTCCTAGTAAGAGAACGCCGCCGAACAATAGAGTTTATACAATTTGTGAAAGACAAAGAAAAACAGCTATGTGAACAATCCCACTGAGTTCCAACTCTGATATTGCCTTTATATCCTCGAGCATCTCATCACTTTGCTACTTGGTTGAAGGTAGATCAGATTGATTAGTGTCTTTCGAGTTAGGTAGTCGATACCAAAGTTTGGTTGCAAGATGATCCAATGAGACATAGTGTTACACTTTAATCCCTAATTTTTGCCTGGACCTCTCTTTCGGGTTTTCAGTCCATCAGGATACCCTTTTTTGCCCAAGCCGCCTTTTCAGGTTTTTGACTTGCCGGGTGTACATATTTTTTTCATTTTCATCCCTTATTTTTGCCCGAACCCTTTTGGTTCGTCGGGAAGCCCTTATTTTTGCCTAGGCCAGTCAACCTAGCGGGTCTTTGATTATGCGTAGTATCTTTTCACTATGTTTGCATTGACGGGGTGAGGAAGGTCGTCACCATCCATGGTGGTTAGAGTCATGGCTCCTCCTGAGAAAATGTTCTTAACCACAAATGGCCCTTCGTACGTAGGGGTCCATTTGCCCCTGGGATCACCTTGCGGCAGTATGATGTGCTTGATCACCAGATCCCCAACTTGGTACTCTTGTCGTATGAATTTCTTGTTAAATGCCTTGATCATCCGCTTTTGATACGTTTGACCATGACAAATAGCAGTAAGTCTCTTTTCGTTGATTAAATTCAGCTGATCAAGCCGGGTCTGGATCCAGTCGTCCTCGCTCAAACCTGCATCCTTCATAATCCGAAGAGAGGGTATCTGAACTTCAATAGGTAAGACTGCTTCCATGCCATACACTACAGAGTAAGGTGTTGTCCCTATTGAAGTTCATGTTGAAGTACGGTACTCGTGAAGAGAAAATGGTAACATCTCGTGCCAATCTTTGTATGTCACTGTCATCTTCTGCACAATCTTCTTGATGTTCTTATTAGCCGCTTCAACAGCCCCATTCATCTTCAGACGGTAAGGAGAAGAGTTGTGATGCTGTATCTTGAACTACGTGCAGAGCTCGGTGATCAGTGTATTGTTGATATTTTTACCATTGTCCGTAATGATCCTCTCTGGTACACCGTATCAACAAATCAGATTGTGCCGAATAAACCGTGCCACGGCATTCTTGGTCACTGTAGCAAATGAAGCTGCTTCAACCCATTTTGTAAAGTAATTAATTGCTAACAAGATGAAACGATGCTCGTTAGACGCCGTAGGTCTGATCTCGCAAATCATATCGATGCCTAACATTGCAAAAGGCCAAGGAGCTGTTAAGACGTTCAGAGGAACTGGAGGTATGTGCACCTTATCAACATAGACTTGACACTTATGACAGGTTCGAGAATACTGATAACAGTCGGCTTCCATGGTGGACCAATAATATCCTGCCCGTAGGATCTTCTTTGCCATGGTATGTCCACTGGAATGAGTTCTAAAAGTACCTTCATGTAACTCTACCATAATCCTTCCTGCCTCGTTCTTATCCACACATCACAGTAAGGTTGAGTCATGGTCACGCTTGTAAAGGATACCATTGCTGATGAAGAACTTCGCAGCGAACCTCCTCAGAAACTTCTTATCATTTACAGATGCACCCTCGGGGTACTCCTGAGCCTTAAGATACCTCTTTACCTCGTGAAACCAGGGTTTATATGCTACTTCTTCAGTCTCAATGTCACAACAATGTGCGGGTTCGTCCAACCTTTCAATGGTAATCTGGGGAGCTTCATTTTCCCACCTGAACTTGAACATAGAAGACATGGTAGCTAGCGCGTCCGCTAACTGATTCTCCTCCCCGGGGAAGTGTTCAAAGGTTATCTCCTCGAAGTGCGGAAGCAACGTCAATACATACTCTTTGTAAGGAATAAGATTTGGATGCTTCGTATCCCACTCGCCTTTGATCTGACTGATCACGAGAGAGGAATATCCGAATACACTCAAGAACTTAATCCTTAAGTTAATAGCTGCTCGAAGACCCATGATGCACGCTTCATACTCCGCCATGTTGTTGGTGCAGTTAAAGCATAATCGGGCGGTGAACGGAGTATGATAGCCCTCAGGAGATATGATCATGGCGCCAATGCCATTACCCAACGCGTTTGAAGCTCCATCAAAATACATAGACCATTGGGATCCTTCCTCAGGTCCTTCATCCGGTCCAGGTGTTTCGCAGTCAGTTACCAACATGATGTTCTCATCCAGAAACTCGAAGTTCATAGACTGGTAATCATCCACTGCCTGATGCGCCAAATGATCTGCCAACACACTTCCCTTGATTGCTTTTTGGGTCGTGTATTAGATGTCATACTCAGTCAATATCATCTGCCATCTTGCTATTCTTCCGGACAAGGCAGGCTTTTCGAAGATATACTTGATTGGATCCATCTTTGATATCAATAGAGTAGTGTTAGTCAGCATATACTGTCTCAGCCGGCGAGCATCCCATGCCAAAGCACAACAATCTTTCTCAAGCAGTGAGTATCGGGTCTCCCAGTCGGTAAACTTTTTGCTAAGGTAATAAATAACATGCTCTTTTCGGCCAGACTCGTCATGCTGCCCGAGCACACACCCCATCAAATTGTCAAGTACTGTCAAGTATAAGATCAAAGGTCTCCCTTCAACTGGAAGCATCAGAATAGGAGGCTCTTGGAGATATTCCTTAATCCTTTCGAAAGCGGCTTGACATTCATCATTCCATCTTACCACTTGATCTTTCTTTAACAACTTGAAGATTGGTTCACAAGTAGCAGTCAAGTGCGAAATAAATCGGGAAATGTAGTTCAGACGTCCTAGAAAGCCTCTGACTTCTTTTTCTGTTCGAGAAGCTAGCATCTCTTGTATAGCCTTCACCTTTGCAGGGTCCACTTGAATATCTTTATCACTAACGACGAAACCTAACAGCTTACAAGACCTCACCCCGAAGGTGCACTTGTTTGGGTTTAACCTCAGCTTGTACAACTTCAACCTGTCAAATAGCTTATGAAGATGGTCGAGGTGTTCTTCTTCAGTTTGGGACCTTGCAATCATGTCGTCAACGTATACCTCAATCTCATGATGAATCATGTCGTGGAACAAAGCGACCATGGCGCGCTGATACGTTGTCCCAGCATTCTTCAATCCGAACGGCATGACCTTGTAGCAAAAGGTACCCCACTGCGTAACAAAGGTTGTCTTTTCAATATCCTTGGAAGCCATTTTAATCTGATTGTAACCGGAGAAACCATCCATAAAGGAAAATACCTTATGCTGTGCGGTGTTGTCGACCAAAACATCGATGTGAGGCAGAGGGAAATCATCCTTGGGGCTTGCCCTGTTCAGATCCCTATAGTCAACACACATTCGAACCTTACCATCTTTCTTCGGCACCGGAACCACATTGGTAACCCACTACGGGTAAGAAGTGACAGCTAGAAAACTGGCATAAAACTGTTTCATAACCTCCGCTTTAATTTTCTCAGACATCTCTGGGCGCATTCAGTGAGCTTTATGTTTCACTGGAGGACAATCTTCTTTAGTGGGCAAGCGGTGAACCACAATATCGGTGTCCAACCCAGACATATCTTTATAAGACCAGGTGAAGATCTCAACATAGTCACACAACATTTTTATTAACCGTTGCTTGACGCTAGACTCCAGATTTGCACCGATCTTGACTTCTTTCTTGTCTTCTTCTGTACCCAGATTTACTGATTCCATTGGCTCTTCATGGGGCTGTATGGCCCTCTCTTCCTGAAGTAACAATCTAGCAAGTTCCCCAGGACTTCACAATCATTCTCACCTTCTTCCTCGGCCTGGTTGATTGGACTTTCGAAGTCATAACTGGCATTAGAAGAGTCGTTATCAGTGGGATCCAGAGTGGATGTGGACCTGTATTATGATATGTGAGTGTGTGTAAGACTATAGCTGCTTTAATAAAGTGCAAAATAGAAAAACAAGGAGCGCAAAATTCGTAATGCAAGAGAGCGTCCAATGCTTTATTGATGATATATGGAAATGACAAATATTAAGCCCTCACAAACAGAGCCACGGTGTCTTGGGAAAGGCACCGGGCCGCAAAGTTTTAAATTTTCTGTTACAAAACTCAAAACAAAAGTCTATTACTGTGTAATAAAAGAAATGGGCATGAAGTCCTTTGTCGTCCAATTTCTCAATCCACCGTCAGTAGTCGGGTAAATCCAACTGTCAAACTCAGACTCTTCATCATCATCTTCAATCGCATTCACTTCCGGATTACTGATACGCAGGGGAGGTCTTCCAATCCGCGCGCGCTGAACAACCCTTTGAGCTTCTGCAGTAAAACCCAAACCAAACTTTTCAGTTTTGTGTGCAAAGTCAGGGAGTTGGCCCCAATTCGCACACCCACCTTTTTCAATAATAGCCCGAGCATCCTTGAGGGAAGCCATCTTCATTGGAGGATCTTCAGCAACAGTTTCAGTCGACGCTAGAGTCTGGGGGACTTCTTCAAAGTTTTGACATGGGGTTTCAATGAACTCCCCATCCATCTCCACATACCGAAAAGAGTCAAGGTGGCTCACCATTTACTCCTCTTTTCCTCGTACTGTAACAATTTTCCCTTTCGCTGAATATTTCAACATCTGATGAAGCGTAGAAGTTACTGCCCCAGCTTTATTAATCCACGAGCGACCCAACAAGCAAGAATAAGATGGTCGAATGTCCATTAAATAGAATGTAGATGCGAAAGTCTGGGAACCAACTTTAACAGGGACATCCCCCTCCCCGTGTACCATTCTTTTGGACCCATCAAAGGCCCTAACCACAATATTACTTGGCTTCAGAACCAACCCTTCACAGTCCAACCGGTTTAATGCTTTCTTGGATAAAACATTTAACGAGGACCCAATATCCACCAGCACGTGGGCCAAAGTAGTGCCCCTGCACTCGATTGAAACATGCAGAGCGCCATTATGATTCTTTCCTTTGGCAGTCAGATCTGCGTCGGAGAAACCCAACCCGTTATCAGCGGTCAAACTAGCCACACAGTCTTTGAATTGATCAGCAGATGTTTCCTGCAGCACATACACAGTTTTCAGGAAAGCAATTAAAGCCTTAGCACGGGCTTCTAAGCACAACAATAAAGATAACATGGAGATCTTCGACGGGGTTTGCCCCAGCTGTTCAACTACGTTGTAGTCGCTTTTCTTGATAATCTTCAAAATCTCCTCTATCTCCTATCTAGAGGTTTCAACAATAATCTTCTTCGGTGCCTCCATCCGGGCAGGCTCACCAGTGATCTCTTTGCCCCGAGCGTCAGATGACTCGGCGATAGGGGTAATGATTGGAACATGAACAAGGACAGTAGAAGATATACTAGCAGGTGAAATAGCAATAGGCTTCCGAACAGTTGGCAGGGAGATCTCAGGGGAGAAAAGTCTCCCGCTTCGAGTGACCTTGCTAGACCCAACAATATTGCTGACATCAGTATCAACCTCTTCAACCTTTAAGTCTTGTTTGGTCCCATGATAATACACGTCGGCCCCATAGTTCCACGGGACAGCCTTATCCGAAGTGTACGGGATAGGGCCAGGGATAATAATGATCAATGGAGAAACTCTTGTAATAGGTGTAATCCTAATAGGATTTCTCGAGGAAGCCATAGAAGGATTAGCGGAAATGGTTATTATTGAAACATCTTCAACAGAAATCAATGGAACCGAAGTTTTCTCGAACAAGATTTCTTTGTTATCCATCAGGCGTTGAACACCTGACTTCAATAGATGGCAACCAGTAGGTAGGATGGAACACAAATGGCAACCTTCGCCACAGCCCGAAAATAAACCGGCTGATAATAAGTTCTTCTTTACTGTCATCAACGAAGTAGAAATGTCTTCCACAGAGGTTACGAATGAATCATCATCCACAACATTTACTCCATGCTTGGGCATAAGAGCAGTCATAACATTAGGCTTTTCCGGCACGTCAAATTCAATCTCTTTAGCTTCAATAAAATCTTTCACCTTATTCCTCAAGGCCCAGCAGTTGTTTGTATCATGCCCTGGGCTATTGGAGTGATAAGCACAACGGGCGTTCGGATTATACAGCGGTGATGTAGTAATGAGATTCTTTGGAGCTTCCCTCAGAGTCACCAAGTTGGTTTTCAACAATTGCGGCAAAATTTGAGATAGGGTCTGTTGTACCCCAAAATTTTCCCTCCCATATTTCTCAAAAACATTTCAAGAAAGATACTCAAGTTGCTCAAGGTAGTCCAAGGGTTGGCCAGACAAGCTCTCTCCTAAGGCAGTCTATCTCAAATTAGGGTTTCATGTTGCATCAAGATACTTGGGTCCAAGAGACCCCAAATTCTCAAAATTGTCCCAATATGTTCTTAAGATCATCCATGTCAAGTTTCAAGCCCTACAGAGGAAGTTTGCTCAGTCAACTGCTCAAAGGCCCAAAAATCGACTGTGCTAGGGCAAAAGTCAACTGTGGCCCACATACAATCAAACTTCAATATTTTTGGTCAACATCCTCATTTTGAATTACATTTCATCATTTTATCAAGGGTTGATCATGATTCATCAAGGATTACTCATAATTCATCATGACTCAAAAGTTGCTAAATTAGGGTTTTGTAGGAAAAGTCAACTCAACTTTGACCAAGCATAACTTTCTCATACTTTATGAGAAATGACCCATCCAAAGCTAATTTTGAATAGGATGTAATCCCCTACAATCCATCTTCACCTCGCAAGTTAAAAATATGCACTCATAAGAAGTTTCGAATTTGGACATTATAGGTCATTTTGAAAAGTCAACAAAAACACCTTTTTTGTCAAAGCTTCATACATGAGCATGGAATATAAAATTGAGATGATACCAAAAGGGTTGATTAGAGGATATCTCAAGATTTCTAAAAAGTCCAAGAACACTTCCAAAGAGTCAAAATTGAGGAAGTTATGCATTGGTGAAGTTGACCTTTTTTGCAAAATTGCCAAACGTCAACTATGCCTAAAACTTCAATTTTTGCCAAATGGGCCCAATCTTTTTCACTTGTTTTGAGTTGGAAACATAGTCCACGAGCTCTAGCCCTTGCCACTTGTCCTTATAATGTTTTTATAATTTATTTTGATTTTTATTTGAATGAATTCAATTTAAATCAAAACAAATCATATAAAATCCAAAAGATTTTGTGCTTGTTTCATGTTTTAAATTACAGCTAGCAAATAGTCAAATTCGTATCAAGGCATGGTGTGGACAAAAATATTGATTTTAGGCCAATTTTGGAATGATATTCAAGAGAATCAAATCACAATCAAATTCAATAATGGAAGAAGATTGAGTATATCCTATCAACCCTAATCCATTCCTTGATACATATAGAACAGAGGCAGGCCAAAAACTAGGTTAGAAGGAGGCGCAACATCAAGAACACAAACTGAAAAAAAACAAGAAAAAGTGTAAACACAAATTCCTAGTTCCAGGCATCCTCAAGGCCTTCCAACTATCTCAATCGATTCCTGGGATCCTCAGCAAGCTAAAGCAATCCAAAGCAAGCATTTCCAGACCCTATATCGCGCTGTAAGTCCATCACGACCTTGATTGTTTCTTGAATTTGGTTTGCATGATTTAGACATTGTTAGCATGAATTGACCATATATTCTTGATCCATAGAACATTTGCAAGCTTTCTGCATCGTTTAATTTCATTTATATGCCCTGTACAAGATTTCACCATGGCTAGGGTTTCTTGCTTCGATTTGGGAACTCTGTGTGTAGGCAAAATTAGGCCATGAAAAGGCCACCAATGTGTTCAGCAAGACTAGACAAAGCTATCCATGGCCTTCATTGTTATTTAACATGCTTGTGTTGAGTTTTGTGAATATGCAGGCCTATAGCTACGGACATATGTCCGTAGGTAAAAGTGTCCCAACTTTTACCAACGGTGCAGGGAGGGAGACGAAGACGTGGCAAGCAACCACTCGCCCGTTTGAATTTCCGCGTGAATATTTTCTTATTTCTTTATTTATCATATAATAATTGTTGTTCATGTTACATACAAACAAAATAGCTGGCGCAGATGGTAGTGGGTTATGTGCAAAACGCTTCAGGACCTGGGTTCGAATCCCAGGTCCCCCACTTTTCTCAATATTATTTTCTTTCAGGCAATCACATGCGTGTGCAAAGCCAAGATCCACCATACGTCCTCATAATCCAGGTTTCCAAGTGGCTTGAGATCCAGATCCAAGAGCCAGCAATGGAGGAGCACCATGAAGCCTCAGTCAAAGCAACGCACTAGATTCACAAAGTCAAACAGACCTCCTTGCTTTTGGGCCCAGAATTCTGATTTTTGCACCCTCCAATTTGCTTTTGCAGGCCCAATTTCTTATCCCTTTTTTCTTTTTATATTTTATTTTAATTGATTAATTTAATTTACTTTACTAACCAATCAACTATTTTCTTTTTATCAAAAAATCACAAAAATATTAATTTTCATAAATTAGGTCTAGATTTTATTTTTATTAAAAAATTAATTAATTAAATTAGTTTTGTTAATTTAGATAACTTTAATTTCTTTTTGTACATAATTAAAATTAATTAGAACAAATAGGTTTTATCTCTAATTTAATTATTTTCTTTTTCCTAAAAAATAACAAACACCAAAAATAGGCCATTTAATTATTTTCATTAATTAATTTAATTGACTAATTAATTGTATATTTCATTTAAAAACTTAATTCTTTTCTTTAAAAAGTATTAAAAAAATAACAAAAACATTTTTTCTTTTGATTAGGTTAGAAGGGTCAAAACCTTAATTTCTTCCTGATCTTAATTCTTCTCGCGGGCTTTATTTTTATTATTTATCATATTGATGTAACTGCCCACAGTTTGTAATAGTTTAATTAGGACGTTTATTTCCATTTATCGCTTTATTTTTAAAAGGGTTTGTTTTTGGCTATGTAAATACCCGAAGCCTTGTAATAGCTTAGTTTAATTTCCGCATTTTAAATTCCGCAAATTATTAACTGTTAGAGGTATGATAATAAGATGCATGACACGAATGTATGCTTAATTTTAAAACAGTTAGATCACCCTAAATGTGCAAAGATAATAAATCTGAAACTGAATTACTCGCACATGCGCACTCCTAGGGTACACTCCCACTTGGTTGCCTTCGGTAAACGGTCATTGAGTATAGGATGTTTTAGTGGTCGTCCTTTTGTCCAAAGATAAAAGTTGCCTCGGAAAGGTTGCCTCCGATATTTTTGTCTCGGATAATTGATCTAAGACATTAGGGTTACTACTAAGACGTCCTAACATTGCTTTAGTGACCGTACGTCCCTTTCGAATTGACCCTTAAAATTCCAACGACGGTGCTACGTACTCACTAATAGTGGGATAGCATTGTCTAAAGGAAACAAACATAGAACAATTCTTTTTTCGAGTAGGTAGATTAGCTCTTAAGTACTTGCTCAATCAAAACACAATTTTCACACTTACACTCCTTTACAAACAAAGTTTTCAAAAACACTTCATTACACTCTTGAAGACAGAAGCAAGAGTTAAATCGAAGTCAAAACAAAAACTTTTCAAAGCACACAAATACAAAGAAAACAATTTTGAAAATGATGAGCAAGTACCTAAGAGCCCGTAGATAACTACGGATAAAAAGGGTGCTAATACCTTCCCTTTCTATAATAAAAGGGTGCTTTTTTCCTTTCCTTATTGAATAAAATAAAAGTCGGTGGCGACTTTTGCTTACCGCGACATTTTGCAAACACAAATGCAAAATGCAAACCAACAATTTCCTAAAAAGAGGGAAACACGTCCTGGTTCTGGCCACCGTATCACAAAAATGACGACTCTGCTGGGGACTTAATAAGTGGGGTGTACTTTAGGATTAGTTCATCATATTGTTTTCAATTGATTGATTTGTTTGCTTTATATTTGTGGGCTTTGTATTGGAGTTACTATAGATCCTAACCCGGATCTGGGGACACCTTTTAGGTAAGTAGAAATAGACTGTGAGGGAACTGTACGACATAGACCGATACGGTTGAAGCAGTAGCTACATTGGTGTGACACATTAGTTGGTACCAATATCCCTTGTGGAGGAACAAGGAATGTATGGGGCTGCTAATGGGCCATTAAGCATCAAATGACCTTAGAACCTATAATTGACCAACTTGGCCATAGAAAGTAGCAGTATGCTACACTCATTGAGACCATGCTCTCGAGATGGTTCCGGCCGCGAGAAAAGATTGTGTGTCTGGAATTATGACCGATGGAGGATGGTCATTGATATTGAGAACCTCTAGAACCCGATTACTATTACTAGGACAGGTTGAACCAACTAAACTGAAAGAGGGTAATACCTAAACTCCATGCCAACCTGAAATTTAAGGGCTCTTGTGTGACTTATTTGCCCTTACCATGTTTGCTATCTGTGATACCTGTGGTGTGTTTTTATCATGACATCATGTATCATGACATCGCATGCATATTTCATTAGACTAACCATTTCAAAGACCGAGGGGATTCATATTTGCTCTGTTTTGCAGACCATGGCCTCTATGCGCAGAAATACCATTCGAATCAGCTTCGTGCAAATCCCTGCTCAGCTTAGAGAGTTGGTTTCAAAGGTTCCTGATACTTCTTCCTTTGTTAGAAGACATGGTCATCTCCTTAGCCTGGTCACTTCAAAATTGGATGAGCAAATGATGAGTGTCCTGTTCCAGTTCTTTGACCCGTTGCATCACTGTTTCACCTTCCCGGACTATTAGTTAGTCCCCACTTTGGAGGAGTTTTCTGATTTACTTGGCATATCTATTCTAGAGCAGACACCCTTTACAGGTTTGGAGATAGCTCCTAGGCCTGAGGATATTGCTTCATCCCTACATCTAAAAATGGCTGATGTAGTATCTAACTGGGAGATTCGGAGTGGAGTTAAAGGTTTCTTGGCTAAGTTTTTGATTGATCAAGCTCAACAGTTCTGGGACAACTTATACTTTCAAGCTTTTGAAGACATTCTGGCTCTCCTCATATACGGCTTGGTCTTGTTCCCGAATCCAGATGCCTTCATAGATGTGAACACAGTCAATATCTTCATGTCTCGTAACCCCGTGCCTACTCTTCTAGGAGATATTCTACATGCTCTTTATACCCGTACTGTGCGGGGAAGGGGAACTCTCATGTGTTGTACACTGCTGCTGGCTTGGGACAGGGTTAACAGGTCTGATCCACATGAGCTAGGAATGAAGACTTCTCTCCCGATGCAACCATACCTCCAATGGGTTCGAGCCCGTGCTCAAAAGCTGGGGATTCCATATGAAGCTGTTTTGTCGGTGATTGTAGAGCATACTGATGAAGAAGGTGTTCCTTATACGGTCCTCCATCCATACATGCCTACTGATATTGGGGCATTGAAGAGATCTTGGATCCAGTTAATGGAAGAAAGGGATACTTAAAGAGAGAAATATCATGAGCAGGAGAGGAAGATCCTGAAGCTTACAAGGCAGCTTGAGAATGAGAGGACAATCAATGATTATGTCAGCACGAAAGGAAAATGACCATGGGAATTCTGATGTCTTTTATTGTTTCTAGTTTAGATTTTCTTTTCAGTATTTATTTTATAACGCCTTAAAGGCATTTGTTAAACATTGTTTCAAGTTTTAATATAATAAAGTGTGTTTTATTTTGGTTTACAAATTTTAATCTCCCAAAGTCTTTGAAATCATTTCATACGCATTCCATTCCCATGCACTTCATTACAGGTACCATTACAGGTTTCTCATCTTCTTCGCTGTTTATTTCAGCACAACATGTCTTCTGAAACACCTACTAATCAAGCCATCAAGGATCTGCAAGCTCAGAATGCTCAGTTCCAGGAGATGTTCTTGAACTTGGCCAAGAGTCAACAAGATTTGAAGAATCTTATCTTGAAGGATAATAAGATGAAGAAGAAGAAGGTGGTCCTGCTGAATATGGGTCACAGATTTGGGAACAGGTTGCGAGAAGAAGTTGATTTGTCTCATTCATCTGGAGGAGGAGAGAATCAAGAAGAAAGGAAGGGTCCTAGCCCTGTGGTTTCTGATAAAGACACTGACTTTGATGAAGACCAGTATCCTCCTGCCGAGAATAGGTATAAGCAACTTGAAGACCGACTAAGTGTAATGGAGATCCAGAAGATACCTGGGTTGGACTTCGGAGATCTGGGTTTGGCATTTGGGGTGGTGATCCCACACAAGTTTAAAGCTCCTGTCTTTTCTAAGTACGATGGGGTCTCCTGCCCAAAGTTGCACCTTCGCTCGTATGTCAGAAAGATTCAACCATATACTGCTGATAGGAATCTTTGGGTTCATTTCTTTCAAGATAGTCTGTCAGGGACTCAACTTGAATGGTTCTATCAACTTGAAGGAGCTAATGTCCACAACTGGGAGGACCTTGCTGCTGCTTTTTACAAGCAATACCAATATAATGCCTACCTTTCTCCCACGCGAACTCAACTTCAGGGTATGTCTATGGGTGCGAGCGAAGGTTTCAAGGACTACGCTCAGAAGTGGAGAGATCTTGCTGGAAGAGTACAACCCCCTCTGGCTAATAGGGAGTTGGTAGATATGTTTCTTGGGACTTTGTCTGGTCCATATTTCAATCATTTGATCGGTAGTTCATCGTTTGGGTTCACTGAGTTAATAATGATTGGGGAGAGAGTTGAAGCTGGTATAAAAAGTGGCAAGATACAAAAAGGTGCTTCGTCGAGTACAGAGAAGAAGCCTTTCAAGAAGGAATCTAGTGCAGTTTACAGCTCGAGGAGCCAAAACCGACCTGAACGCCACCAAGCAGTGAATGCGGTGGTAATATCAAGACCAACTGTTGCCCCACAACGCAACAATCAGCAAAGAGTAGAGAGACCGCAAAGGCAGTATACTCGACTCGGTATGACTTTATCTCAAATTCTGCCGCAACTGTTGAAAACCAACTTGGTGACTCTGAAGGAGGCTCCAAAGAATCCTAGTACTACATCACCGCTGTATAATCCGAACGCCCGCTGTGCTTATCACTCCGATATCCCGGGGGATGATACGAACAACTACTGGGCTTTGAAGAATAAAGTGCAGGATGTGATTGATGCTAAAGAGATCGAGTTTGAAGCGCCGGAAAAGCCTAATGTCATGACTGCTCCTATGCCCAAGCATGGAGTAAATGCTGTGGATGATGATTCATTTGTAACCTCTGTGGAAGACATTTCTACTCTGTTGTTGACCATTAAGAAGAACTTATTGTTGGCTGGTTTATTTCCGGGCTGTGGCGAAGGTTGCCACCTATGTTCCATCCTGCCTGCTGGTTGTCATTTGTTGAAATCATGTGTTCAACGCCTGATGGATAACAAAGAGATCCTGTTCGAGAAAACTTTGGTTCCATTGATTCCTATTGAAGATGTTTCCATAATCACCATTTCCGCCAATTCTTCCAAGGCTTCCTCGAGAAAGCCTGTTAGAATTACATCTATTCCGAGAGTTTCTCCATTGATCATTACTATTCCTGGACCTATCCCTTACACGTCGGATAAGGCTGTCCCGTGGCACTATGGGGCCGATGTGTATTATAATGGGATTAAACAAGACTTGAAGGTTGAAGAGGCTGATACTGATGTCAGCAATATTATTGGGTCTAGCAAAGTCACCCGAAGCGGAAGACTTTTCTCTCCTGAGATCTCCCCACCAACTGTTCGGAAGACTGTTGCTATTTCACCTGCCAGTACATCTGCTACTGTCCCTATTCATGTTCCAATCATTACCCCTGTCGTCGGGTCATCTGACACTCGGGGCAAAGGGATCACTGGTGAGCCTGCTCAGATGGACGCACCGAAGAAGATTATTGTTGAAACCTCTAGACAGGAGATAGAGGAGATTTTGAAGATCATCAAGAAAAGCGACTACAACATAGTCGAACAACTGAGGAAAACCCCTTCGAAGATCTCTATGTTATCTTTATTGTTGTGCTCAGAAGCCCACACAAAGGCTTTAATTGCTTTCTTGAAAACTGCGCATGTGCCACAGGAGACATCTGCTGACCAGTTCAAAGACTGTGTGGCTAGTTTGACCGCTGACAACGGGTTGGGTTTCTCCGATGCAGATTTGACTTCCAAAGGAAAGAATCACAATGACGCTCTTCATGTTTCAATAGAGTGCAAGGGCACTACTTTGGCCCACGTGCTGGTGGATACTGGGTCCTCGTTAAATGTTTTACCCAAGAAAGCATTAGACCATTTGGACTGTGAAGGGTTGGTTCTGAAGCCAAGTAATATTGTGGTTAGGGCCTTTGATGGGTCCAAAAGGATGGTACATGGAGAGGTGGATGTCCCTGTTAAGGTTAGTTCCCAAACTTTCGCGTCTACATTCTATGTGATGGACATTCGACCATCTTATTCTTGTTTGCTGGGTGGCCCATGGATTCATAAATCTGGGGCAGTAACTTCTATGCTCCATCAGATGTTAAAATACCTTGTGAAAGTGAAAATTGTTACAGTACGAGGAGAAGAAGAGTACATGGTGAGCCACCTTAACTCTTTTCAGTATGTAGATATGGATGAGGAGTTCATTGAAACCCCGTGTCAGAATTATGAAGAAGTCCCCCAGACTCCGACGTTGACTAAAACTATTGCTGAAAATCCTCCAATGAAGATGGCTTCCCTCAAGGATGCCCGGGCTGTTATTGAAAAATGTGGGTGTGCGAATTGGGACCAACTCCCTGACTTTGCATACAAGACTGACAAGTTTGGTTTGAGTTTTACTACAGAAGCTCAAAGGGCTGTTCGACGTGCGCGGATTGGAAGACCTCCCCTACGTATCAGTAATCCAGAAGTGAATGCGATTGAAGATGATGATGAAGAGTCTGAGTTTGACAGTTGGATTTACCCGACTACCGATGACGGATTAAGAAATTGGACGACAAAGGACTTCATGCCCATTTCTTTTATTACACAGTAATAAGGCTTTTGTTTTGAGATTTGTAACAGACAATTGGAAACTTTTACGGCCCGGTGCCTTGCCCGAGACACCGTGGCTTTGTTTGTGAGGGTTTAATATTTGTCATTTCCATATGTCATTGTTGTACCCCAAAATTTGCCCTCCCATATTCCTCAAGATTGGTCAAGAAAGATTTGTCAAAGTTGTTCAAGATTGCTCAAGAGGTAGACAGTCAAACCATCTCCTAAGACAGTTGAAATTAGGGTTTTGGTTATTTCAAGGAATTTGGGGTTTTCAATGGTTCAATCAAGTCTCATAGGCCCATATACATCCTCAAGCACCTACATGCCAAGTTTCAAGACTCTCAGTGCCAATTTGCACAGTCAAAAGCTCCATTTGACCTACAGTTAACTGCAAGGGCAAAATGGTCATTTTGCAGTCAAAAGTCAGAATTTTTGGGTCAACGTATCATTTTGAGTTCACAATCATCATTTGATCAAGTCTTGATCATGATTCTACAAGGGTAGCTCAAAAATCATCAAGATGCAAAAAGTTACTATTTTTGGACAGTAGAAAAGTCAACTGTATCTTGACCAGGGCATAACTTTTTCATGGTTTGTCAGAAAAATTCCATCCAATGCTCATTTTGAATAGGATGCAATTTCATACAATCCATCTTCACACTCCAAGTTCATGAAATGCTCTCACAAAAAGTTACCAATTTTTACATTATAGGTCAATTTCAAAAGTCAACAAAAGTGCACTTTAAGTCAAAGGCCATAACTTGAGATTGGTAAATCCAAATGACATGGGACCAAAAGCATTGGTTAGAGGACTTCAAGAGCTTTCCAAAATGTCCAAGAACATGGTCATATGATCAAAATTGTGCAAGTTGTGCATTGGAGAATTTGGGAAATTTTCATGAATTTGCAAAAGTCAACTTTGCCCAAAACACCTTATTTTTGCTAATGGGCCTCAAATCTCTTCTTGAAACTTCATCCATGGCCTATGAACGACCCATCAAGCTTAATGGAATTTATTTTCTTATTTTTATTTGATTAATTAGATTTTTAATTAATATTAATTCATTTAATCAATTTAAATTGTAGGAAAATAGAAGATTTGATTTTTTTCAATCTTTTTGTGAAGCAAATAGGACCTAATCATGCTGGCAAATTCTTGCACAAAGTCAAAGATACAAAAAATCCAGATTTGGCAACATTATTCAATCATGAAAAATCAAAAAGATTTGATTTTCAATCAAGGATTAAAACATCAATGCAATGGATTCTTGCCCAAATTTTTGACCTAATTCAGTTGCCTTATATACAAGCAAGCTAACCCTGACCAAAGGGACGTGAAAAAAGCTGCAAAAAGACCCCATACAATTTCAAGAATTTTCAAGAAATGTGAAAACTGGTTTTTGCAACCTAGGCTAATTCAAGGCATTTTAACCATTCAAATACATTGCAGGAGATCCCAGGAACGTTTGGCAATCAAATTCAAGCCTTAAAGCTCAAAGAATCGTCCTAGACAGTTTCACGGTTTGCATCTTTTATCCAAAATCGTATTGCTTAATTCATGCATATTTAACATGTTTTCTTGATTGTTTTGCATTGCTAGAGGTCATACCAAGCTGATGGAATGGTTTAATTGAGTTATAATTCCCTGGATCAAAGAATGCCATGAATGAATTTTTAGGGTTCTTGAGCTTTAAATTGGGGATTCCTGAACCAGGAAAAATTGAGACTATTAAGATACATGACTGAATTCGTGAGGACAAAACGAACAAGAACCACACCTCGCGAAATATTTATATATACTGAGCTTCTATTCGCTATTTTTCGTTGCAATGGTTAGTGGGGGTTAAAAACCCCTGCTATCTGATATTATTTTTACAGGGCAAACGAAGAAGATGATGAGGTGTTGATACATGGTTGGCCAGTTCAAAAGAGCGCGCATTTATTTTTGTTTTACAGCATATTGATTTGTTTCCCAATATAATATTTGTCTCTTATGCTAATAACGATTAAGGCAGCGTGGTGGAGTGGTTGAGCAAGCGTCCAATGAGTGCTGGGACCTGGGTTCGAACCCCAGGTCCCCCCAAAACATTTATTTCCTTTTTCTTCACATGTTCATATGCAGGTTCCAAAGTGAGGTCTACCATATACCTCAAATATCAATGCGCCATGTGTCTCCAAGCTTGGATCCAGTGGTTATGAGTGGGAGACCACCATGGTCCTTAGTCAATATGCGCATGGGTGATCAGGAAAGTCAAAAGGGCTTGCAGCAATTGGGCCACAAATTTCCATACACACCTCCTAATTGGGCCAACACCCCCTGGGTTATTTTCTTTTATTTTCTTCTTTTATATTTTTCACTTAATTATTATTAATTATTATTATTATTAGTTAATTAACCAAATTAATTTTTTCATAATAAAATCAGAAAACTAAAATATAATATTTTTTATTATTATTTATTAAAATTAATTTCACCCTTAATTAGTTATTTTTTTAAATACATACTAACATAATTAATTTAGTTTTTAATTAGGTTAATTCTAATATTTTCACAATAAATAAAATAACATAGAATTAGGGTTCTTGACAATTTTAATCCATCTTTTTATTTATTTCCTTAAAACATAAAAAACTCAAAAAAATATTTCTTTCTTTTTATTAATTAATTAGTTAGGATTAATTTAATTAAGTGCAAAATAACAAAAACTTCTTTCTTTCTCAAAAAAGGGTCAAAACCCTAAGAACTCCCCGATTCAATTTTCTCTCGCGCGTATGTTTTATTTTGTTCATATTTTTGATCATATTATGTAATTGCTCCGAGGATGTAATAGCTTTAATTAGGCCCTTTTTATCGCTTTTATTTAATTTTCCGCAATTTACTTTCAAGGGTTTATTTTGGCGATGTAAATACCCGACGCCTTGTAATAGTTTAGTTTTATTTTCTGCAACTATAAACTGCTAGATGTATGCTAACTAGGCTATGCATGACAAGACTTCTCTTAAATTAAAATCAATCGTAGCTCACCATAACATGTACAAAGATAACTTAACTGAAACCTGACACACGTGCACATGCCACTCCTAGGGTACGCCTCACTTGGTTGCCTCGACGTGGTCATTGAGTATAGGGTGTTTTAGAGGTCGCCTTCCTGTCTAAAGATCAAAGTTGCCTCGAAACGGTTTCCTCGATAAAAAATGATCTAAGACATTAGGGTTACCACTAAGACGTCCTACTATTGCTTTGGTGACCACATGTCCCTATAATCGAATTGACCCTAAAACTCCAACGACGGTGCTACCTACTCCTCAATAGTGGGATAAAACTGTCTAAAGGACAGTTACACAACTTAATTTCTTTTGAGTAGGTAGAGGTTCTTAATTACTTGCTCTTTCAAAACAAAAATACTTTTTGCACCTACACTTTTCTGACAAAAGTTTTCAAACAATACTTCATACACTCTTGAGGACATATACAAGAGTCAAATCGAAGTTTTCAAACAAAACTCTTTTCAAAACCCACAAACACAAGAAAAGCAAAACTTTTTGAAAACATAGTGAGCAAGTACCTAAGAGCCCGTGGATAACCACGGATAGAAAGGGTGCTAACACCTTCCCTTTCTATAATCTACCTCCCGAACCCGAGAAACATCTTGAAAAGGAATTTTGCTGTGCTTTTGTCCTTTCCTTGTTGGAGAAAATAAAAGACGGTGGCGACTCTTGCTTACCGCGAAATTTTGCGAAACGCAAACGCAAACCAGCATTCTAAAACAATCAGTTTTATTTCCACCGATCACAGAACTGGCGACTCTGCTGGGGAGAATTAAAAAGTGAGGTGTACCTTAGGATTAGATCACTTGTGTTTTCAATTGCATGCTCTGTATGATTTATCTTTGTGGGCTTGTATCGGAGTTTTATAGATCCTAACCCGGATCTGAGGAATACCCTTTAGGTAAGTAGAAATAAACTGTGAGGGACCTGTCCGGCGTAGACCGACACGAGTGAAGCAGTAGCTACGTTGGTGTGACACCTTGGTCTGCACCGATATCCCTTGTGTTGGAACGAGGAGAATATGGGTCTTCTGAGGAGTCATTAAGCACCAACTGACCTTAGAACCTTAAATTGACCAACTTGGCCATAGAACAGTAGCAGTATGCTACGCTTATTGAGACTAAACTCTCACGATGGTTCCGGCCGCAAGAAAAGGTTGCCAAACTGGAATTATGACCGATCGAGAGTAGTCAGTGATATTGAGATCCTCTAGAACCCGGTTACTATTTTCTAGGACAGGTCTTAACCAACTGAAACTGAAAGAGGGTAGTACCTAAACTTCATGCCACCCTGAAATCTAAGGGCTCTTGTGTGACTTGTGTGCCTTTACCATGTTTGCCTTTTGTGAATACTTGTGGTGTGCCTTTATCATAACATCATAACATTATCACATCATAATATTGCATACATCCTGCATAAGGACTAACCCATTTCAAGGATCTCAAAGGTTTGTGATGTAGGTCATGATGAACCAACTGTCTAGCAAGGGGAAAAGGGGATTTATTTTCCTCTAGCCAAGGTTGTTTGGAGATCAAAACATGATGACTTGAGTCAGGGGCTATGACCCACTCGATATGGTGAGCTTGACTCTTGAAGAAGGACTATCAACAACATGAAGTTCCTTCAATCAAGCTACCAGATTCAAATTCTAACAAGTTTCTTTGTTTACCCCGCGAGATCCTTGAAAACATTGCATACATATATCATACATATCGATGCATTACAGGTACCATTACAGGTCTCTTATCTTCTTCGCTGTTTATTTCAACAGTCATCATGTCTACTGATCTTCTTCGCTGTTTATTTCAGCAATCATCATGTCTACTGAACCTTCCACTGAAAAAGCTATCAAGGCCCTCCAGGCCCAGAATGCCCAGTTCCAAGAGTTGGTTATGAGCCTAGCCCAGGGTCAACAGGATTTGAAGACTCTGATTCTGAAAGAGAGGAAGAAGAAGAAGAAGAGGACCGTCTTGTTCAACACTGGACGCAGATTTGGGAATGGACTGCAGAATGAGGTTGAGCTGACTGCATCATCTGTGGGGAAAGACAGTCCCCAAGAGAGAAGGGTTCCTAGTCCTGTGGTCTCCGACAACGAGATAGATTATAATGAAGAGCAGTACCCTCCTGCTGAGGACAGGTACAAACAGTTGGAGGACCGCTTGAGCGCCATGGAGATACAGAATGTGCCCGGGTTGGACTTTGGAGACCTAGGTTTTTCCTCTGGGGTGGTGATTCCCCATAAGTTCAAAGCACCTGCTTTTACCAAATATGACGGAGCCTCCTGCCCAAAGCTGCACCTCCGGTCGTATGTAAGGAAGATCCAGCCTTACACAGCTGACAAGAATTTGTGGATCCATTTCTTTCAGGATAGTCTTTCAGGGACTCAACTCGAATGGTTCTATCAGCTGGATGGGGCCAGTATACGCAACTGGGAAGATTTGGCTACTGCGTTCTATAAGCAGTATCAATATAATTCCGACCTGGCCCCTACGCGTACCCAACTCCAAGGTATGTCACTAGGGACGAGTGAAGGATTTAAAGAATATCCTCAAAAGTGGAGGGACCTTGCTGGAAGGGTGCAGCCTCCTCTAACTGACCGTGAACTTGTGTATATGTTCTTGGGGACCCTGTCTGGTCCGTTCTTCAACCATTTGATTGGAAATTCTTCAGCCGGGTTTACAGACCTTATCTTGACTGGTGAGAGAATTGAAGCTGGCATCAAAAGCGGGAAGATTCAAGATGCTACGCCTTCCGATGCTCAGAAAAAGCCCTACAATGGGAAGAAGGAGTCCAATGTTGTGTATGGTCAAAAGAGTCGTCATGACCAACGCGTAGGAGAAATCTTGATCTCTAATCCTACGCCTGCTTAACAAAGACAGGGGCATCAACGTAAGGAGGTCGCACCTAAAAGACAATTCACTAAGATCAACATGTCACTGACTCAAGCGCTACAACAAATGTTGAAGGCAAAGCTTATTACATTAAGGGCTCCTCTCCGGAATCCAAACACTTCCGCTCCTACCTATCATCCCAATGAAAGGTGTGCATACCACTCTGACAGTCCGGGACATGACACAAACAACTGTTGGGCCCTGAAGAATAAGGTTCAAGACATGATTGATGCCAAAGAAATCCAGTTTGACCCTCCAGAGACTCCAAACATAATCACTGCTCCTATGCCAAATCATTGAAGGCTTTTGTTTTATTTGAATTTTCAAGTTGTATTTTTCTTTGCTTATTCAAACAATTATTTTCATGGCAAACTCTTTTATTTCATTAATGCATCGCATATGTCTCTTTTGAATCAATCCATTCGTATTCACTATATTCAAATTGCTTTCATTTTTTTGTGATGTTCAACTCTCGATTAAAAATTCTAAGCCTTTTGAGGGAGGATGACGAAAACGATACCACGATCTTTACAGTATGCTTTTGAACAGACCCCGCTGATGAAGTACAAGCATTGTTTCAAATCCTAAACACTTGAGTTATAAGGAAGATAATCCCTCGTCAACCCCTTTGAGCCAAAGAAGTTGGAGTTTTTCTTTTCAAAAATTACAACCCTTAATTATAACCTGGGGCAGGGTAGTTTTCTCAGTTGATCCAGGTGCACAATGAATGACATCACTCAGTTGATCCAGGTGCACAAAATGGCGTCAAAGAAATCCTTCCGAAACAAAAGACGGTGATGGTTCCATATAATCGTAAGGACAGGCAGTCATTATCTCTCAAAAATAAAAGCCCAATAAGTCAAAACCTATAAAGGAGACTTACAAAACTGGGGCATCCCGCTGGCTGTAATCACAAAAGAAACAGTTCAGGAAAAGAGACAGGGATAATAAAATCGAAAAGAAAGAGATCCTGCAAACTCTCAACAAAATGACTGCCTGTTCAAAATAAATTGTCAGTATCCGAACCATCACTGGTATATAAGAGCAAAGACTCAAACAAGATCTAATGCACGATTAGCTGAGTTTAGGATTGAAGAATATCACGAAGAACGGGTGGGTACAAATAAAATTTGAGCCTTTATCCTTTGTTTCCTAAACCGTGAACCAGGCCACGTTATAACCCTTAAAAGTCCTAGCTGAAGCATGGGTTAGTTCGAAAGCATACTATTACAAAAGGTATCCTGACTCCTGTAGGGTTTACTGTAAAATCCTGAGTTGACATCACATTTTACAAAAAATTCACTTGTTTTATTGAAAACTGCATTTTCAAAGAACTTCAAAACAGACATAAGCTTTGCATTTTTAAAATAACATTGTTTGCATATGACTATTTGTTCAAACAGCAGAGAAATTTACACGACGAATATCCAGTGAACAAAAACCTCCTCAATAAAAAGAGTCACCTCAAGTGGAAGAAACACTTCCAATCAAGGGGCAAGACATGATCACTGTTCATCATCTGGGGCAGTCCAGTCAAGATTCAAGGAATCTCTCAAGGATGCCAAATAGCCTGGGGAAAATCTCCATCTGAATCAATTGGGGCATTGAACATGAATTCCAGCAACGAATCTCGCCTGATCAAACATCTTCTGGTAGTATGGCAACATAATACTACTGACAGTGACAACTCCCTACATCCTGAGAGCATGGACATAGTCAAAAAATACTACGCATAATCAAAGACCCGCTAGGTCAACTGGCCTAGGAAAAATAAGGGCTTCCCGGCGAACCAAAAGGGTTCGGGCAAAATGAGGGATGAAAATGAAAAAATCTGCGTACCTGGCAAGTCGAAAACCTGAAAAGGCGGCTTGGGCAAAAAAGGGTATCCCGATGGATTGAAAACCCGAAAGGGCGGTCCAGGAAAAAATTAGGGATCAAAGCGTACGACTATGTTCCGTCATCTCGTTACTTGCCTACCAGAAGAAGATTTGTCAATCGGCAGTTATCAAGCACCTCCACAGGTACCTTCTCCCACAGAAGCTGGGGCAATAAGAATTGTCCAAACTGTACAAGATGCTCTGTCCTCCAGGTACAAGGTAGATTCAGCTGAAGAATAAGACCAAGATACTTTCACTCCCCAAGAGTAAGACAGTAATGGAAGCTCTCCCCACCAAGACCTGCAACCATGAATGAATCAGCAATACTCTCCCTCAAGCAGAGTTGGTCTACCATCAGCCCTAAAGAAGTTGGGTATCCCCAGCGGAGTATACGGATATTCCTCAGCAAGCATCCCCGGCAGTCTTAATATTCGTTAACGAAATATAAGAATGTTCCCCGGTGAAATACAAGATACCCCCAGTGGAGCCATTTCCCAGCGCAGTCTAAAAAAGCTTCCCCGCCAGAGTTGAATCATCTTCCCCAGTAGATTCTGGAAGCTTGTCCCCTACAGAGTGCAAATGTATCTCCCCAACCAAATTCAGAAGGTTATCCTCACAAGAGTCTAACTGGGTTATCCTCAGCAAGTTGCAATAGAAAGATCATCCTCAGCGAAGTTCTTTCTATCCCCAGCAGAGTTCATCATCAAAATCCCCAATAGATCTTATCAACGGAATCCCCAGCGGAGTTATCGTTAAAGTATCAGCAAAGCATCTCCTCCCCACAGAGTATTTCCCCTCGGAGTAATCCCTTACATCAAGTTTATTCCCCAACGGAGTCCGTTTCTCCTGTAGGTTTATTCTCACAATCATCTTCGTTCACCATCCCCAGCGGAAATGAAGAACTCAACTCTATTCTCCAGCAGCTCCGGGATTTACTTTCCCCAACTGAAACATCACATCTTCATACATCATGATACATGCATATACACATCATACGAATAAAATCTCATTTATGTTGAGAACATCATTGCCTGATCCATCTCATGCATTACATGTGACTGACCTTTACCTTTCAGGAAAGATGCAGTTAAGTTCTCAGCTTAGTCGAAGATCTGACCAGTTCTTAAATCTCAATCGGATTATCCTCGGTTGAAGTTCAGATAAGGCTCTCAATCTCGACAGCTTCTCTACATCATAGGGTGGACAAGTACTATAACCTCAACGGTATACTCCATTGAGCACGAGTCAGTTCCTAAATCTTGATGTTCTCCTCCGTCATAGTACGTACCAGTTCCATAACCTCAACGGAACAAGAGATAGTTCAGATGTGACCCAGATATGGTGACATTCTGATACTTATTCCAGATTCCTTCTAGAGATAGTTCAGTTGTGACCCAGACATGGCGACATTCTGATACTTATTCCAGATTCCTTCTAGAGATGGTTCAGATGTGACCCAAGCATGGCGACATTCTGATACTTATTCCAGATTCCTTCTAGAGATGGTTCAGATGTGACCCAAGCATGGCGACATTCTGATACTTATTCCAGATTCCTTCTAGAGATGGTTCAGATGTGACCCAAACATGGCGACATTCTGATACTTATTCCAGATTCCTTCTAGAGATGGTTCAGATGTGACCCAAGCATGGCGACATTCTGATACTTATTCCAGATTCCTTCTAGAGATGGTTCAGATGTGACTCAGACATGGCGATATTCTGATACTTATTCCATATTCCTTCTAGAGATGGTTCAGATGTGACCCAGACATGGCGACATTTTGATACTTATTCCAGATTCCTTCTAGAGATGGTTCAGATGTGACCCAGACATGGCGACATTCTGATACTTATTCCAGATTCCTTCTAGAGATGGTTCAGATGTGACCCAAGCATGGCGATATTCTGATACTTATTCCAGATTCATTCAGATACAATATGGATACACCCCAGACACGGCGGTCATTCTACTACTCATTCAGACGTCAGCAATTAGATACAGACTAGATACGCTCCAGACCCGGAAGCCATTCTATTTCTCATTCAGATTCAACTATCAACTTCAAGTGCAGATACACTCCATACACGGAGGTCATTCTGTCACTTATCCAGATCCCAATTACAACACAGATACGTTCCAGACACGGAAGTCATTCTGCTACTCATACAGATCTCAATTTCAAATAAAGTCCAGATACGTTCCTGACACAGAAGTCATTCTGCTACTCATACAGATCTCAATCTCAAATACAGTTCAAATACGATTCAGATTCAGATATCATTCTGTCACTCTCTCAAATAAAGTCCAGATACGATCCAGATTCGGATGTCATTCTGCCACTCATTCAAGCACAGTTCAGATACGATCCAGATTCAGATGTCATTCTGTCACTCTCTCAAACCCGTCAATGAAGACAACCCATCATGAAGCAACCCTATACCGGTTCCTTCTCTTCCAAGATGCAGTTTTACACGGACTCATCATCAGGCAACCCTACACATGTTCCTTCTTTCAACCTACCAAGTTACAACTCAACAAACAATCTCCAGATGGCATCTATAAGCCCATCCTCCTATCCATCACCTCTCCAAATGGCATCTGTAAGCCCATTCCCGACATCACATTGCTGATACTACACCATGCGAGTGCAAATTTCTGGGCACTTTAGTGTTCAATCATCTTCCACCTTCGGATCACGAAAGGCACACAAGCCAATCTACATCCACAGGTTTAAGAAGATTGAACAGGGGCAACTATTGTACCCCAAAATTTTCCCTCCCATATTCCTCAAGCTTGGTCAAGAAAAATTTGTCAAAGTTGTTCAAGATTGCTCAAGAGGTAGACATTCAAACCATCTCCTAAGACAACTGAAATTAGGGTTTTGGTTCTTTCAAGGAATTTGGGATTTTCAATGGTTCAATCAAGTCTCATAGGCCCATATACATCCTCAAGCACCTACATGCCAAGTTTCAAGACTCACAGTGCCAATTTGCACAATCAAAAGCTCCATTTGACCTACAGTTAACTGCAAGGGCAAAATGGTTATTTTGCAGTCAAAAGTCAGAATTTTTGGGTCAACATCTCATTTTGAGTTCACACTCATCATTTGATCAAGTCTTGATCATGATTCCACAAGGGTAGCTCAAAAATCATCAAGATGCAAAAAGTTACTATTTTTGGACAGTAGAAAAGTCAACTGTATCTTGACCAGGGTATAACTTTTTCATGGTTTATCAGAAAAATTCCATCCAATGCTCATATTGAAGAGGATGCAATTTACTACAATCCATCTTCACACTCCAAGTTCAATAAATGCTCTCACAAAAAGTTACCAATTTTTACATTATAGGTCAATTTCAAAAGTCAACAAAAGTGCACTTTAAGTCAAAGGCCATAACTTGAGATTGGTAAATCCAAATGACATGGAACCAAAGGCATTGGTTAGAGGACTTCAAGAGCTTTCCAAAATGTCCAAGAACATGGTCATATGATCAAAATTGAGCAAGTTGTGCATTGGAGAAGTTGGGAAATTTTCATGAATTTGCAAAAGTCAACTTTGCCCAAAACACCTTATTTTTGCTAATGTGCCTCAATCTCTTCTTGAAACTTCATCCATGGCCTATGCACGACCCATCAAGCTTAATGGAATTTATTTTCTTGTTTTTATTTGATTAATTGGATTTTTAATTAATATTAATTCATTTAATCAATTTAAATTGTAGGAAAATAGAAGATTTGATTTTTTCAATCTTTTTGTGAAGCAAATAGGACCTAATCATGCTGGCAAATTCGTGCACAAAGTCAAAGATACAAAAAATCCAGATTTGGCAACATTATTCAATCATGAAAAATCAAAAAGATTTGATTTTCAATCAAGGATTAAAACATCAATGCAATGGATTCTTGCCCAAGTTTTTGACCTAATTCAGTTGCCTTATATACAAGCAAGCTAACCATGATCAAAGGGACGTGAAAAAAGCTGCAGAAAGACCCCATACAATTTCAAGAATTTTCAAGAAAAGTGAAAATTGGTTTTTGCAACCTAGGCTAATTCAAGGCATTTTAACCATTCAAATACATTGCAGGACATCCCAAGAATGTTTGGCAATCAAATTCAAGCCTTAAAGCTCAAAGAATCGTCCTAGACAGTTTCACGGTTTGCAGCTTTTATCCAAAATCGTATTGCTTAATTCATGCATATTTAACATGTTTTCTTGATTGTTTTGCATTGCTAGAGGTCATACCAAGCTGATGGAATGGTTTAATTGAGTTACAATGCCCTGGATCGAAGAATGCCATGAATGAATTTTTAGGGTTCTTGAGCTTTAAATTGGGGATTCCTGAACCAGGAAAAATTGAGACTATTAAGATACATGACTGAATTCGTGAGGACAAGACGAACAAGAACCACACCTCGCGAAATATTTATATATACTAAGATTCCATTCGCTATTTTTCGTTGCAATAGTTAGTGGGGCTTAAAAACCCCCGCTATCTGATATTATTTTTACAGGGCAAACGAAGAAGATGATGAGGTGTTGATACATGGTTGGCCAGTTCAAAAGAGCGCGCGTTTATTTTTGTTTTACAGCATATTGATTTGTTTCCCAATGTAATATTTGTCTTTTATGCTAATAACGATTAAGGCAGCGTGGTGGAGTGGTTGAGCAAGCGTCCAATGAATGCTGGGACCTGGGTTCGAACCCCAGGTCCCCCCAAAACATTTATTTCCTTTTTCTTCACATGTTCACATGCAGGTTCCAAAGTGAGGTCTACCATATACCTCAAATATCAATGCGCCATGTGTCTCCAAGCTTGGATCCAGTGGTTATGAGTGGGAGACCACCATGGTCCTTAGTTAATATGCGCATGGGTGATCAGGAAAGTCAAAAGGGCTTGCAGCAATTGGGCCACAAATTTCCAGACACACCTCCTAATTGGGCCAACACCCCCTGGGTTATTTTCTTTTATTTTCTTCTTTTATATTTTTCACTTAATTATTATTAATTATTATTATTATTAGTTAATTAACCAAATTAATTTTTTCATAATAAAATCAGAAAACTAAAACATAATATTTTTTATTATTATTTATTACAATTAATTTCACCCTTAATTAGTTATTTTTGTAAATACATACTAACATAGTTAATTTAGTTTTTAATTAGGTTAATTATAATATTTTCACAATAAATAAAATTAACATATAATTAGGGTTCTTGACAATTTTAATCCATCTTTTTATTTATTTCCTTAAAACATAAAAAACTCAAAAAAATATTTCTTTCTTTTTATTAATTAATTAGTTAGGATTAATTTAATTAAGTGCAAAATAACAAAAACTTCTTTCTTTCTCAAAAAAGGGTCAAAACCCTAAGAACTCCCCGATTCAATTTTCTCTCGCGCGTATGTTTTATTTTGTTCATATTTTTGATCATATTATGTAATTGCTCCGAGGATGTAATAGCTTTAATTAGGCCCTTTTTATCGCTTTTATTTAATTTTCCGCAATTTACTTTCAAGGGTTTGTTTTGGCGATGTAAATACCCGACGCCTTGTAATAGTTTAGTTTTATTTTCCGCAACTATAAACTGCTAAATGTATGCTAACTAGGCTATGCATGACAATACTTCTCTTAAATTAAAATCAATCGTAGCTCACCATAACATGTACAAAGATAACTTAACTGAAACCTGACACACGTGCACATGCCACTCCTAGGGTACGCCTCACTTGGTTGCCTCGACGTGGTCATTGAGTATAAGGTGTTTTAGAGGTTTCCTTCCTGTCTAAAGATCAAAGTTGCCTCGAAACGTTTGCCTCGATAAAAAATGATCTAAGACATTAGGGTTACCACTAAGACGTCTTACTATTGCTTTGGTGACCACATGTCTCTATAATCGAATTGACCCTAAAACTCCAACGACGGTGCTACCTACTCCTCAAAAGTGGGATAGTACTGTCTAAAGGACATTTACACAACTTAATTTCTTTTGAGTAGGTAGAGGTTCTTAGATACTTGCTCTTTCAAAACAAAAATACTTTTTGCACCTACACTTTTCTGACAAAAGTTTTCAAACAATACTTCATACACTCTTGAGGACAGATACAAGAGTCAAATCGAAGTTTTCAAACAAAACTCTTTTCAAAACCCACAAACACAAGAAAAGCAAAACTTTTTGAAAACATAGTGAGCAAGTACCTAAGAGCCCGTGGATAACCACGGATAGAAAGGGTGCTAACACCTTCCCTTTCTATAATCTACCTCCCGAATCGAGAAACATCTCGAAAAGGAATTTTGCTGTGCCTCGAAACGGTTGCCTCGGATAAAAAGGATCTAGGACATTAGTGTTACCGCTAAGGCGTCCTACTATTGCTTTGGTGACCACATGTCCCTAATAATCGAATTGACCCGAAAAACTCCAACGACGGTGCTACCTACTTCTCAATAGTGGGATAGTACTGTCTAAAGGACATTTACACAGCTTAATTTCTTTGAGTAGGTAGAGGTTCTAAGGTACTTGCTCTTTCAAAACGAAAAACAAATTTTCGCACTTACACTTTTCTGACAAAAGTTTTCAAACAAACACTTCACGACACTCTTGAGGACTGATACAATAGTTAAAACGAAGTTTTCAAACAAACTTTTTTCAAAACCCACAAACACAAGAAAAGCAAAAACATTTTGAAAACATAGTGAGCAAGTGCCTAAGAGCCTGTGGATAACCACAGATAGAAAGGGTGCTAACACCTTCCCTTTCTATAATCTACCTCCCGAACCCGAGAATCATCTCGAAAAGGAATTTTGATGTGCTTTTGTCCTTTCCTTGTTGGAGAAAATAAAAGACGGTGGCGACTCTTGCTTACCGCGACATTTTGCGAAACGCAAACGCGAACCAGCATTCTAAAACAGTCAGTTCTATTTCCACCGATCACAGTCATCAATAAAGCATTGGACGTTTTCTTGCATTACAAATTTTGTGCTCCCTGTTTTTCTATCTTGCACTTTATTCAAACAGCTATTTGTCTTACACACACTCAGATATCATAATACAGGTCCACATCCACTCTGGATCCCACTGATAACGACTCTGCTACTGCCATTTATGACTTTGAAAGTTCGATCAACTAAGCCTAGGACGAAGGTGAGGATGATTGCGAAGTGCCTGGTGAACTTGCTAGACTGTTACTACAGAAAGAGAGGGCCATACAGCCGCATAAAGAGCCAGTGGAAACAGTAAATCTGGGTACAGAAGAAGACAAGAAAGAGGTCAAGATCAGTGCAAATCTGGAGTCTAGTGTTAAACAACGGTTGATTCAGATGCTGCGTGACTATGTTAAGATATTTTCATGGTGTTATAAAGATATGCCTGGGTTGGATACCGATATTGTGGTTCACCGCTTGCCAACTAAGGAAGATTGTCCTCCAGTAAAACAGAAAGTTCGCCGAATGCGCCCAGAGATATCTGAGAAAATCAAAGTTGAGGTCATGAAACAGTTTGATGCCAGTTTTCTAGCAGTTACTTCTTACCCGCAGTGGGTTGCCAACGTGGTTCCGGTGCCGAAGAAGGATGGTAAGGTTCGTATGTGTGTGGACTATAGGGATCTGAACAGGGCAAGCCCTAAGGATGATTTCCCTCTGCCTCACATTGGTGTTTTGGTCGACAACACCGCACAGCATAAGGTCTTTTCCTTTATGGATGGTTTCTCCGGTTACAATCAGACTAAGATGGCTCCCGAGGATATGGAGAAGATAACCTTCGTTACGCAGTGGGGTACCTTTTGCTACAAAGTTATGCCCTTCGGATTGAAGAATGCTGGGGCAACATATCAGCGCGCCATGGTCGCTTTGTTCCACAACATGATTCACCATGAGATTAATGTATACGTTGACGACATGATTGCAAGATCCCAGACTGAAGAGGAACATATGGACCATCTCCAGAAGCTATTTGACAGGTTGAAGTTGTACAGGCTGAGGTTAAATCCGAACAAGTGTACCTTCGGGGTGAGGTCTGGTAAGCTGCTGGGTTTCGTTGTTAGTGATAAAGGTATTCAAGTGGATCCTGCAAAGGTGAAGGCTATATAGGAAATGCCAGCTCCCTGAACTGAAAAAGAAGTCAGAGGATTTTTGGGACGTCTGAACTACATTGCCCGATTCATCTCACACCTGACTGCTACTTGTGAGCCAATCTTCAAGTTACTGAAGAAAGATCTAGTGGTAAGATGGAAAGATGAATGTCAGGCTGCTTTTGAAAGGATCAAAGAATATATCCAAGAGCCACCTATTCTGATGCCTCCAGTTGAAGGAAGACCTTTGATCTTATACTTGACAATACTCGACAATTAGATGGGGTGTGTGCTGGGGAAACATGACGAGTCTATCCGAAAAGAGCATGCCATTTACTACCTTAGTAAAAAGTTTACCGACTGCGAGACCCGATACTCGTTGCTTGAGAAAACTTGTTACGCTTTGGCATGGGCTGCTCGTCGGCTGAGACAATATATGCTGACTCACATACTCTATTGATATCAAAGATGGATCCAATCAAGTATATCTTCGAAAAGCCTGCCTTGTCCGAAAGAATAGCAAGATGGCAGATGATCTTGACTGAATACGACATCCAATACACGACCCAAAAGGAAATTAAGGGAAGTGTGTTAGCAGATCATCTGGCACATCAAGCAGTGGATGATTACCAGTCTATGAACTTTGAGTTCTCGGATGAGAATATCATGTTGGTGACTGACTGTGAAACACCTGAACCGGATGAAGGACCTGAGGAAGGATCCCGATGGTCTATGTATTTCGATGGAGGCCGTGATACTCCGTTCACCGCCCAATTATGTTTTAACTACACCAACAACATGGTGGAGTATGAAGCGTGCATTATGGGTCTTCGAGCAGCTATTGGCCTAAGGATTAAATTCTTAAGTGTATTCAGAGATTCCTCTCTCGTGATCAGTCAGATCAAAGGCGAGTGGGATACGAAGCACCCAAATCTTATTCCTTACAAAGAGTATGTGTTGATGTTGCTTCCGCACTTCGAGGAGATAACATTTGAACACTTCCCCAGGGAGGAGAATTAGTTAGCAGACGCGCTAGCTACTATGTCTTCTATGTTCAAGGTCAGGCGGGACAATGAGGTTCCCCAGATTACCATTGAAAGGTTGGACGAACCCGCACATTGTTGTGACATTGAGAATGAAGAGATAGCAGATAAACCCTGGTTTCACGAGGTAAAGAGGTATCTTGAGGCTCAGGAATACCCCGAGGGTGCATCTGTTAATGATAAGAAGTTTCTGAGAAGGTTCGCAGTGAAGCTCTTCATTAGTAATGGTATCCTTTACAAGCGTAACCATGATTCGACCTTACTGCGATGTATGGACAAGAACGAGGCAGAAAGGATTATGGTAGAGTTACATGAAGGTACTTTCGGGACTCATTCCAGTTGATACACCATGGCAAAGAAAATCCTACGGGCAGGATATTATTGGTCCACCATGGAAGCCGACTGTTATCAGCATTCTCAGACCTGTCATAAGTGCCAAGTCTATGCTGATAAGGTACACATACCTCCTGTACCTCTGAACATCTTGACATCTCCTTGGCCTTTCGCAATGTGGGGCATCGATATGATTGGTGAGATCAGACCTACTGCGTCGAACAAGCATCGTTTCATCCTAGTAGCAATTGATTACTTTACAAAGTGGGTTGAAGTAGCTTCCTTTGCTACTGTAACCAAGAACGTCGTGGCATGGTTTATTCGGCACAATCTGATCTGTCGATATGGTGTAACAGAGAGGATCATTACGGAAAATGGTACAAATCTCAATAATACGATGATCACCGAGATCTGCAAGCAGTTCAGGATACAACATCATAAATCTTCTCCTTACCGGCCAAAGATGAATGGGGCTGTCGAAGCGGCTAATAAGAATATCAAGAAGATTGTGCAGAAGATGACGGTGACATACAAAGACTGGCACGAGATGTTACCATTTTCTCTTCATGGGTACCACACTTCAGCGCGGACGTCAACAGGGGTAACACCCTATTCATTGGTATATGGCATGGAGGCCGTCTTGCCCATTGAGGTTCAGATACCCTCTCTTCGGATTATGAAGGATGCAGGTTTAAGCGAGGACGACTAGATCCAGACTCAGCTTGATCAGATGAACTTAATCGACGAAAAAAGACTTACTGCTATTTGTCATGGTCAGACGTATCAAAAGCTGATGATCAAGGCATTTAACAAGAAAGTTAAACGACAAGAGTATCAAGTTGGGGATCTGGAGATCAAATGCATCATCCTGCCACAAGGTGATCCCAGGGGAAAATGGACCCCTACGTGCGAAGGGCCATTTGTGGTTAAGAACATTTTCTCAAGAGGAGCCATGATTCTAACCACCATGGATGGTGACGACCTTCCTCACCCCGTCAATGCAAACATAGTGAAAAAATACTATGCATAATCAAAGACCCGCTAGGTTGACTGGCCTAGGAAAAAATAAGGGCTTCCCAGCGGACCAAAAGAGTTCGGGCAAAAATAAGGGATGAAAATGAAAAAAACTGTAGACCCAGCAAGTCAAAAACCTAAAAAGGCGGCTTGGGCAAAAAAGGGTATCCCGATGGACTGAAAACCCGAAAGGGCGGTCCATGCAAAAATTAGGGATCAAAGCGTAACACTATGTCTCGTTGGATCATCTTGCAACCAGATTTCGGTATCGACTATCAAGCTCGGACGACACTAATCAGTCTGATCCACCTTCAACCGAGTAGCAAAGTGATGAGATGCTTGAGGATATAAAGGCAATAGCAAAGTTTGAACCCAGTGGGATCGTTCACATGGCTGTTTTTCTTTCTTTTTACACAAATTGTATAAATTCTATTTGTCCAGCGAAATTCTCTTACTAGGACGTCAACCTCTTGTACAAAAAATGCCTATTAACAGGCTAACTCCAAAATCAATACAATTCATTTCCACAAAGAAATTTTAAATTGTTTTCCTTTTTCTGTTTTGTTTTGCAAGAACATCCAATGTTCATTTTTGATATGTGCATTTGAGAATAATTGCTTCTCATGAATATTTACATGCGAAACAAAAGACGATTACTTGTAATATCAGAAACAAGGGCAAACAAGAAATTTCCAAACCATATAGTTGTTCTGTCCACCAGGTATAGGGATAGACCTAGTTGGAGGAAACAATTGAAAGTACATTCATTCCCCGCAGAGTAAGAGAAAGACAGTAGTGTTAACTCTCCCCAGCTGAGGCTCGCAACCGCGAATGAATAAGCAAGATTCTCCCCAAGCAGAGTTTATCTATCACCAGCACTAGAAGATTGTCCCCAGTAGAGTCTGGAAAACTGTCCCAGTAGAGCCTAAAAGGTTATCCCTAGTGAAGTCGCAACTGGAAAATCATCCCCAGCGGAGTTCATTCCTTTCACAAGCAGAAATTCAATCCCCAACAGGCTTCATTATCACCAACAACGGTAATTTATCCCCGGTTGAGGTTATTCTTCCAAATCAACAGGTCCTCTAGCAGAATATGTCCTCCCCACAGAGTCATTTCCTCATCAGCTTATTCCCCAGCGGAGTTATCTTCTCCTGCAGGTTTATTCTCACAATCATCTTCATCCACTATCCCCAGCGGAAACGAAGAATTCAACTCTTTTCTCCAGCAGTAAGCCGGGATTTATTTTCCCCAGCTAAAAACATCACGTTTCCATACATCATGACACATGCATATACGCATCATTCAAACAAAATCTCATTTATTTTGAGAACATCATTGCTTGATACATATCATGCATTACATACAACTAACCTTTACCTTTCACGAAAGATACAATCAAAATTCAAGCTGCGAAGCCCAGGTACGACTGGATAATAGTTTAATCCCCAGTAAGTCTCTATGAAGCCTGGACCACGACCAGATAGTAGTTCAAATTCAACTTTCCTCTTCAATAGAGATGATTTCTCAGTAGAATACGGACGATCGATGTTCCTAAAATTCAACAGAGATGATTCCTCAGTAGAATACGGACGTCCAAAGTTCCTAAAATTCAACAGAGATGATTCCTCAGTAGAATACGGACGATCGAAGTTCCTAAAATTCAACAGAGATGATTCCTCAGTCGAATACGGATGACTGAAGTTCCTAAAATTCAACAGAGATGATTCCTCAGTAGAATACGGACGACCGAAGTTCCTAAAATTCAACAGAGATGATTCCTCGGTAGAATATAGACGATCAAAGTTCCTAAAATTCATTAGAGATATTTCCTCAGTAGAATACGGACGACCGAAGTTCCTAAAATTCAACAGAGATGTTTCCTCAGTCGAATACGGACGACCGAAGTTCCTAAAATTCAACAGAGATGTTTCCTATGTCAAATACGGACGACCGAAGTTCCTAAAATTCAACAGAGATGTTTCCTCAGTAGAATAAGGACGACCGAAGTTCCTAAAATTCAACAGAGATGTTTCCTCAGTCGAATACAGACGACCGAAGTTCCTAAAATTCAACAGAGATGTTTCCTCAGTCGAATACGGACGACCGAATTTCCTAAAATTCAACAAAGATGTTTCCTCAGTAGAATACAGACGACCGAAGTTCCTAAAATTCAACAGAGATGATTCCTCAGTAGAATACAGATGACCGAAGTTCCTAAAATTCAACAGAGATGATTCCTCAGTCGAATACGGACGACCGAAGTTCCTAAAATTCAACAGAGATGTTTCCGCAGTCGAATACGGAGGACTGAAGTTCCTAAAATTCAACAGAGATGATTCCTCAGTCAAATACCGACGACCAAAGTTCCTAAAATTCAACAGAGATGATTCCTCAGTCGAATACGAACGACCGAAGTTCCTAAAATTCAACAGAGATGATTCCTCAGTCGAATACGGACGACCGAAGTTCCTAAAATTCAAACAGAGACGACTCACCAGTAGAATAACGAACGACCGAAGCTCCTAAAATTCTACTTCTCTCAACAAAGATCAGCCTTCCCCAGTGGAATCTTCCTCAACAACAGGTATACCAGCTCTCGCTAAGGAATCTCTTATGCGATCGACACTCCTTCAGATGGCATCTTTAAGCCCATCCCCTCGTCAGCAATTTCCAAATGGAATCTGTAAGCCCATTCCCGACATCACAAGATAATTACCACTTCATGCGAGTGCAAATTTTTGGGCACTCTAGTGTTCAATCCTCTTCCTCCTTCGGATCACGAAAGGCACGAAAGCCAATCTACATCCTCAGGTTTAAGAAGATTAAACAGGGGAAGCTGTTGTACCCCAAAATTTTCCCTCCCGTATTTCTCAAAAACATTTCAAGAAAGATACTCAAGTTGCTCAAGGTAGTCCAAGGGTTGGCCAGACAAGCTCTCTCCTAAGGCAGTCTACCTCAAATTAGGGTTTCATGTTGCATCAAGATACTTGAGTAAAAGAGACCCCAAATGCTCAACATTGTCCCAATATGTTCTCAAGATCATCCATGTCAAGTTTCAATCCCTACAGAGGAAGTTTGCTCAGTCAACTGCTCAAAGGCCCAAAAATCGACTATGCTAGGGCAAAAGTCAACTGTGGCCCACATACAGTCAAACTTCAAGATTTTTTGTCAACATCCTCATTTTGAAGTATATTTCTTCATTTGATCAAGGGTTGATCATGATTCATCAAGGATTGCTCATAATTCATCAAGACTCAAAAGTTGCTAAATTAGGGTTTTGCAGGAAAAGTCAACTCAACTTTGACCAAGCAAAACGTTCTGATACTTTATGAGAAATGACCCATACAAAGCTAATTTTGAAGAGGATGTAATCCCCTACAATCCATATTCAGCTCCCAAGTTCAAAATATGCACTCATAAGAAGTTATGAATTTGGACATTATAGGTCATTTTGAAAAGTCAACAAAAACACCTTTTTTGTCAAAGCTTCATACATGAGCATGGAATAACAAATTGATATGAGACCAAGAGGGTTGATTAGAGAACATCTCAATCTTTCTAAAAAGTCCAATAACACCACCAAAGAGTCAAAATTGAGGAAGTTATGCATTGGTGAAGTTGACCTTTTTTGCAAAATTGCTAAAAGTCAACTATGCCTAAAACTTCAATTTTTGCCAAATGGGCCCAATCTTTTTCACTTGTTTTGAGTTTGAAACATAGTCCACGAGTTCGAGCCCTTGCCACTTGTCCTTATCATGTTTTTATTATTTATTTTGATTTATATTTGAATTAATTCAATTTAAATCAAAACAAATCATATAAAATCCAAAATATTGAAAACAAAAGATTTTGTGCTTGTTTCATGTTTTAAATTACAGCTAGCAAATAGTCAAATTCGTATCAAGGCATGGTGTGGACAAAAATATTGATTTTAGGCCAATTTTGGAATGATATTCAAGAGAATCAAATCACAATCAAATTCAATAATGGAAGAAGATTGAGTATATCCTATCAACCCTAATCCATTCCTTGATACATATAGAACAGAGGCAGGCCAAAAACTAGGTTAGAAGGAGGCGCAACATCAAGAACACAAACTGAAAAAAAACAAGAAAAAGTGTAAACACGAATTCCTAGTTCCAGGCATCCTCAAGGCCTTCCAACTATCTCAATCGATTCCTGGGATCCTCAGCAAGCTAAAGCAATCCAAAGCAAGCATTTCCAGACCCTATATCGCGCTGTAAGTCCATCACGACCTTGATTGTTTCTTGAATTTGGTTTGCATGATTTAGACATTGTTAGCATGAATTGACCATATATTCTTGATCCATAGAACATTTGCAAGCTTTCTGCATCGTTTAATTTCATTTATATGCCCTGTACAAGATTTCACCATGGCTAGGGTTTCTTGCTTCGATTTGGGAACTCTGTATAGGAAAAATTAGGCCATGAAAAGGCCACCAATGTGTTCAGTAAGACTAGACGAAGCTATCCATGGCCTTCATTGTTATTTAACATGCTTGTGTTGAGTTTTGAGAATGTGCAGGCCTATAGCTACGGACATATGTCCGTAGGTAAAAGTGTCCCAACTTTTACCAACGGTGCAGGGAGGGAGACGAAGATGTGGCAAGCAACCACTCGCCCGTTTGAATTTTCGCGCAAATATTTTATTATTTCATTGTTTATCATATAATAATTGTTGTTCATGTTACATAAAAACAAAACAGATGGCGCAGATGGTAGTGGGTTATGTGCAAAACGCTTCAGGACCTGGGTTCGAATCCCAGGTCCCCCACTTTTCTCAATATTATTTTCTTTCAGGAAATCACATGCTTATGCAAAGCCAAGATCCACCATACGTCCTCATAATCCAGGTTGCCAAGTGGCTTGAGATCCAGATCCAAGAGCCAGCAATGGAGGAGCACCATGAAGCCTCAGTCAAAGCAACGCACTGGATTCACAAAGTCAAACAGACCTCCTTGCTTTTGGGCCCAAAATTCTGATTTTTGCACCCTCCAATTTGCTTTTGCAGGCCCAATTTCTTATACCTTTTTCTTTTTATATTTTATTTTAATTAATTAATTTAATTTACTTTACTAACCAATCAACTATTTTCTTTTTATCAAAAAATCACAAAAATATTACTTTTCATAAATTAGGTCTAGATTTTATTTTTATTAAAAAATTAATTAATTTAATTAGGTTTGTTAATTTAGATAACTTTAATTTCTTTTTGTACATAATTAAAATTAATTAGAACAAATAGGTTTTATCTCTAATTTAATTATTTTCTTTTTCCTAAAAAATAACAAACACCAAAAATAGGCCATTTAATTATTTTCATTAATTAATTTAATTGACTAATTAATTGTATATTTCATTTAAAAACTTAATTCTTTTCTTTAAAAAATATTAAAAAAATAAAAAAAAACATTTTTTCTTTTGATTAGATTAGAAGGGTCAAAACCCTAATTTCTTCCCGATCTTAATTCTTCTCGCGCGCTTTATTTTTATTATTTATCATATTGATGGAACTGCCCACAATTTGTAATAGTTTAATTAGGACGTTTATTTCCATTTATCACTTTATTTTTAAAAGGGTTTGTTTTTGACTATGTAAATACCCGAAGCCTTGTAATAGCTTAGTTTAATTTCCGCATTTTAAATTCTGCAAATTATTAACTGTTAGAGGTATGATAATAAGATGCATGACAAGAATGTATGCTTAATTTTAAAACAGTTAGATCACCCTAAATGTGCAAAGATAATAAATCTGAAATTGAATTACTCACACATGCGCACTCCTAGGGTACACTCCCACTTGGTTGCCTTCGGTAAACGGTCATTGAGTATAGGATGTTTTAGTGGTCGTCCTTTTGTCCAAAGATAAAAGTTGTTTCGGAAAGGTTGCCTCCGATATTGTTGCCTCAGATAATTGATCTAAGACATTAGGGTTACTACTAAGACGTCCTGACATTGCTTTAGTGATCGTACGTCCCTTTCGAATTGACCCTTAAAACTCCAACGACGGTGCTACCTACTCACTAATAGTGGGATAGCATTGTCTAAAGGAAACAAACATAGAACGTTCTTTTTTCGAGTAGGTAGATTAGCTCTTAAGTACTTGCTCAATCAAAACAAATTTTTCACACTTACACTCCTTTACAAACAAATTTTTCAAAAACACTTCATTACACTCTTGAAGACAAAAGCAAGAGTTAAATCGAAGTCAAAACAAAAACTTTTCAAAGCACACAAATATAAAGAAAACAACTTTGAAAATGATGAGCAAGTACCTAAGAGCCCGTAGATAACTACGGATAAAAAGGGTGCTAATACCTTCCCTTTCTATAATCTACCCCCCGTACTCAGAAATATCTCGAAAAAGGAATTTTTCTGCGCTTTTTTCCTTTCCTTGTTGGATAAAATAAAAGTCGGTGGCGACTCTTGCTTACCGCGACACTTTGCAAACACAAACGCAAACCAGCAATTTCCTAAAAAGAGGGAAACACGTCCCGGTTCTGGCCACCGTATCATAGGGTCATACTGAGTCAAGTATATTGTCTTTGCAGTCTCTCTACTCTTTGCTGATTGTTGCATTGTGGGGCAACAGTTGGTCTTGATATTACAACCGCATTAACTGTTTGGCGGCGTTCAGGCGGGTTCTGGCTCCTCGAGCTGTAAACGACACTAGCTTCTTTTCTGAAAGGCTTCTTTTCTGTACTTGATGAAGAACTTTTCTGTATCTTGCCACTTCTGATACCGGCTTCAACTCTCTCCCCAGTCATAATCAATTTAGTGAACCCAGACGATGAACTTCCGATCAGATGATTGAAATATGGACCAGACAAAGTCCCAAGAAATATATCCACCAACTCCCTGTCAGACAGAGGGGGTTGTACTCTTCCAGCAAGATCTCTCTACTTCCGAGCGTAGTCCTTAAAGCCTTCGCCTGTACCCATAGACATACCCTGAAATTGAGTATGCGTGGGAGCAAGGTCGGTATTATACTGGTATTGCTTGTAAAAAGCGGTAGCAAGGTCCTCCCAGTTGTGGACATTAACTCCTTCCAGTTGATAAAACCATTCAAGTTAAGTCCCTGATAGACTATCTTGAAAGAAATGAACCCACATGTTCCTATCAACAATATATGGTTGAATCTTTCTTACATACGAGCGGAGGTATAACTTCGGACAAGATACTCCATCGTACTTAGCAAAGACATGAGCCTTAAACTTGTGGGGGATCACCACCCCAGATGCCAAACCCAAATCTCCGAAGTCCAACCCAGGTATCTTCTGGATCTCCATTGCACTCAACCGGTCTTCAAGTTTCTTATATATATCCTCCGCAGGAGGATACTGGTCTTCATCAAAATCAGTGTCATTGTCAGAAACCACAGGACTAGGCCCATTCCTTTCCTCTTGATTCTCTCCCCCTCCAGATGAATGGGATAAATCAGTTTCCTGTTGCAAATTGTTCCTGAATCTGCGACCCATATTCAGGAGGACCACCTTCTTCTTCTTCTTCTTCTTCTTTTTCTTCTTCTTCTTCTTTTCCTTCAAGATGAGAGACTTCAAATCTTGCTGTCCTTTGGCCAAATTCAGGAACAGCTCTTGGAATTATGCATTCTAAGCTTGAAGAGCCTTGATGGCTTGATCACCAGGTGTTTCAGAAGACATGATTGCTGAACTAAGCACCGAAGAAGATGAGAAACCTGTAATGGTACCTGTGACGAGATGCATGATAATGGAATGCGTATGAAATGATTTCAAAAACTTTGGGCGATTCAAATTTGTAAACCAAAATAAAACACACTTTATTAGATAAAACTTGTAACAATGTTTAACAATGCCTTTAAGGCGTTACAAAAGAAATACTGAAAAGCAAATATAAACTAGAAACAATGAAAGACATCAGAAATCCCATGGTCGTTTTCCCTTCATGCTGACATAATCGTTGATTTTCCTCTCATTCTCAAGCTGCCTTGTAAGCTTCAGGATCTTCCTCTCCTGCTCACGATACTTCTCTTTGTAGGTATCCATTTCTTCCTTTAGCTGGATCCAAGATCTCTTCAATTCCCCAAGATCAGTAGGCATGTATGGATGGAGGACCGTATAAGGAACACCTTCTTCATCAGTATGCTCTATGATCACCGGCAAAACAGCTTCATATGGCATCCCCAGCTTTTGAGCACGGGCTCGAACCCACTAGAGATATGGTTGCATCGGGAGAGAAGTCATCAATCCTAGCTCGTGTGGGTCAGACCTGTTCACCATGCCCCGGGCTCGTATAAACCTGCAGCGATGTCCCTCAACATCCCCCTTGTAGTAAAAAATAATGCCTGTAAGAAGCAGCTCATGGGGACCATCTCTCCGAGCTCGTCCAAACTGTCGTAAAGCCAAACAAGGATTGTAGGTTATATCCCCTCGAATTCCAAGCAACAGAATATTAGGGTATTCCCCACATCAATCAATGACTGCTACTCTTTCCATATTCTTAGAGCTCCAAAGGATGTCCGTATGAGCAAGGGACATGATTCTGTAGGCCCAACCTACACCTTCCTCATTCTTCAATACAGACTTGGGGAGATGTGAAATAAACCACCTCGCCAGCAGAGGTGTAAAACACATGAGAGTTCCCCTTCTCCATACAGTACAGGTATAGAGAGCATGTAGAATATCACCTAGAAGAGTAGGCACTGGATTACGGGACATGAAGATCTTGACTGCATTCACATCTATGAAAGAATCCGGATTTGGGAAAATAACCAAGTCGTAGATGAGGAGATCTAGGATGTCTTCAAATGCTTGAAAGTCCAAACTATCCCAGAACTGTTGAGCTTGATCGATCATAAACTTAGCCAAGAAACCTTTAACCCCACTCCGTGTCTCCCAGTTTGACACTACCTCAGCCTTTGTCAAGTGTAAAGCTAAAGCAATGTCCCCAGGTCTAGGAATCTCCTCTAAACCGGTGAAGGATGTCTACTCGAGAATGGATATACCCAACAAATCAGAAAACTCCTCTAAAGTAGGGACTAGCTGATAATCCGGGAAGGTGAAACAATGATGCAATGGATCAAAGAACTGGAATAACACACTCATCATTCGCTCATCCAAATTTGAAGTGACCATACTAAGGAGGTGACCATGTCTTCTAAAAAATGAAGAAGTATCAGGAACCTTTGAGGCTAACTCTCTAAGCTGAGCAGGGATTTGCACAAAGTTGTTTCGAATGGTATTTCTGCGCATAAAAGCCATGATCCGCAAAACAGAACAAAGATAAATCCCCTCGGTCTTTGAAATGGTTATTCTAATGAAATATGCATGCGATGTCATGATGCATGATGTCATGATAAAACACACAACAGGTATCACAAATAGCAAACATGGTAAAGGCAAACAAGTCACACAAGAGCCCTTAAATTTCAGGCTGGCATGGAGTTTAGGTATTACCCTCTTGCAGTTTAGTTGGTTTAACCTGTCCTAAAAATAGTAACCGGGTTCTAGAGGTTCTCAATATCACTGACCATCCTCCAACGATCATAATTCCAGTCACGCAATCTTTTCTTGCAGTCGGAACCATCTCGAGAGTATGGTCTCAATGAGTGTAGCATATCACTACTTCCTATGGCCAAGTTGGTCAATTATAGGTTCTAAGGTCAGTTGATGCTTAATGACCCATATAGCAGCCCCATACTCTCCTTGTTACTCCACAAGGGATATCAGTACCAACTAATGTATCACACCAACGTAGCTACTGCTTCAACCGTATCGGTCTATGCTGTATAGTTCCCTCACAGTCTATTGCTACTTACCTAAAAGGTGTCCCCCAGATCCGGGTTAAGAGCTATAGTAACTCCGATACAAAGCCCAAAAAAATAAAGCAATCAAATCAAACAATAGAAAATAATATGATGAACTAATCCTAAGGTACACCCCACTTATTAACTCCCCAGCAGAGTCTCCAGTTCTATGATACGGTGGCCAGAACCGGGACTTGTTTCCCTTTTTTAGGAATTTGCTGGTTTGTGTTTTGTGTTTGTGTTTGCAAAATGTCGCCGTAAGCAAGAGTCGCCACCGTCTTTTATTTTATTCAACGAGGAAAGGAAAAAAGCACAGAAAAATTCCTTTTTCGAGATATTTCTGAGTACGGGGGGTAGATTATAGAAATAGAAGGTATTAGCACCCTTTCCATTCATAGTTATCTACGGGCTCTTAGGTACTTACTCATCATTTTCAAAATTGATTCTTTGTGTTTGTGTGATTTGAAAAGCTTTTGTTTTGACTTCAATTTAACTCTTGCTTCTGTCTTCAAGAGTGTAAGGAAGTGTTTTTGAAAACTTTGTTTGTAAAGGAGTGTAAGTGTGAAAAATTTGTTTGGGTTGAGCAAGTACTTAAGAACTAATCTACCTACTCGAAAAAAGAATCCTTCTATGTTCGTTTCCTTTAGACAATGCTACCCCACTATTAGTGAGTAGGTAGCATCATCGTTGGAGTTTGAGGGTCAATTCGAAAGGGGCGTACGGTCACTAAAGCAATGTTAGGACGTCTTAGTAATAACCCTAATGTCTTAGATCAATTATCAGAGGCAACAATATTCGAGGCAACCATTCCGAGGCAACTTTGATCTTTGGACAAAAGGACGACCACTAAAGCATCCCTTACTCAATGACCGTTTACCGAAGGCAACCAAGTGGGAGTGTACCCTAGGAGTGCGCATGTGCGAGTGATTCAATTTCAGATTATTTATCTTTGCACATTTTAGGGTTATCTAACCATTTTAAAATTAATCATACATTCTTGTCATGCAACCCTAATATCATACATCTAACAGTTAATATTTTGCGGAAATTAAAGTGCAGAAATTAAACTACGCTATTACAAGGCTTCGGGTATTTACATAGCAAAAAACAAACCCTTAAGAAATAAAGCGATAAATGAAAATAAAAGTCCTAATTAAGACTATTACAACTTGTAGGCAGTTACATCAATATGGTAAATAATAAAACAATAAAGCGCGCGCGATGCAATTAGAACGATAAGAAAAATTAGGGTTTTGACCCTTTTTTGACCTAATTAAAAGAAAAATGTTTTTCGTTTTTTTTATAATTATTTTTAAGAAAAAGATTAAGTTTTCTAAATTAAATACAAAAATTAATTAGTAATTAAGTTAATTAATGAAAAATAAATAAATGGCTTATTTTTTATGTTTTGTTATTTTTAAGAAAAAGAAAATATAATTAAATTTAGACAAAACCCTAATTTTCTAATTATTTTTAATTATTTACAAAAGGAATTAAAGTTATCTAATATTAACAATCTAATTAAATTAATTAATTTTTTGATAAAAATAAAATCTAAACCTAATTTGGTGAAAAGTATTATTTATTTGATTTTTTGATAAAAAGAAAAATAATTAATTGGTTAGTAAAATAAAATAAATAAATTAAATAAAACAAACAAATAATAAAAAAAAAGAATAGAGAAAGAGTTATTGGGCCTGGAAGTAATCTGAGGGGGGTGTGAGAAGCAATCTTGGGCCCAATAATCTGAAGTCCATGTTTGACTTCCATGATTTCCTGCCATGCGTTGACTGGGCATACTATGGTCCTTCAGATGATGGCCATCAGATTTGGCCATCTGGCCACTTGGAAGATTGGATGGTGAGGTCTATGGTAGTCCCCTGGCTTGTGTACGCATGAGATCTGTAGAAATAAATCAAGAAAAATGCAAACGTTGGAGGCAGGGGTCGAACCCCTGACCTCAAGCTCCCCAACGCCTTAATGCTTTCCTGGCTACCACTGGGCCAATTGTGTTAGTTGTTATAATAATACAAAATAATAATCAAATATTAAAAGGGCCACATATATCAATTCAGTGAGCGGAAATTTGAACAGGCCAATGGTTGCTTGCCAGCTAGTCATCTTCCTCCTTGGATCTGTTGGTAAAAGTTGAACACTTTTACCTACGGACGTATGTCCGTAGCTATAGCCCCTGTCATTCTCAAAATCAATTACAAGCGTGATAAATAAAAACCAAAGCCATGGATGACTTCGCCTGAACCTGCTGAGTACAGTGGTGGCCCTTTCATGGCCCAATTTCACTTATATGAAGAAATCATAAATCAAGCCATAAAACCCTAACAATGGTGAAATCATATACAAGCCATAAAAATGAAATCAAATATTACAGAGAGCTTGCATATGTCTTAAGGATCAAGAATATATCATTAATTCATGCTATCAGTGTCTAAATCATGCAAACCGATTTCAAAAATACATGGATGTCGTGGTTGACTTACAATGGTATTCAGGGTCTGGAAATGCTTGTTCTTGATTGATTTCGCTTGCCTATACTCCCAGGAAGTGATTGGGATGGTCAAAGAGTCTTGAATTGGCCTGGAACAATGAAATCGTGTTTGCACTTTTTTGGTATTTTTTTCAAGTTTTGTTCTGGTTCATACGCTTCTCTCTCTAGCCTCTTTTGGTCTGCACATCATCCTTATGTATTGAGGAATGAATTAGGGTTGAAAGAATGATCACAATCTTCTTCCATCAATGCATTTGATTTTGATTTGATTCCTTTGAAAACCATTCCAAAAATAGTCCAAATCCAATCTTTTTGTGCACCTCATGCCTTTACACGAATTCGATATGATGCTAGCTGGACATTAAGACCTAAAACATGTAAAAAATCTTGAGTTTTCAATATTTTGGATTTTCTATGATTTGTTTTGATTTAAATTGATTTAATTCAAATAAAAATCAAAATAAATCCTAAAAATAAGATAACGACAAGTGGAAAAGGCTAGGGCTCGTGGACCATGTTGCAAACTCAAAACAAGTGAAAAAAATTGGGCCCATTTGGCAAAAATTGCATTTTTAGGCATAGTTGATGTTTGGCAATTTTGCAAAAAAGGTCAACTTCACCAATGCATAACTTCATCAGTTTTGACTCTTTGAAGGTGTTATTGGACTTTTTAGAAATCTTGAGATGTCCTCTAAGCAACCCTTTTGGTCTCATCTCTATTTGATATTCCATGCCTATGTATGAAGCTTTGAAAAAAAGGTGTTTTTGTTGACTTTTCAAAATGACCTATAATGTCCAAATTCATAACTTCTTGTGAGTGCATATTTTGAACTTGGGAGCTGAATATGGATTATAGGGCATGTAATCCTCTTCAAAATGAGATTTGGATGGGTCATTTCTCATAAAGTATGAGAAAGTTATGCTTGGTCAAAGTTGAGTTGACTTTTCCTACAAAACCCTAATTTAGCAACTTTTTGTTCTTGAGGAATTATGAGCAATCCTTGATGAATCATGATCAACCCTTGATAAAATGATGAAATATACTTCAAAATGAGAATGTTGACCAAAAATCTTGAAGTTTGACTGTATGTAGGCCACAGTTGACTTTTGCCCTAACATTGTCGATTTTCAAGCCTTTGAGCAATTGACTGAGCAAACTTTCTCTGTAGGGCTTGAAACTTGACATGGATGATATTGAGAACATATTAAGATAATGGTGAGCATTTGGGATCCCTTGGAATCAAGTATATTGATGCAACATGAAACCAGAATTTGAGGTAGTCTGCCTTAGGAAAGAGCTTGTCTGGTCAACCCTTGGACTTCCTTGAGCAACTTGAGGATCTTTCTTGAAATGTTTTGAAAAATATGGGAGGGAAAATTTTTGGGTACAACATATGTGTCTTTTCCTTTGGAGTGATTCTTGTTTATTTAGAGATTTTCGTTCATTGGATATTCGTCGTATGAATTTCTTTATTGTCAAACAATTAGCTATATGCAAACAGTGGTATTTAAACAGTGCATAGTTTATGTCTATCTTGAGAATTTTTTTTGAAAACTTCACTTTTAAAGAGCAACAAAAATTTATAAGAATATGAATTCAACTCGGGATCTACAGTAAACCTTACAGGAGTCGGGATACCTTTTGTAACAACATGCTTTCGAACTAACCTATGCTTCGATTAGGACTTTTAAAGGGTTGTAACATGGCCTGGTTCACGGTTTAAGAAACAAAGGATAAGGCTCAAAGTTTATTTGTACCCAACCCGTTCTCCATGATGTTCTCCAATCCTAAACTCAGTCGATCGTGCGTTTATCTCCTACTAGAATCTGGAATGATATTTTGGTGATGGTTCGGATACTGGAAGTTTATTTAGGAAGGCATTCATTTTTGTGACATTTTTCATATTGTCGAGGATTTGTAGTGACCTCCTTTTTGAATTACTATGCCTAATTTTTTCCTGATTGTTCTTGTTTTGAGATTGCAGCCAGTGGGATGCACCGGTTTTTTCTCTTAAATCTCCTTCATAGGTTTTGACCTAATGGGCTTTTCTAAAGACTGCCTTATATATGAGGAACGAACACCATCTTTTGATTCAGAAGGATATTTTCATTGTGAAGTGACAGCTTGTGATTGAATGCGCATTTGAATCAACTGAGAAACTACCCTTCCCTAGGTTATGATTAAAGGTTTCAGTTTGTGCGGAAAAGAAAAATCTTACTTCTTTGGCTCAAAAGGGTTGACTATGGATTATCTTCCTTATAACTCCACTATTTTGGGATTTGAAGCAACGCCTGTACATTGTCAGCAAGGTCTACCCAAAAGCATACTGTATGATATTATGGTATTATTTTTGTCATCCTCCCTCTAAAAGCTGACAGCTCGTAATCCAGAGTTGAATATCATACAAAAAGGAGTAAAAGTATAGTTTCAGTATAGTGAAAACGAATGGATTAACTCAAGAAAAACATATGAAATGCATTAATTAGAACAACCAAAGTCTGACATAAGGACAAATGTTTAGATAAACAAAGAAATTACAACTGGAAATTCGAATGAAAAAAAATTTCCCCGTCTAAACTTTGTCACTTCAGATAGTGTGTCTTTGAGGGGTGACAGAAAAACTCCAGTTGACCATCTTGTGTAAATTCCAATACCCCTTTGTTGATCAGGTCTTGAATCTTGTTCTTCAATACCCAACCGTTATTAGTGTCGTGTCCCTGACTGTTGGAGTGGTACGCACACCTTTCACTGTATTTGTAGTTAGGAGCAGAAGTGTTAGGTTTTTGAGGAGGCTCCCTTAATGTAACCAGCTTGGCTTCCACCATATGATGTAATGCTTGAGCCAAGGGCGTGTTGATCTCGGTAAATTGTCTTTTGGGCGTATCTTGCTTACGCGGGACACCCTGTCGTGGTTGGTGAGGTCGTTGTTGGATTCACGATGTAGTTGCCAAATTGAAGGGTGTTCTCTCGACCAAACCAACTTCTTGTTGTATTAGAGTCTGATTAATGACTTGATCCCCAATTCTAACTATTTGTTACACATGGTTGCACCCGTCTTGAAGAAGCTTGTTGACGAGGGCTCTCATCTCTTCTTGTCCCTGAGCTAAGTTTTGGATAAGATCCATCTGTCATAACATCTGGATTCTCATCGTTGCTACCTCTTCTTACAATTGCTTCAACTGGATATCCCTGTCGTCTTCAGGATTCTTCTTGATGATGCTCTCAATGAGGAGGGCTTTCACTTCTTCTTGCCCCTTGGATAGATTTAGGAACAAATCTTGGAACTGATCACTTTGGGTCTGAAGATCTTGGAAAGTTTGTTCGAGAGCCATTTTTTACTGAAATAAACAGTAAGTAGAGGAGAAAACCTGTATGGGGAAAACCTATCATGATATGATGCATGATATGTGTGTTGTACCCCAAAATTTTCCCTCCCATATTTCTCAAGACATGTCAAGAACAATCTCCAAATGACTCAAGATTGCTCAAGAGTTGGACAGTCAAATCACCTCCTAAGGCAGTCAAGTCAAAATTAGGGTTTTGTGTTGCATCAGGGTCCTTACATCCAAATGAACTCAAGTTCTCCCCAATGTCCTAATATGTTCTCAAGTTCATCCATGTCAAAATTCAAGCCTTGCAGAGGAAGTTTGGTCAGTCAATTGCTTAAGAGGTCCAAAAATCGATTGTGCCAGGGCAAAAGTCAACTGTGACCTACAAATAGTCAAACCTCAAGATTTTTTGTCAACATTCTAATTTTAAAGGATAATTCATCATTTTATCAAGGGTTGATCATGATTCATCAAGGATTGCTCAAGATTCATCAAGATTCAAAAGTTGCTAAATTAGGGTTTTGTAGGAAAAGTCAACTCAACTTTGACCAAGCATAACTTTCTCATAATTTATGAGAAATGACCCATCCAAAGCTCATTTTGAATAGGATGAAATTACTTACAATCCATCTTCACACACCAAGATCAAGAAATGCTCTCACAAAAAGTTACAAATTTGGACATTATAGTTCATTTTTGAAAGTCAACAAAAACACCTTTTTTTCCAAAGCTTATAACTTGAGCATGGAATATTAAAATGATATGAGACCAAAAGGGTTGGTTAGAGAATATCTGATGGTTTCTAAAAAGTCAAAGAACACTTCCAAAAGTTCAAAATTGAAGAAGTTATGCATTGTTGAAGTTGGGCATTTTTCCAAAATTGCCAAAAGTCAACTATCCCAAAAACTTCAAATTTTGACAAAAGGGCCCATTTTTTCCCACTTGATTTGATCTTGTCACACCACACACGTGTCCTATCTTCAGTTTCATGTCCATTCATTAATTTTTCTATTTTATTTGATTTTTATTTGATTAATTCATTTTAAATCAATATTAATCCAAATAAAATCCAAATATTGATGGAATAGGATCTTTTTGATCATTACATGTCTTAATTATCATGATGTACAAGATCAAATTCGTACCATGCCATGTTATGTACAAAATATTTTATTTGAGACAAATATGGAAGCTTTGTTAATGGTGATCAAATCATATCTTGAATCATCAATACACAAGGATTGAAGGCCCAAAGTTTAACCTAATTCATTCTAATATACTCACACAAGATAGAGACATAGAGAACAAGACCTGGAAGCTGCCCAAAAACGGCCAAACCAAAACTAAAAAAAGCTTGGAAAAAGTGGAGATCGAAATCTTGTTTAGAGGCAAATCCAAGGCAAAAGCTCAACGCTATCTTCTTTCCTGATACCCACTGAAGCGATTGCAACCATTCACAAGCTCTAAAGCCACCTGAATTACGTTGTAAGTCATCCTGAACATAGCCCTGTGCACGAATTCACAACCTTGGATTCTTGCGTCTTTTTGCCAAAATATTGATATATTCTTGATCCTTGCATAATTTCCAACCTTTCTGCAATGTTTAATTTCGTTCTTGTAGCCTGTAAAGCCCTACCCGAAACTAGGGTTTGGGTTTCTTGTTTTTAGGAATTTCGGTTTTAGGTAAAATCAAGACAAACCATGGACATGGTTGTGTTCAGGGAAGAGAGACGAACATGGTGATGGTCTCCGTTTGCGTTTACATGACCTGTAGCTCATTTTAGGACAAACCTGGGAATTTAGCTGCGGATAAAATCCGCAGGTAAATATCCAGACTTTTCAACAAAGAAGACGATTACGTGTCTTCTCTTGATTGGTTGATTCAAACAGCGCACCATTTTTTTTATTTTTCCAGCATAATAATTGAATTTCCAATATAATATTCATTGTGTGTTCTACTAATAATAAAACGCGTTGATTGAGTTGGAAAGCAGGTTAGTGTATTGTTTAATGGGACCTGGGTTCGAATCCTAGGTCCCCCCAATATTTGTTGCAGTTTTTCTCCAGGTGATTCCATGCATTCCCAGGCGTACAACGTACCATACATCACCAATCCAACGCTTGCCAAATGGCTTCAGATCAAATCCAATGGCCAAAATTGCAAGTCCACCATATTCTCCAGTCAATGCATACGCGTGGAATGATGAAAGTCAAAACAGGCTTGCGTGTAAATGGGCCTCAAGTTGCCAGATTCACCTCCAAATCAGGCCCATACCCCCATTGGGTTATCTATCCTTTTTATATTTTTCTTATTTATTTCTTTTATTATTTTTATTTTTATCACTTAAAACTAACCAAATAATAATTTTCTTCATAAAATCAGAAAAACAAAAAATATTATTTTATTTATTAAAATTAAATGCATTACTTTATTTTTGTAAATAAATATTAATCAATTAATTTAGTTTTTAATTAGGAACAATTTTAATATTTTTTGCAATAAATTAAAATCAATATAGAATATTAGGTTTTACTAACTTTTAACCATTTTATTTTTATTTCCTTAAATATAAAAAATCCAAAAATATTTTCATTAATTAATTAATTTAATTATTAACTTAGATTTAATTATCTAATTCAAAAAATAAACAAAAATGCTTTCTTTCAAACAAAAGGGTCAAAACCCTAAAAAATGCGCCGATTTAATTTCTCGCACGCGATCCATATTTCCAATATTGTAAATGCTTCTGGTATGCGATAGCTTTTAATTAGGACTTTAATTATTTATCGCTTTATTTTACTTTCCGCAATTTAAATTAAAGGGTTTGTTTTTGGCGATGTAAATACCCGACGCCTTGTAATAGTTTAGATTTAATTTCCGCAATTTAAATTCCGCAACAATTAACTGTTAGATGTTTGATAAATAGGGAATGCATGACAAGATCCAATGTATGAACTTAAAAAACATAGCTCACCCATGACATGTACAGATAAAATTAACCGAAATAACACACTCGCACATGCGCACTCTTAGGGTACACCTCACTTGGTTGCCTTCGAACGTGGTCATTGAGTATAGGAAGTTTTAGAGGTCGCCCTCTTGTCCAAAGATCATAGTTGCCTCGAAACGGTCGCCTCGGATAAAATGATCTAAGACATTAGGGTTACCGCTAAGGCATCCTAACATTGCTTTAGTGACCACACGTCCCTTAATCGAATTGACCCTAAAACTCCAACGACGGTGCTACCTACTCATCAATAGTGGGCTAGCATTGTCTAAAGGACATTAGCACAGTTTAATTCCCTTTTCGAGTAGGTAGATGGTTCTTAAGTACTTGCTCATTCTAAAACAAAACAAAACTTTTCGCACTTACACTCTCTTCAAAACAAAAACTCTTTTCAAACCCACAAACACAAAGAAAAGAAAATTTTGAAAACACAATGAGCAAGTACCTAAGAGCCCGTGGATAACCACGGATAGAAAGGGTGATAACACCTTCCCTTTCTATAATCTACCTCCCGAACCCGAGAAACATCTCGAAAAAGGAATTTTTCTGTGCTTTTGTCCTTTTCTTGTTGGATAAAATAAAAGACGGTGGCGACTCTTGCTTACCGCGACATTTTGCAAAAACAAACGCAAACGCGAACCAGCATTCTAAAACAGTCAGTTCTATTCCCACCGACCACAGAACTGGCGACTCTGCTGGGGACGGATTTATAAGTGAGGTGTACCTTAGGATTAGATCATTGTGTTTTCAATTGTATGCTTTGTATTATTTATATTTGTGGGCTTGTATTAGAGTTTCTATAGATCCTAACCCGGATCTAGGGATACCCTTTAGGTAAGTAGCAATAAACTGTGAGGGAACTGTCTGGCGTAGACCGACACGGTTGAAGCAGTAGCTACGTTGGTGTGGCACTTTAGTCTGTACTGATATCCCTTGTGTTGGAACGAGGAAAATATGGGTCCTCTAAGGGGTCATTAAGCACCAACTGACCTTAGAACCTTAAATTGACCAACTTGGCCATAGAACAGTAGCAGTATGCTACACTCATTGAGACTAAACTCTCGCGATGATTCCGGCTGCAAGAAAAGGTTGCTAAACTGGAATTATGACCGATTGAGGGTAGTCAGTGATATTGAGATCCTCTAGAACCCGGTTACTATTTTTAGGACAGGTTTAAACCAACTGAACTGAAAGAGGGTAGTACCTAAGCTCCATGCCATCCTGAAATCTAAGGGCTCTCAGTGTGACTTGTGTGCCTTTACCATGTTTGCTATTTGTGGATACTTGTGGTGTGCCTACTATCATGACATCATGACATTATAACATTGCATACATCTTGCATAAGACCAACCTATTTCAAAGACAGGAGGGTTTCATCTTTGCTCTATTTTGTAGGTCATCATGATGCCCATGCGTAAGAATACCATCCGGATCAACTTTGTCCAAGTCCCTATCTTGCTTAAAGAGTTGGTTGCCAAGATGCCTGACACTACTTCCTTCATCAGGAGGCATGGTTCTCTTTTTAGTTTGGTCACCTCCAAATTGGACGAGCAGATGATGAGTGTCCTGGTCCAATTCTATGATCCGTTGTACCATTGTTTTACTTTCCAGGACTTCCAGCTGATTCCTACCCTAGAAGAGTTCTCTGAGCTGCTCGGTATCTCTGTCCTGGAGCAGACCCCGTTTACTGGTTGGGAGAAGACCCTTAGGCCCGAAGAGATTGCTGCAGCCCTTCATTTGACTAAAGAGGAGGTAATGGCTAATTGGGAGACTAGAAGTGGAGCTAAGGGTTTTCTGACTAAGTTTTTGGTTGGTAAGGCTAACTATTTCTGGGATAATCTAAACTTCAAGGCCTTCGAGGATATTCTGGATCTTTTGATATATGGCTTGGTTTTGTTTCCGAATCCTGACACTTTTGTTGATGTTAATGCGGTAAAGATCTTCATCTCTCAGAACCCTGTACCCACTCTCTTGGGTGACATTCTTCATCAGCTCTATGCTCGTACTGCCCGAAATCGGGGAACCTTGATGTGTTGTGCTCCTTTATTGTCGAGGTGGTTTATTTCGCACCTCCCCAAGTCAGTGCTGAACAACAAAGAAGGAATGGGCTGGGCTTATAGGGTGATGTCTCTTTCTCATAATGACATTATCTGGACTCTCAAGGGTATGGATGAGGTAACTATCATTGATCGCTGTGAGGAGTATCCCAATGTTCCACTGTTAGGAACCCATGGAGAAATTTCTTACAACCCATGCTTAGCTCTCCGTCAGTTTGGAAGAGCCAGAAGAGAAGGACCTCATGAGATGCTAATGCCTCATATCATCTTTGATTTTCAAGGGGATAGTGACGAGCAGCGTCGCAGATTCATAAGGGCTTGGGATAGAGTTCACCAATCTGATCCACATGAGCTGGGCCCAAAGACTTCTTTGTCGATGGAGCCATATCTCAGATGGGTCCGTATCCGCGCCCAGAAGCTAGGTATGCCATATGAAGTTGTCCGGCCTATCACTCTTGAAGTTGCTAATGAAGAAGGGGTTCTTCCAACCATTCTCCATCCTTATATGCCCACTAACATTGGGGCACTGAAGAGATCTTGGATGCAACTGCGGGAAGAACGTGATTCTTATCGGGAGAAGTTCAATGAGCAGGAGCAGAAGATCCAGAGGTTGACTAGACAGTTAGAGAATGAGCAGATTCTCAACAATTATGTCCGCACTGATAAGAAGAGGCCATGGGAGCAGTGATTGACTTTGGATGATTTCCTTTCCAGTTTTTATTTACTTTTCAGTATTTCCATTTCTGTAACACCCTGAGGGCATCAGTTGAACAATTTGAATTCTAAAGTTTATCTAATAAAGTGTGTTTCCTTTCTTGTTTACAAATTTGAATCCCGATTGTCTTTGAAATCATAAATCATGCGCATTTCATCCCATGCACTTCATAAACAGGCACCCATTACAGGTCTCTTATCTTCTTCGCTGTTTATTTCAGTACTCATCATGTCTACTGAACCTTCAACTGAGCAAGCTATCAAGGCCCTCCAGGCCCAGAATGCCCAATTTCAAGAGCTGTTCATGAATCTAGCTAAGGGTCAGCAGGACCTGAAGACCTTGATTCTGAAAGAGAAGAAGAAGAAGAAGAAGAAGAGGACCATCCTGTTTAACACAGGACACAGGTTTGGGAACAGGCTACAGAATGAAGTTGATCTGACCACCTCATCTGGAGGGAAAGATAGTCTACAAGAAAGGAGGGCTCCTAGCCCTGTGGTCTCCGACAACGAGACTGACTATGATGAAGAAAAGTATCCTCCTGCTGAGGATAAATACAAACAACTGGAAGACCGGTTGAGTGCTATGGAGGTTCAAAAGGTACCTGGTCTGGACTTCAGAGATGTAGGTCTATCATCTGGGGTAGTGATTCCCCACAAATTCAAGGCACCAGCCTTTGCTAAGTATGACGGCGTTTCTTGTCCGAAGCTGCACCTCCGGTCACATGTGAGGAATATCCAGCCTTACACTGCTGATAAGAACCTATGGATCCATTTCTTTCAAGACAGTCTCTTAGGGACTCAGCTTGAGTGGTTCTATCAGTTAGACGGAGCCAGTATCCGCAGCTGGGAAGATTTGGCTACTGCATTCTACAGGCAGTATCAGTACAACTCCGACCTTGCTCCTACACGTACCCAACTCCAGGGTATGTCAATGGGAACGGGTGAAGGATTTAAAGATCATGATCAGAAGTGGAGGGACCTCTCCGGAAGAGTACAACCACCCTTAGCTGATCAGGAACTTGTTGATATGTTTCTGGGGACCCTGTCTGGTCCATTTTTCAACCACTTGATTGGAAGCTCTTCATCTGGGTTTACATATCTTATTTTGACTGGTGAGAGGATTGAGGCTGGTATTAAGGCTGGGAAGATACAGAAGGGTGCCTCATCAAGCACCAAGAAGAAGCCGTTTAAGAAAGAGTCCAGTGCTGTCTACAGTTCGAAAAGACAGAATAGACCTGAACACCGCCAAGCTATCAATGCGATTGTTATTTCAAAACCTGCTGGTGCTCCTCAGCACATCAATCAACAGAAGGACGAGAGACCTCGAAGGTAATTCACTCGTCTCAGCATGACTTTGTCTCAGATTCTGCCACAATTGTTGAAGACTAATCTGGTGGTTCTAAAGGAAGCCCCGGAGAGTCCAAATACCATATCACCGAGGTATAACCCTAATGCCTGCTGTGCTTTTCACTCTGATAGCCCGGGGCATAATACAGATGATTGTTGGGTTTTGAAGAACAAGGTACAAGACCTAATTGATGCGAAGGAGATTGAGTTTGAGGCGCCCGAGAGGCCTAATGTTGTAACTGCTCCTATGCCCAAGCATGGAGTAAATGCTCTAGAAGAAGACTTATTTGTAGTTTCTGTGGATGAAATTGTTACCCCTCTGTTGACTGTGAAGAAGAACCTTTTGCTAGCCGGTTTATTTCCGGGCTGTGACGAAGGTTGCCATATGTGTTCTATTTTACCTACCGGTTGCCCATTCTTGAAGTCAGGTATCCAAAACTTGATGGATAGTAAAGAGATACTGTTTGAGAAGACTGTTGTTCCCTCAGTTCATTCTGAAGAAGTTGCCATCATTACCATTTTCGACAATTCTTCCAAGGCTCCCTCGAGGAAGCCTGTTAGAATTACATCTGTTCCGAGAATCGCACCTGTGATCATCACTGTTCTGGGGCCCATCCCATACACCTCTGATAAAGCTGTCCCTTGGAATTATGGGGCTGATGTTTATTTTCATGGAGTTAAGCAAGAGTTGGATGCTGATACTGACATCGGCAACATTACTGGACCTGCTAAAGTCACCCGCAGCGGAAGACTTTTCTCACCTGATATTGCTCCACCAACAGCCTGAAGACCTGTTGTTATTACACCTGCCAGTGTACCTACTACTATTCCTGACCAAGTTCCTATTCTTACCCCTATCGCCGAGTCATCTGACACTCGGGGCAAAGGGATCACCATTGATGCGCCTGCCCAGATGGAGGCACCAAAGACAATTACTGCTGAAGCTTCTAAGCAAGAGATGGAAGAGATCCTGAAGATCATTAAAAAGAGTGACTACAATGTAGTTGAACAGCTGGGGCAAACCCCGTCTAAGATTTCTATGTTATCACTATTGCTGTGCTCAGAGGCCCATGCCAAGGCTCTGATTACCTTTTTGAAAACTGCCCACGTGCCACAAGAGACATCAACTGATCAGTTTACAGATTATGTGGCCAATTTGACTGCTGATAATGGGTTGGGTTTCTCAGACGCCGACTTGACTGCTAAGGGGAAGAATCATAACGATGCCCTGCATGTCTCCACTGAATGCAGGGGCACTACTCTTGCACATGTATTGGTGGATACTGGTTCCTCATTGAACGTCTTGCCTAATAAAGCTCTGGACCGGTTGGATTGCAAAGGGTTGGAGCTGAAGCCAAGCAACATTGTTGTCAGGGCCTTTGATGGGTCTAAGAGGATGGTGCACGGTGAAGTTGATATTCCAATTAAAGTTGGTTCTCAGGTCTTCAATTCTACATTTTATGTGATGGACATTCGGCCATATTATTCTTGTTTGCTGGGTCGTCCATGGATCCACAAAGCCGGGGCCGTAACCTCAACGCTCCACCAGAAGCTGAAGTACCCGGTTAAAGGGAAGATTTTGACAGTACAAGGGGAGGAAGAATATATGGTCAACCACCTTAACTCGTTCCGATACGTAGAGATGGATGGGGAGTTCATTGAGACCCTATTTCAGCACTTTGAAGAGGTTCCCCAAACACTGGCATCAGTTGAGACTGTGGTTGAAGAGTCTCCTATGAAAATGGCTTCCTTAAAGGATGCCCAGGCTGTTATTGAGAAGGGTGAGTGTGCAAATTGGGGCCGACTCCCTGATTTTACACAGAAGACTAACAAGTTTGGTTTGGGTTTCACTGCAGAAGATTAAAGGGCTGTTCGGAATGCACGAATCGGAAGACCTCCTGTGTTCATCAGCAACTCGGGAGTGAATGCCATTGAAGATGATGTGGAAGAGTCTGAATTCGACAGTTGGATCTATCCTACGACCGACGGTGGACCGAGTAACTGGACGGCAAAGGACTTCATCCCTATTACTTTTGTTACCCAGTAATGAAACTTTTGTTTTGAATTTGTAATAGACAATGTTTTAAACTTTATGGCCCGGTGTCTTACCCGGGGCACTGTGGCTTCATTTGTGAGGGCTTTATGTGTGTCATTTTCATATATCATTAATAAAAGCATTGGACGTTCTTGCATTTCAAATCTTGCGCTCCTTGTTCTTCTTTATTATATATTGCAAAACAACTATTTTACACTCACTCACATATATAGGTCCACATCCATTCTGGATCTCACTGGTAACGACTCTGCTACTGCCAGTTATGACTTCGAAAATCCGATCAACTTAGCCGAAGACGAAGGTGAAGATGATTGCGAAGTGCCTGGTGAACTTGCAAGACTGTTACTCCAGGAAGAGAGGGTTATTCAGCCACATGAAGAGTCGGTGGAATCAGTGAATCTGGGTACTGAGACAGACAGGAAAGAGGTCAAGATCGGTGCAAATCTGGAAGCTAGTGTGAAACAACGGTTGATTCAGATGCTGCGTGACTATGTTGAGATCTTTGCCCGGTCTTACGAAGAGATGCCTGGTTTGGATACTGACATTGTGGTTCATCGCCTGCCTACCAAGGAAGACTGTCCTCCGGTAAAACAAAAGGTCCATCGAATGCGCCCAGAGATGTCTGATAAAATCAAGGATGAGGTTATGAAACAGTTTGATGCCGATTTTCTAGCAGTTACTTCTTACCCTCAGTGGGTGGCCAATGTAGTTCCTGTGCCGAAGAAAGATGGTAAGGTCCTAATGTGTGTTGACTACAGGGATTTGAACAGCGCGAGCCCTAAGGATGATTTCCCTCTACCTCATATCGATGTTCTGGTTGACAATACCGCTCAGCATAAGGTATTCTCCTTTATGGATGGTTTCTCCGGATATAATCAGATTAAGATGGCTCCCGAAGACATGGAGAATACCACTTTTGTTACTCAGTAGGGTACCTTTTGCTACAAGGTCATGCCTTTTGGATTAAAAAATGCTGGGGCAACATATAAGTGTGCCATGGTTGCTTTGTTTCATGACATGATCCATCTTGAGATTGAAGTATACGTCGACAATATGATTGTAAGGTCCCATAATGAGGAAGAACACCTGGACCATCTACATAAACTGTTTGACAGGTTGAAGTTGTACAAGTTGAGGTTGAACTCGAACAAGTGCCCCTTCGGGGTGAGGTCTGGTAAGCTGCTGGGTTTCGTTGTAAGCGACAAAGGTATTCAAGTGGATTCAGAAAAAGTAAAAGCTATACAAGAGATGCCATCTCCCAAGACAGAAAAAGAAGTCAGAGGCTTTCTGGGACGACTGAATTACATTGCCCGATTCATCTTGCACCTGACTGCTACTTGTGAGCCAATCTTCAAGCTGCTGAAGAAAGATCAAGTAGTACGTTGGAACGATGAATGCCAGGTTTCTTTCGAAAGGATCAAAGAGTATCTCCAAGATCCACCCATTATAATGCCACCAGTTGAAGGGAGACTTCTGATCTTATACTTGACAGTACTCGATAACTCAATGGGTGTGTGCTGGGGCAACATGACGAGTCTGGCCGAAAAGAGCATGCTATCTATTACCTTAGCAAAAAGTTTACTGACTGTGAGACCCGATACTCACTGCTCGAGAAAACTTGTTGCGCTTTGGTATGGGCTGCTCGTCGGCTGAGACAGTATATGCTGACTCACACTACTCTATTGATATCAAAGATGGATCCAATCAAGTATATCTTCGAAAAGCCTGCCTTGTCCGAAAGAATAGCAAGATGGCAGATGATCTTGACTGAGTATGACATCCAATATACGACCCAAAAGGCAATCAAGGGAAGTGTGTTGGCAGACCATTTGGCACATCAGGCAGTGGATGATTACCAGTCTATGAACTATGAATTCCCGGACGAGAATATCATGTTGGTAACTGATTGTGAGACACCTGGACCGGATGAAGGACCTGAGGAAGGATCCCGATGGTCTATGTACTTTGATGGAGCTTTGAACGCTTTGGGTAATGGCATTGGTGCTGTGATCATATCTCCTAAAGGCTCTCATACTTCATTCACCGCCCGACTATGTTTCAACTGCACCAACAATATGGCGGAGTATGAAGCGTGCATTATGGGTCTTCGAGCAGCAATTGACCTAAGGATTAAGTTTCTAAGTGTCTTCGGAGATTCCGCTCTCGTGATCAGTCAGATCAAAGGCGAGTGGGATACGAAACACCCAAATGTTATTTCTTACAAGGAGTATGAATTGATGTTGCTTCCCCATTTCGAGGAGATAACCTTTGAGCACTTCCCTAGAGAGGAGAATCAGTTGGCGGACGCGCTGGCTACGATGTCTTCTATGTTCAAAGTCAATTGGGACAACGAAGCTCCCCGAATCATCATTGAAATGTTGGATGAACCTGCACATTGTTGTGATCTTGAGACTGAAGAGGTAACAGAAAATCCCTGGTATCATGAGGTGAAGAGGTATCTTGAAGCCCAGGAATACCCCGAGGGTGCATCTGTTAATGACAAGAAGTTTCTAAGGAGGTTCGCAGCGAAGTTCTTCATCAGCAATGGCATTCTTTACAAGCATAACAATGATTCGACCTTACTGCGTTGTGTGGATAAGAATGAAGCAGAAAGGATCATGGCGGAGTTACATAAAGGTACTTTAGGAACTGATTCCAGTGGACATACCATGTTAAAGAAAATCCTACAGGCAGGATATTACTGGTCCACAATGGAAGCCGACTGTTATCAGCATTCTCGGACATGTCACAAATGCCAAGTCTATGCTGATAAGGTGCACATACCTCTAGTTCCTCTGAACGTCTTGACAGCTCCGTGGCCTTTTGCAATGTGGGGCATTGATATGATCGGAGAGGTCATACCTACGGCATCCAACGGGCATCGTTTCATCCTGGTAGCGATTGATTACTTTACGAAGTGGGTTAAAGCAGCTTCCTTTGCTACTGTAACCAAGAACGTCGTGGCACAATTCATTCGGCACAATCTGATCTGTCGATACGGTGTACCAGAGAGGATCATTATGGACAATGGTACCAATCTCAACAACAAGATGATCACTGAGCTCTGCAAGCAATTCAAGATACATCATCACAACTCTTCTCCCTACCGGCCGAAGATGAATAGGGTTGTAGAAGCGGCCAATAAGAATATTAAGAAGATTGTGCAGAAGATGATAGTGACATACAAAGATTGGCACGAGATGTTACCATTTGCTCTTCATGGGTACCGTACCTCAGCACGAACGTCAACAGGGGAAACACCTTATTCCTTGGTATATGGCATGGAGGCAGTCTTGCCTATCGAAGTTCAGATACCCTCTCTTCGAATCATGAAGGATGCAGGTTTGAGTGAAGATGACTGGATCCAGACCCGGCTTGATAAGCTAAATCTAATCGACGAAAAAAGACTTACTGGTATTTGTCATGGTCAGACGTACCAAAAACGGATGATCAAGGCATTTAACAAGAAAGTCAGACGACAAGAGTATCAAGTTGGGGACTTGGTAATCAAGCGTATTATCTTACCTCAAGGTGATCCCAGGGGCAAATGGACCCCTACTTATGAAGGGCCATTTGTGGTTAAGAATATTTTCTCAGGAGGAGCTATGATTCTAACCACCATGGATGGTGACAACCTTCCTCACCCCGTCAATGCAGACATAGTGAAAAGATACTACGCATAATCAAAAACCCGCTAAGTTGACTGGCCTAGGCAAAAATAAGGGCTTCCCGACGAACCAAAAGGGTTCGGGCAAAAATAAGGGATGAAAATAAAAAAAATCTGTACACCCGGCAAGTCGAAAACCTGAAAAGGCGGCTTGGGCAAAAAAGGGTATCCCGGTGGACTGAAAACCCGAAAGGACGGTCCAGGAAAAAATTAGGGATTAAAGCGTAACACTATGTCTCATTGGATTACCTTGCATCCGGACTCCAGTATCGACTATCAAACTCAGACGACACTAATCAATCAGATTCATCTTCAACCAGTAGCAAAGTGATGAGATGCTCGAGGACATAAAAGCAATAGCAGAGTTGGAACCCAGTGGGATCATTCACATAGTTGTTTTGTTTCCTTTTTAAAAATTGTGTAAATTCTATTATTCGGCGGCGTTCCCTTACTAGGACGTCAGTCACTTGTACAAAAAATGCATATTTACGGGCCAAACTTCAAAATCAATACAAATTCATTTTCAGAAAAATTGCAAACTATTTTCCTTTATCTGTTTTGTTTTGCAAAGAACGTCCAAAGTTCATTTTTGATATATGCATTTGACATTAATGGCTGATCATAAATATTTACATGCGAAACAAAGGACGAATTACTGGTAATATCAGAAGCAGGGGCAATAAGAATTGTCCGAATTATACAAGTTGCTCTGTCCACCAGGTACCAAGGTATATTCAGCTGAAGAATATGACCAAGATACCTTCACTCCCCGCAGAATAAGACAGTAATGGTCGCTCTCCCAGCTGAGACTTGCAGCTATGTACAAATCAGCAATACTCTCCCCAAGCAGAGTTAGTCTACCATCAGCCCTAAAAAGACTTGGTATCCCTAGAAGGTCTTAATATTCCCCGACGGAGTATAAGAATATTCTCTAGCAAGTATAAGAGCATCCCCGACAGTCTTAATATTCCTCAACGGAGTATAAGAATGTTCCCCGGCAGAATACAAGATACCCCAGTGGAGCCATTTTCCCAGCATGGTCTGAAAAGAGCTTCCTCAATAGAGTTGAATCATCTTCCCCAGTAGATTCTGGAAGCTTACCCCCAGTGGAGTACAAAATAAATCTCCCCAACCGAACTCAGAGATTTATCCCCACAAAAGTTTAACAGGTTTATCCCCAACAAGTTGCAACCGAAAGATCATCCCTAGTGAAGTTCTTTCCTTTCACAAATAGGAATTCAATCCTCAACAGATTCCATGTCACCAGCAACAGTAATCCATCCCCAGCGGATTTCATCATTGAAATCCCCAGCGGAGTTTATCAGCGGAATCCCCAGCGGAGTTTATCGTTAAAATCCTCAGCAGAGCATCAATTCCCCACAGAGTAATTCTCCTCGGAGTAATCTCTTCATCAGTTTATTCCCCAACGGAGTTCTTTTCTCTTGCAGGCTTATTCTCACAATCATCTTCATTCATCATCCCCAGCAGAAACGAAGAACTCAACTCTATTCTCCAGCAGATCCGAGATTTATTTTCCCCAGCTCAAACATTATATTCCCATATATGATGATACATGCATATACGCATCATACAAATACAATCTCATTTATTTTGAGAACATCATTGCCTGATCCATATCATGCATTGCATATGACTGACCTTTACCTTTCAGGAAACATACAGTTAAGTTCTCAGTTACGTCGAAGACCTGACCGGTTCTTAAATCTCAATTGAATTATCCTCGGTTGAATTTCAGATAAGGTTCTCAATCTCGACAGTTTCCCTATGTCATAGTGTGGATGAGTACTATAACCTCAACGGTATACTATGTTAAGCACTAGTCGGTTCCTAGATCTTGATGTTTTCCTCCGTCATAGTATGGACGAGTTCTCTAGTTTCAACGGTATACTACGTTGAAGACCAGACAGTTCCTAGATCTTGATGAAGATGTTTCTCTATGTCATAGTGGGGACGAGTTCTATAACCTCAACGGTATACTACGTTGAGCACTAGTCAGTTCCTAGATCTTGATGTTTTCCTCCGTCATAGTGTGGACGAGTTCTCTAATTTCAACGGTATACTACGTTGAAGACCAGACAACTCCTAGATCTTGATGAAGATGTTTCCCTATGTCATAGTATGGACGAGTGCTATAACCTCAACGGTATACTACGTTGAGCACTAGTCAGTTCCTAAATCTTGATGTTTTCCTCCGTCATAGTGCGTACGAGTTCTATAATCTCAATGGTATACTACGTTGAAGACCAGACAGTTCCTAGATCTTGATGAAGATGTTTCCCCCCAATTGAATTATGGACAAGTTCTTAAGACTCAGCCGAGGCATTCTCTCAGTTGAAGTATAGGCAAGTTCCTAAATCTCAACAAAAGTTAGACTTCCCCAGCGGAATCTTCTACAACAACAAGTATGCAAGTTCTCGCTAAGGAATCTCTTATGCAATCGACACTCCTACAGATGGCATATGTAAGCCCATCCTCCTACCAACAATATCCAAATGGCATCTGTAAGCCCATTCCCGACATCACAATGCTGATACTACACCATGCGAGTGCAAATTTCTGGGCACTCTAGTGTTCAATTATCTTCCACCTTTGGATCACGAAAGGCTCGAAAGCCATTCTATATCCTCAGGTTTAAGAAAATTGAACAGGGGAAACTGTTGTACCCCAAAATTTTCCCTCCCATATTTCTCAAGACATGTCAAGAACAATCTCCAAATGACTCAAGATTGCTCAAGAGTTGGACAGTCAAATCACCTCCTAAGGCAGTCAAGTCAAAATTAGGGTTTTGTGTTGCATCAGGGTCCTTACATCCAAATGACCTCAAGTTCTCCCCAATATCCTAATATGTTCTCAAGTTCATCCATGTCAAAATTCAAGCCTTGCAGAGGAAGTTTGGTCAATCAATTGCTCAAGAGGTCCAAAAATCAATTGTGCCAGGGCAAAAGTCAACTGTGACCTACAAATAGTCAAACCTCAAGATTTTTTGTCAACATTATCATTTTTAAGGATAATTCATCATTTTATCAAGGTTTGATCATGATTCATCAAGGATTGCTCAAGATTCATCAAGATTCAAAGTTGCTAAATTAGGGTTTTACAGGAAAAGTCAACTCAACTTTGACCAAGCATAACTTTCTCATACTTTATGAGAAATGACCCATCCAAAGCTCATTTTGAAGAGGATGCAATTAATTACAATCCATATTCACACCCCAAGATCAAGAAATGCTCTCACAAAAAGTTACAAATTTGGACATTATAGGTCATTTTTGAAAGTCAACAAAAACACCTTTTTTGCCAAAGCTTATAACTTGAGCATGTAATATCAAAATGATATGCTAACAAAAGGGTTGGTTAGAGGACATCTCAAGGTTTCTAAAAAGTCCAATAACACTTCCAAAAGTTCAAAATTGAAGAAGTTATGCATTGTTGAAGTTGGGCATTTTTCCAAAATTGCCAAAAGTCAACTATCCCCAAAACTTCAAATTTTGACAAAAGGGCCCACTTTTTTCCACTCGATTTGATCTTGTCACACCACATACGTGTCCTATCTTCAGTTTCATGTCCATTCATTTATTTTTCTATTTTATTTGATTTTTATTTGATTAATTCATTTTAAATCAATATTAATCCAAATAAAATCCAAATATTGATGGAATATGATCTTTTTTATCATTACAGGTCTTAATTATCATGATGTACAAGATCAAATTCGTACCATGCCATGTTATGTACAAAATATTTGATTTGAGACAAATATGGAAGCTTTGTTAATGGTGATCAAATCATATCTTGAATCATCAATACACAAGGATTGGAGGCCCAAAGTTTAACCTAATTCATTCTAATATACTCACACAAGCTAGAGACATAGAGAACCGGACCTGGAAGCTTCCCAAAAACGGCCAAACCAAAACTGAAAAAAGCTTGGAAAAAGTGGAGATCGAAATCTTGTTTAGAGGCAAATCCAAGGCAAAAGCTCAACGCTATCTTCTTGCCTGATACCCACTGAAGCGATTGCAACCATTCACAAGCTCTAAAGCCACTTGAATTGCGTTGTAAGTCATCCTTAACATAGCCCTGTGCACGAATTCACAACCTTGGATTCTTGCGTCTTTTTGCCAAAATATTGATATATTCTTGATCCTTGCATAATTTCCAACCTTTCTGCAATGTTTAATTTCGTTCTTGTAGCTTGTAAAGCCCTACCCGAAACTAGGGTTTAGGTTTCTTGTTTTTAGGCATTTCCGTTTCAGGTAAAATCAAGACAAACCATGGACATGGTTGTGTTCAGGGAAGAGAGACGAACATGGTGATGGTCTCCGTTTGCGTTTACATGACATGTAGCTCATTTTAGGACGAACCTGGGAATTTAGTTGCGGATAAAATCCGCAGGTAAATATCCAGACTTTTCAACGAAGAAGACGATTATGTGTCTTCTCCTGATTGGTTGATTCAAACAGCGCGCCATTTTTTTTTATTTTTCCAGCATAATAATTGAATTTCCAATATAATATTCATTGTGTGTTCCACTAACAATAAAACGCGTTGGTTGAGTTGGCAAGCAGGTTAGTGTATTGTCTAATGGGACCTGGGTTCGAATCCCAGGTCCCCCCAATATTTGTTGCAATTTTCTCCAGGTGATTCCATGCATTCCCAGGCGTACAACGTACCATACATCACCAATCCAACGCTTGCCAAATGGTTTCAGATCAAATCCAATGGCCAAAATTGCAAGTCCACCATATTCTCCAGTCAATGCATACGCGTGGAATGATGAAAGTCAAAACAGGCTTGCGTGTAAATTGGCCTCAAGTTGCCAGATTCACCTCCAAATCAGGCCTATACCCCCATTGGGTTATCTCTATCCTTTTTATATTTTTCTTATTTATTTGTTTTATTATTTTTATTTTTATCATTTAAAACTAACCAAATAATAATTTTCGACATAAAATCAGAAAAACAAAAAATATTATTTTATTTATTAAAATTAAATGCATTACTTTATTTTTGTAAATAAATATTAATCAATTAATTTAGTTTTTAATTAGGAAAAATTTTAATATTTTTTGCAATAAATTAAAATCAATATAGAATATTAGGTTTTACTAACTTTTAACCATTTTATTTTTATTTCCTTAAATATGAAAAATCCAAAAATATTTTCATTAATTAATTAATTTAATTATTAACTTAGATTTAATTATCTAATTCAAAAAATAAACAAAAATGCTTTCTTTCAAACAAAAGGGTCAAAACCCTAAAAAATGCGCCGATTTAATTTCTCGCACGCGATCCATATTTCCAATATTGTAAATGCTTCCGGTATGTGATAGCTTTTAATTAGGACTTTAATTATTCATCGCTTTATTTTACTTTCCACAATTTAAATTAAAGGGTTTGTTTTTGGCGATGTAAATACCCGACGCCTTATAATAGTTTAGATTTAATTTCCGCAATTTAAATTCCGCAACAATTAACTGTTAGATGTTTGATAAATAGGGAATGCATGACAAGATCCAATGTATGAACTTAAAATCAACATAGCTCACCCATGACATGTACAGATAAAATTAACCGAAATAACACACTCGCACATGCGCACTCTTAGGGTACACCTCACTTGGTTGCCTTCGAACGTGGTCATTGAGTATAGGAAGTTTTAGAGGTCTCCCTCTTGTCCAAAGATCATAGTTGCCTCGAAACGGTCGCCTAGGATAAAATAATTTAAGACATTAGGGTTACCGCTAAGGCATCCTAACATTGCTTTATTGACCACACGTCCCTTAATCGAATTGACCCTAAAACTCCAACGACGGTGCTACCTACTCATCAATAGTGGGCTAGCATTGTCTAAAGGACATTAGCACAGTTTAATTCCCTTTTCGAGTAGGTAGATGGTTCTTAAGTACTTTCTCATTCTAAAACAAAACAAAACTTTTCGCACTTACACTCTCTTCAAAACAAAAACTCTTTTCAAACCCATAAACACAAAGAAAATAAAATTTTGAAAACACAATGAGCAAGTACCTAAGAGCCCATGGATAACCACAGATAGAAAGGGTGCTAACACCTTCCCTTTCTATAATCTACCTCCCGAACCCGAGAAACATCTCGAAAAAGGAATTTTTCTGTGCTTTTGTCCTTTCCTTGTTGGATAAAATAAAAGACGGTGGGGACTCTTGCTTACCGCTACATTTTGCAAAAACAAACGCAAACACGAACCAGCATTCCAAAACAGTCAGTTCTATTCCCACCGACCACAATGTGGATGCAATGTTTTCAAGGATCTCGCGGGATAAACACAACAAAATGTCAGAAATTGGATTTTGATCACAACTTTGATTGAAGAACTTTGTATTGTTCAATGTCCTTCTACGAGAATCAAGATCACTATATCAAGTGGGTCATAGCCCTTGACTCAAGTTATCATGCTTTGGTCTTTGACGACATTTGGTTAGAGGAAAATAAATCTTCTTGCCCCTTGATAAACGTCTGGTTCAACATAACCCTGCATCACAGACCCTTGAGATCTTTGAAATGGTTATTGAAAATTCTATGGTATGATGTCATGATGTTATGTACAAATAATCATACACGAAAAAAGCAAACAAGTCGTTATGTACAAATAATCATATACAAACAAAACAAACAAGTCCTTAGGTTTAGGCTTGTATGTAGTTTATAGGTAAGTACCCTCTTGAAGTTTAGTTACTTCAACCTGTCCTAAAAAGTAACCGGGTTCTAGGGAATCTCAATATCATTGATCTTTCTTCATTGGGCATTATCTCAGCACAATCAATCTTTTCTTGTGGCCGAGATATCCCAAAAGTCTGATCTCAATAAGCGTAGTATCGAGTATCAACCAATTTTCAGCTTTCCATATAAACCTGCAATCTCACTACTTCCTAATGGCCAAGTTGTTCAATTAAAGATTATAAGGTTCATTAGTGCTTCATGACATCACTCAGCGGCCCCGTATTCTCCTTAATTCTCCATAAGGGATACCGGTACCCAAAAATATGTCACACTAACATAGCTATTGTCTCAACCATATCGGTCTATGTTGTACCCAAAAATTTTCCCTCTCATTTTATCAAGATATCCCCTCACAAGACTCTTTGGACTCCAGATAGGATTAGGGTTTACTCTGCTCAAGACATCTCCTTGCACTGATGACCTGAAATTAGGGTTTGAGTTTGCACAAGGATTTTTGGACTTCCAATGCCTCATGTGACTTTCATACTTCATGTTGGACTTATAAGATTGCCCATACCAAGTTTCAAGCTTTGAATCAAATTTTTGCCCAATCAATTGGACAGTTGACCTAGAAATCAACTGTATTGGGGAAAAAGTCAACTGTGGCCAATTTACAGTCAAACCTCATAATTTTTTATCCACATCAACATTATAGACTCATATGAACCATTTGATCAAGTTTGGACCACAACTCCTCAAGAAATTTGATCAGATCACCAAAAGGGCAAAATGGTCATTTTTAGGGTTTTGACTGTATAAGGGAAATTTCGGATTTTTGACCTAGCCAATGGAAAATTTGGTTCAAGCATGGATTCAAGGACTCAATGGAATCATCTTGACCTAACCACAAGGTTCAAAAGATCTAAAAAGCATTAGATTGACAGATGAATTTTCCAGTCAATTGATCAAAAAACAACTGTACACTAAAAAGTCAAACTTTGACTTTTTGGTCAAAATCAAGTGCCAAGGGTCATTTTTCATCAAGATGTGTCAAAACATGAAACTTTTTCACCAAGAAACCTAATTTTGGAAATTAGGGTTTAAGATTGAAAAATTTCATAACTTAGAAATTTTCTAAGTTATGAAATTTTCTTATTTTTTCTCAACTTTTCCCAACTTTTCCACCATGACGAAATTGGATTCAAACAAAATTTCCAACATGAAAGTTGTATTCCTCCACAAAATCTACAACTTTGATTCACAAAGTTTTCCCAAAAGATGCTTGGATCTTAAGTTATGATTTTATGAATAAGGGTCCAAAAACTTTCTAACTTAGTGAAATTTTGCCCTAGTTTAGGCAGGATTTTGACCTATCTTCATGGAAATTTTTCACATAGTTCCAAGTGGAATCTCAAAATTCATTTCAAATATGGATTGTAGAGCATGTTACAAGCTTTCCAAAATGTCCAAGAACTCTCCAAAATCATTTATGGTTAGGGAGAATCGAAGAAAAGAAAATGGCCATTTCTCACTTTTGTCCATGGCATTTTTCATGTTGCTACAAGTTGCAAATTCAGTCCAACCTTGTTTGTACTTGTTTACAGGTCCTTAAACCCTTCCACACTCAAAAATTTAATGTAAACACAATGGATTAAGGCTTTGTTATGAGCTTTAGAAGATTACACATTGAATTAATCCATTTTTGGCAAAAAGGCAACAATGCCATTTACATAAAGCATAACTTTTGCATTTTTGTTTGTGTTGAGCATTGGACTTAATATTTTGCAGCAAACCACATCCACAAAGATAGGGATAAGTATACCAACTATGTGCAGACCCTAAGCTAGATTGTACAAGCCTTTGCATTGTCAAAATCACCTTTTGCTTCAAAACTAAGTCATTGTGCCAAAAGTCCATATCTTTGCAATCTGATAAAACCAAAGCTTGTGAACATTTGAACCAAGTTTAACACATTATACTAAGCCAGAAAAACGAGTCCTAAGCCTCTAAAACACCCTTGAGCACAAAACCACAAGTTCTTGTCAAAACAGGGCAGGTTTTGCATTTTGATTTCCAAACCAAAATCCACTCGTGCGTTTTGCTTGCAACCAGTTCCAACACACTCCATATAACATACCTAAGTTATCCCAACCATTCCCAAGTCACTGTAACTCCATTTACACACTTCACCATTTTCAAATTCTGACTTTGCAGGTTGGGTTCTACAAGCATATTCGAGCTATTTCAAAGCAGGCTAAGCATTGGTAAAGCTCAAAGGAACTTCAAGCAAGCTCACAAGTATCTCAGGCCTCACTCACAACCCCTACATTGCCATACTCGAGCTTGACTGAAACAGGTAAAGTTCAAACTTCTATCTCTCTATTTAGGAATCATTAGGCTTAGGTTTGTGAACAAAAAATATAGTCCTCATTGCCCTTGAGCTGTACATATGCATAGAATTCATTTAAGTTAACTGAGCTGGGAGAATTTGAATGATGAAATTTCTGAAAAAACTAGGTTAGAAATTAGGGCTAGAGAAATTATCTCTGGTCTTTGAGAGTTAGATTAAGTTTTTTACATGGTTAGAATCGTGTGATCAAGGGCTATAACTTTCATGTTGCAAGTTTTTGTTTTTGAGCACGTATGCAGGATTTCCAGGTTTGAACAAGGGCGCGCGTTTTCTTGTGCTGGAGGACAGGGATGGAGATGATATGGGCTGGGCGTGACTTGGCTTTGTTTTTGACACCCCCTAGCTTGCTGTTTACACCCCCTTGGCCCATTGTTTTTATTTTTTTTTATATTTTTCTTTTTCTTTTTCATTTCTGACTTTTATTATTTTTTCTAAATATAAAAAATCACTAAAAATATTTTCTTAAATTTTCACATTTTATTTTATTATTTTAATTATTTTTTGGACATAGAAATAATTTATTAATAATGATATACTTTTATTTTTCTTAAATAAAAAACTTGTAAATATTGTAAAAATATCATTTATTTTTATTTTTAGTCTTATACATATAAAATAATATTTTCTTACATATTTTATTTTTTTAAGCATTTGTATACATTATTTTTATTTTCTTTGTACATAAATAAAATGAATAAATAATATAATATACATATATTTTCTAAACCAAAAATTAGGGTTTTTTACCCTTTCCAAAAATAATCATATTGTTTTCCCTATTTTTAGGACATTAAATAATTCATTTTTACATACATAAAAATAAATACAAAAACATTTTTTGCATACTTATATTTAATTGTCCATTTAAATATTTATCAATTTATTATTTGTACAATGAGTTCAATTTGGTTGTAATAGTTGACTTAGGGTTTTATTTTCTTGCAAATATCCCCCTTTACAAACTTGTATCCCCCTCCCCATATTAATATTGTAATAATCGTAGATTTACTTTTACGCACTTTATTGCTTTCAAATTTGCCATGATAGCAAGATTAGGGTTTGTATAATAACCAAAATCAAAACAAATAGCTTGACTAATACAAGACAAAAAATGCATGAAATTGACAGCACAATGCACACAAGCACCCCTAGGGTTTCATCCACTTGTTGCCTTAAAAGTGGCCATGGTATGCATGTTAGGTATCTTGGCAAAACAAAATCAAAACAAAAGATCATAGTCCCTCGATGACGCTATCTTGGTTGCCTATACAAAAATGATCTAGTCCCTCAAACAAAAACTTGCTAAGATACTAAGCACCATTGCTATAATGGTCATACGATGACCCACGCCTGTCCCGTTTAACATCCAAACACAAGGTTGTTTACCAAATACAATGGTAAAACAACAACGTCAAAGGGTTAAAAATGTGTAGGAAAGATCTTTGAGTAGGGTAGACAACTCCTAGTTACTTGATCAAACTTGCAAACATCCTTGCTATTTTCAAAAACACATCACAACACATTTCAAAACATTTTCCCAAAACAAGCTTTCAAACATTGAAACATTTTTCAAAAGATAAACACCTTTGTATACATTCAAACAAGAATCATTACAAAGGTTGCCTAGACAAAAGGCCTCTTTTCAAAATACTTTTAAAACCACACACAAAAGCACCATTTCAAACAATTGAAAAGCAAAAGCAAGTGATCTAAAACAAGTAACTAAGAGCCCATGGAAAACCATGGATGAAAAGGGTGCTAGCTCCTTCTCTTTTCATAATCTACCCCCCGAACCCAAAAACAATCTCAAAGGTCTTTCCTGTGCTTTTTGACCTTTCCTTTGGATAAAATAAAAAGTCGGTGGCGACTCTTGCTAAACTGAAACATTTGCGAACACAAACACAAAACCTCAAGTCAGTTTTCCCACTGCATCACAGTCTACATCGTACAATCTCCACAATCTTTGCAATTTACCTAATGGTGTTCCCAGATTCGGGTAGAGGATCAATACAAACCCAAACAAGGACCCATAAATGTAAAGTAAACAAATCAAACAATGAAAGCAAATAAATGTGATATAGATCTAAGGTAACCCCACTTTTTTATGTATTCCCCAGCAGAGTCGCCAGTTCTGTAATACGGTGGGAGAACTGACTTGGTTATTTGGCATTTTAACGCAATTGTTACGGATAGCAAGAGTCACCACCGACTTTTCTTTTATCCAATAAGAAAGGGTGAAAAGAACAGGAAAGACCTTTGAGATATTTTCTTGAGTTCGGCGGGTAGGTTATGAAAAGGGAAAGTGTTAGCACCCTTTTCATCCGTAGTTAACTACATGCTCTTAGTTGCTTGCTAGATCACTTTTGAAATTGCTTTTGTTTGAAATGTTTTTATGGTGGGTTTTGAAAGTATTTTTGAAAAGCGCCTTTCATTTAGGCAAACTTTGTAATGATTCTCGTCTCTATAAGAATGCATACAAAGTGTTGACTTTTGAAAATATTTCATGTTTGAAAGTGTTGGTGTATTTTTGAAAGATATTTATTTTTTGAAGATGGATTGTGAGTAAGCAACTAAGAACGTTCTACCTACTCAAAAGTTTTTTGTTCATTTCTCTCTTCCTTTGATATTGCTATCTCACCTTTGATTGATAAGTAGCCCTATATTTAAATATAAAGGAACGTGCATGGGTCATTGTATAGTCATGGATAGCAACGTTGTGAGATATCTTAGCATTTTTCTTAAGGGACTAAGATCATTTGTAAGGCAACATTTGTAGCGTCATCGAGGGGCTTTGATCTTGTTTTTTGTTTGTTTTTGCTAAGATGTCTCACATGCGTAACATGACCATTTTTAAGGAAACAAAGTGGAGTAAACCCTAGAGGTGCAAAGTGTGCAAGTGTTTTGTGTTTCATGCTTGAGTTTATCTTGGATTAGGGTTTTCTAAACATTGATTTATCTTTCCATACAAACCCTAATTACTAGCATTTATATGAAAGCGATAAATTGCAAAAAGTAAATATCCTACGCTATTACATTAATTGGGGATGAGGTGTACAAATATACAAATGGAGATTGCAAGAAATTAAAATCTAATTATCTATTACAATCATATTGAATTTGAATAAATAATGTATAAAATGAATAAATATACAAAAATATAACTGAAAAAGGAAATGGATTTTGTTTTGGATTTTGTTTGTTAAGAAAGATTAACTTAAAAGAAAATAATTAGCTAAAATAAAAGAATTAAAATTAATTTAATAAAAGAAATTAATTTATTAAAGAAAACAAGTTTTTCTTTTTAGGGTTTTTGTTAATTTAATTAAATTAGTAAAGAAAGAAGTTAATTGATAAAAATTCTAAAACTCTAAGTTAATTACATTAGCAAAGAAGATTAAAATAAACTTAAGTCTAAATGATTTAATTAAGAAAATAAATCAAATTCATTAAAAAAAATATTTTTGGTGTTTGTTTTAAAAGAGATAAAATAAAATAAAATAAAAACACAAGATATCATAAATAACAAAATATAAAATGTTTTTGGTATATTTTGATTAATAATAATAAAAAATATAATAATAATAATAATAATAATAATAATAATAATGAAAAATAATAATGAAAATAATAAGAAAAGAAAATAGGATAAAAATAAATAAAAGTCAAGAAGGTGTAAAAGTGAATTAGGGAGTTTAGAAGAGAAACAAATTTTTGTTCTAGGCCCAAAAGTTTTATATGTAATCAGAAAAATAAAAAAATGGGAATTGGGCTCATGTGGAAGTTTGTAGCTGGCCCAAGGGTTGTTGTCCCGCAACATAATAAAACAAGGGAGGTGTAAATCCTAAGCTTCGTTTAGGCTTGGGGGTGAATTCATGGATGGTCCATCTATACCCTAAAATAAATAAATAAATAAATAAACAATTAAATGAATAAATAAAAAATAAAATACTTTTGTTTTCTTTAATTAGAAAAAAAAACATAAACACGTTTGTTTCTTCCCTGTATTCTCTTATTCTCCTTTGTTCTTGTAGTTCACTGGAAATCACCCTCAGCGGCGGTGGACGGCGGATCTCACGATGAAGATGCGGTGATCTCAATTTTTTTAATATTATTTGATTTGCCTTCTATTTCTAAACATGATTCTGGTATTTGATTTTGCAGATGTTGTCTGGATCTGAGTAGATCTTGAAGGGGAAAACGAAAACCGCAATCGTTCCAATCACGATCTTTTGGTGACAATGACGATGACTGATGGCGGAGACGCTGCTTCTGAGTCCAAATTGGTGATATCTCTCGAAATTCCTTTCCTCTTTTTCTTTCTCTCGATCTGAAGGGTTGTGCTAGAGAAAATGATGAGTTAGCTTAGGGTTTGTTAACTTGAAAGCTTGCTAAGTTTTATGATATGTGTGAATGAAAATTGATTTCTGAAGGGTTTGTAAAAGGTGGAAGATGATGAACTTTTAGGGTTTTTTATTTCTGTATTTTGTGTAAACTGTGTTTTTTGTATATTTTTTATGAACTCAGTTGTGATTTTTGTGAACTTTTTTTTTCTCTGGCCTTTTACCCATGATTCTGTCTATATTTAAATGGAACTGTGATTTCTCGTTGACTTTGTTGGGAAAGAACAACCTTGAGCCACTCGTATGGGACTTTCCACTTCTGATATTTTATTTTTTCTGATATTTTTGAAATGTCAACTATGTAATTTTGCTAAGTGTTGTACCTCAAAATTTTCCCTCTCATTTCTCAAGGATTCTCTCACAAGATCTTCTATGACATCAAGTTTGTAGCACTGATACATCAATTTAGGCTTGGAATTGGCACAAGGGCAAAATGGTCAATTGCATACTGGAAAGTCAAACTTTGACTTTTTGGTCAACATTACATTCCAAAGATCAAATTTCATCAAGACATTCAAGAATATCAAGTTTGATCATCAAGGAATTGAAAAGTCAAAATTATAAGACTTAGAATTTTTTCAAAGTATTAGAAAGTTCATATTTTTTCATAACTTCATGTCATTCTTTCACCAAGATGCAAGATGATTCAAGGAAAACTTACAATTTGAAAGTTGTAGATCTCAATGAGATCTAAAACAATGTAGAGTCGGACTTTTCCTATAATTGCTTGGATTTTGAGTTATAAATTCATGAAGTCATGACATTTTCATTTAACATTTAGAAAAAATTTCAACAGATTTTGTTCAGGATTTTATCCCAACTTCTTGGCATTTTTTCACATAGTTACAAGATAATTTTGTCAAAATGGCCAACATGAAAGTTATAGAGGATGTTTCAAGATTTCTAAAACATCCAAGAGCATGAGTTTGTCATACTTAGCTAGGATATTCAAGGGCTTGAAGTTGGGCATCCATTATTGAATTGCAAGTCATTTTAGTGAAGAACACATAACAAAACTCTTATGATTTGCTGCATAATATTATGTTGCAGGTTTCCTTGCTTGCAAATCTTATCATAATTTAATGCTTACACCCACTCTTGAGCTATTACCCAAGTGTTTAAACCATTGTCCAAAAGATCTTTCCATTTATAGCATAAAGGCACCATTGCTATTCTTGAAAAGCAAGCTTTTTGTACAAAGTTTGTCTTGGGCCCACACCTTTTTCGTTGCTGATTATACTCTACCATAAATCATGGAAAGTAGCTCCTCAATACCAGCAACTTTGGTACTTTATCTTGGGACTATGGAGTACTTGACTTAGTTTGATCTTTATAATCCAACCAAACCATAACATGCTATTTTGAAAACCTAATCAGTTCACATGCACAAACCCCTTGCATATAAATAGAAGAAGCATTTGCAAGAGGAGAAGGTTAGAAAAAATAGAGAGAAAAGCCAAAAGTTTTGTTGTAAACTAGCCATCAAGATCCCATACTCTCCAAAAAGCCACAACTGTCCAAAAAAAAAGCTTCCACTCTTGAGATGTAAAGTCCAAATATTTGGAACTCTCACACCTTGCAAGCTCTGTCCAAACATCTAAGCACCTGACATACATCACCTAGAAATTGTTCAAACTCAAGAACAAGCTTCTACAACACCTCAATTTTTCTCTTCCAAGTTCAAGAACAGTTAAGACAGTAACCCAAGCTCAGAATATAAGATCCAACTCCAAGGTAAGTTTCTTGACTTTAGTTCTTCATTTCAAGTATCATTAGTAATTCATTTTTTGAAGACAAAGTGTAGTAACCTTTGTCCTTGAAGATAACCTTTTGTTTATCTTCCATTATTTTTATTATGTGTTAATAACTAACCCATATATGCAGCAAAACAATGTTGAAATAAAAAAATGACAGTATGAGTCGACACATAGCCTTATGAGTCGATACATACTGCTTTACAACCCCAAAACAGAGGAAAAAACAGTGTATGAGTCGACACAAAGCACGTATAAGTCGACACATGCAGTGTATGAGTCGGCACATACCATTATGTATCGACTCATACTGATTTAATTTGGCAATACAGGGGCAAGAGAAGTTATGTGTCGATGCATATGAGCTTGTGTCGACGCATAATAGTTCAAAATGCATTTTTTCCTTCTTTTTACACTGTTTTTACATTTCCTTCATTGTTATTCGATATGGTTGTAACATTTAAGTTCATATTTCATCCCCATTGTTAAATTGTACCCCCATCCCCTAAACAATGTAATAGCGTAAGACTTTATTTTCCGCAATTTAACGCTTTCAAATACAAATGCTAGTAATTAGGGTTTTGTATGGAAAGACTAAAACCAATCAATAGAAAACCCTAATCAAAGACAAAAATAATGCATGTAAATCAATACACTTGCACACAAACACCCCTAGAGTAAATCCACTTGGTTTCCTTACAAAAATGGCCATATTACGCATGTGAGGTATCTTAGCAAAGACGAGCAAAATACAAGATCATAGCCCCTCGATGACGCTATCTATGTTGCCTTTCAAAATGATCTTAGTCCCTAAAGAAAAATGCCAAGATACCTTGCAATATTGCTAATCATAGTTATATGATGACCCACGCCCGTCCCTTTTACATCCAAAGAGAGGGTTACTTACCAAATCAGTGGTAAGATAACAATATCAAAGGAAAAAGGAAATCATGAAAGACTTTTGAGTAGGTAGAATGTTCCTAGTTACTTGCTCCATTTTAAAACAAAAACATCCTTGCAATTTCAAAACAAACACCAACACTTTCAAAACATCTTTCAAAACTTGAAAACATTTTCAAAAGATCAAATACTTGGTATACATTCTTACGAACGAGAATCATTACAAAGTTTGCCTAAACGATGGCGTCTTTTCAAAAATACTTTCAAAACCACACAAAGCACAATTTCAAACAAAAGCAAGTGATATAGAAAGTAACTAAGAGCCCATGGAAAACCATGGATGGAAAGGGTGCTGATACCTTCCCTTTTCATAATCTACCCCCCGAACTCAAGAAACAATCTCAAAGGTCTTTCCTGTGCTTTTTCACCTTTCCTTTTGGATAAAAGAAAAGTCGGTGGTGACTCTTGCTAACTGCAACATTTGCGATAAAATGTGTCATACCCCAAATTTAGACCTAAGATACCACCTCCCATCTACATTATTACATAGCGAGCGTTCACAAGCGATTCGACCTATTTTTGCCATTTCTCGGGTCAGATTTCAAAAATTCATAACTTCTTCGAATTTCGACATTTGTTTAGTGGTTCTTTTACACATGATTCTCCTTGACAACAACTACAACTTTCCTTTAGAAGTCAAGAGATGATTATTTTTTTGAAATTCCACGAAAGAATGAAAACGTTAGAAGTCGCTTTTATGAATTTAATGAAATTTGATCATGTCTTGTCCAACCTTTACCAAATCGTGCATATCGCACATTTTTTCGTTTTATATTTTATCATTTTTGTATTATTTAAAAAAATCTAAAAAAATATGTATTTTAGTTCATGTCATTTTTTTTACAAACGCATTATTAGAAAAATCACAAAAATATTTATAATTAGCATTATAGTATTTTAAATTCGCAATTCTTAATACAAAAAATATAAAAAATTAATATAGTTTTATTGGTTCCATTTAGATTCATGTTTTAGTATAAATTTTAATCCCAAGAAAATCTCAAAAATGTAGTTAATATCTTTTTTCCTTTATTTTGCATTTTTTGATTATTTTTAGTCATTATAGTTTTAGTTTCTTTTAATCCAATATTGATTTTGATTTGATTCTAATTTTAATTCAATTTTAAAACTGAATTAATATTAAAATTAAAATAAAATTAATTTTGTTTGCATCTTATTTTTATTATTATTATTATTATTCTGTTTTATATTACTAACAAATTGCCTTTTATCTTTATTATTACTATTATCTTTGTTTATTTGTTTTATGTCCAATAAAGTTGTGGTCCCAAAACCAATTCTTGTTACTGCCCATAGTCTTCCAAGTCTGCATAAAACATGCCAAAAACAGTCCAAAACAAAGCTAAAAATGTTGATGTCTAAAACTGATTTGCACCCTATTGTTGTCTTGTTATTACTAACAATTCAAACGGTCCAAATGCTATATCACAACCTGCAAAAAGCTGCCTCATATCAGTCCAAACCAGCCAAATATTACACTAACTTAGCAAGACCAAAACCTGTATCAAAAAAAGCAATAAAGCAAATCACCAAAATTATCCAAGCTTATCAAAATCTCCCCCCAATTTCACTTATGTTTTGGCAATAAGACAGTAGAAAAATCACAAAAGAAAAGAAGGGACATAATCTCACATATAAAGAAACCACAACTATGTCAAAATACACACTCGAAACCTTAACAGAAATTCAAAAGAAACACACAAGAAAAAGTCATACCAATACTCCATTAACTCTCTGCCAAAAAAGCTAAAACTCTTCTTCCAAACTTCATAAAACTTGCATCGACACCAACACATAACCTTACAAAAATACCCCTGTTCAAAACCTTATACCCAACCATCACAAATCACTCATACTACCAAAAAATGTACCTCAGTCAATTCACAATCGCCATATACATACGAAATCAAACAATACTCCGCAACATTCAACAACTCAACACAGAATTCACAACAACCAAACTTCAGAATCTATAAGAGTTCAATAAGAAGAAGAGAAAGATTAGAACACGCATAATACGAATAAAATTCCATTTGTTCCAAACCTCAACGTTATACAAAAGCATTAGCATAAAGCAAGACATAGCAGAACAAGTGGAAATAATAGCAAGTCCTCACCGTACATTTTCTTGAAGAACTCATCGGGGGGCACCGATCTGGTACCTTTCTGAATCCAAATTATGCTTTACTTGTATCTTTAATCTATATGTTGTTGCATTCTTTAGAGATCGTGGGAGCAGAGAGGCCATTTTCGTTGTTCGGGCTAAGCGTTGAAGTAGGAGTTGTTAGGTCGAGAAACAGAGTTGTGGTTATTAGGCGATTAAGAAAACCAAGATGAGGAACAAGAGTGAAACATGGGTTTTGCTGATTGTTCTTGTTTCTGAATTTTGAAGCGAGAGATAACAGTGGGATAACGATTAGAGATTCATTTTTTATAAGTTGTTTTTGGATGATTTGTTTGAGAAGAAAAATTTGAAGCATGGAATAGTGATGCGTTTGAGAGAGAGAGATAATCGTTAGTATTGTTTTATTCTCCAAGAATTAACTTTTAATTTATTTTAATTGGGGATATTAAAAGATTAATAATGAGGACCAAATCCCCTTCCCAAGACAACAGCGGCGACTTGTCTCTAAGTATACTAGGGTTTCTTTTTGTCCCTCCTAATCCATAACCCGGTTGGCCCATTGGGCCCGTTTGGCTTAGCTTTTTCTAGTTCCTTTCCTTTTAATTTAACTGAGTTGTAGATATAACAGAAAGTGTTAACAGTTTAATTGGCAAGGCATATTACCAACAATGTAAAGGTCCTGAGTTCAAGTCCTTGTGAGGTTCTTTTTTATTTTGTTTTTGTTAACTCTTTAACCTTATTTAAAAATATATATATATATATATATATATATATATATATATATATATATATATATATATATATATATATATATATATATATATATATATATATATATATATATATTAGTAAATCTTATAACTAATTTAGTTTAGTATTAATTTAGATTTATTTTATAACTTTTTGTTTTAGCTTTAGTTTAGTAAACTTTAGAATTTTATGTGTTGTAGTATTATTTTAGTAACTTTAGGATTTTATTTCATTTAGATTTGACTTAATAAATTTTAGAATTTTATTTGTTTTAGTTTTAATTTAGTAAACTTTAGAATTTTATTTTGTTTTAGTTTTATTTTAGTAACTTTAGGATTTTATTTCATTTAGATTTGACTTAGTGAACTTTAGAATTTTATTTTGTTTTAGTTTTATTTTAGTAACTTTAGGATTTTATTTCATTTAGATTTGACTTAGTAAACTTTAGAATTTTATTTTGTTTTAGTTTTATTTTAGTAACTTTAGGATTTTATTTGATTTAGATTTGACTTAGTAAACTTTAGAATTTTATTTTGTTTTAGTTTTATTTTAGTAACTTTAGGATTTTATTTCATTTAGATTTGACTTAGTAAACTTTAGAATTTTATTTTGTTTTAGTTTTATTTTAGTAACTTTAGGATTTTATTTCATTTAGATTTGACTTAGTAAATTTTAGAATTTTATTTGTTTTAGTTTTAATTTAGTAAACTTTAGAACTTTATTTGATTTTATTTAAGTTAACTTTAGAATTTTAGTTGTTAGTTTTAGTTTAGGGACTTTAGAACTTTATTTGATTTAGAATTAGTTTAATGAGTTTATAATTTTTATTTGATTTAGAATTAGTTTAATAAGTTTAGAATTTTAGTTGTTTAGAATTAGTTTAATATTCTTTTAGAATTTTATTTGATTTAGATTTAGTTTAGTAACTTTGGAATTTTTTTTGTTTTAGATTAGCAACCTTGGAATTTTTATTTAGTTTAGATTTAATTTACTAATTTTAAAATTTTTAATTTAGCTTAGATCTAATTTAGTAATTTTAGAACTATTTTTGCAACCTTAGAATTTGTAGTTAGTTTAGAATTTTTTTAGTAAGTAATCTTAAATTTTTAATTTAGTTTAAATAACTTCTTTAGATAATTAGTTACATTCTCTTTTATTTTATTTAAATATCTTTGTCATTTTAATTTCTCGATGCCTTAAGGTCATTAATCTGTTTCGTTATATTTATTTTCTTGTGAATTTTGATTGCTTATATTTTGATGTCTATTTTATTTTGCTCGCTCGATTTAATCCAAGGGAAATGTTTTAACTTTGTTGACTTCATGTTATCAAACACATCTCATCCAATCGTGCGAATACCCTCATTCATCTTTTGTTTGTTTACTATTTTGTTAAACCTAAGATAATTTTCCCAAAAGATTCAATTTTTAAACTCACACCTTTTAAGTCAAAACTTCGACATTAGGTCGCTGTCTCTTCAAAATCTCATCCGCACCGATCTTTAGCCAAACAAACTATTTTAATCAAACAAACAATTTAAAAAAAAACAGATATTTCAAAAGGTTCCTATAGGATACTATAGATACATTGGGTGCTAATACCTTCCCCTTGTATAACCAACCCCCGAACTCTAGACCTCTTTTCAAAACACCTTGTATTTTCATTACTTTTAAAAGTATTATTTTACATTGCATACTTTAGGGTTTTATTTCGCTCTTTTCCCTTTTCCATTGGAAATAATAAAGCGCGGTGGCGACTCTTGCTTTTGTGAGATGAATTAATTAATAATTCGATCTCCGATTTACCCCGCTACATTTTTTATCGCTACAAAATGCAAAACACCCAAGTCAGTTCTCCCACTGTATCACATTAAGCTATGTTGGTTTTGTGGTTTTCCTGCTGCTTGCTGGCTTTGGACTTATCATCTTTTTTTTCCTGATACTTGTGCTTACTGGCCTTTTGTACTTTGTACTGACCTTGGTACTTTATTGTACTGGTTGCTTGTGCAGTATATTTTTTTGAATTTCCTCCTTCTTTTACTATGAATAAAACTTATTTGTTTGAGATTTTGCAATGAGAACTTCCTAGGTCTGTGATTTGATTTGTGAACTCTGAATTTTCTTTAAAGGGAAACAGCATGAGGCTTCTTTTGTTGCGTGACCCCATGATGATAATCTGATTTCTACTGGTTTCTTTCCTATCTTTTGTGAACCAACTTTGTGATTTGCACAAGATTGATTTTTTTTCTGAAATACTGGTTTGACTTGTTAGTGAACCAAGTTTTTACTTGTGATTTGCAATGGGAAAATTCCTTGGCCAATGATAAAACAAAACAGTATGTGGATTTAGTTGTTTGGGCTAAAGTGAAATTCTGATGGGCTTGAATCTGATTTGAATGTTTCTAAGCCAATGATAGGAAAACATTTGTGTGAGGCTTTTGGGCTTGAATTTTTGATTTATGATGTTGCTTGTTGGGCTTGATAGTGAATTCTATTTTTTTTTTAATCTTTGCCTCTTTGGGCCCTTGAACCCGTACCTGCTGTAATTGGGTTGTTTTGTGATAAATTTTGTTTTGACCCTCTTTGCATTTGTTTATTATGAACCAAGTTTCTTTTTAATTTGAAATAGATAAATCTGGTCTACGATTAAATTGAAATCCAATGTATGAGGCTTGTAGCTTGAACAAACTCTTTTTTCTGATTCCTTAATCAAAAACCCTAATGATGATCTAAAATTGCTTTGAAAATTTCCTTATTCACATTTGATTGTTTGTCAACTAATTCCTATTTCCTTTTTGTTTCATGTGATGGATGCATTGATATGAGTTTGGAGCGATGCTGAAGGAAGTCTTGGAAGAATGGCAAGGCATTTGAGGAGGAACAAGAAGATTGAAGATTTTTCCTTTCTTTGAATAGGAAATTTGTAATTTGTTTTTTAATTGTGTAATTGAACATGTATGATTTTGTCACTTCTTCAAAACTTTTTTAGGATTTGTAAATGGGTTCAAAAATTACGAATAAAACATGAAGTCTTGTAATCTCTTCCTTTTGTGATACATTTAATAAATCTTTAGACCACTTGGAACAAGTATGAAACTTTATAGTCTTTTAAGATCTACTAATGTCAAATGGAAAACTTTTCATTTTTGAATTTAAATTCCAAATGGATATGGCACTTGCATGAAGAATAAGATTTGGTTTCTTGAATTTAAAGTAATAAGTCAAGCTTTGAGATTAAAAGGAAAACTCCATATTTGTAGTTGAAAAATAAACAAAATCGAATCCTTGCCCAATTGCATCAAGTCTAAAATCTTTTGTTTTCCAAATTTGAGTTCAAAAAAATCTTGATGTCCATTATGCGATTGAATTTTATTACTTCTACTTTTCAAACAAACATTTGATGCCCACTTAAAGTGATGACGCTTCAAATAATTATCGATAAAAACACACCAAAAGATAAGCAAATCCCGACCTCAAATCCAAATTTGGTTGACTTTCTTCATGAATAAACAATGTAGTATCAAATAATCCTCAAACTCAACATCATAAATCAAAACCCTAATTCAAGATAAACTCAAATATAGACCTTAATATTGCGCAATCATTGAAACATGAACCTTGATCTCAACAGGCGTCACACCTTCAAAAGTCAAAACCCTAGCTCAAAACCAAAGGACATGAGAAATTTGGAACACTTGCAGACTTAAACCCTTGATGGACCAATTGACATGTCTCGAAGCCTGAGGAGCCTTAATAAGTTGAAAAACCCTAGAAGAATATCTTAAAGAAAAGGGAGGGAAAATTTTGGGGTACAACAACAGGGATGGTGGTTTGAGAAGCAGAATCTTGAGAATATTGTTGTTGATGAGAAGAGGAAGCCATTGTTCATAAATCTTAGGGTTTTAGAAGAAAAGAGGAGAAAAAAACAAGTTCGGAGAAAACAAATAGTGTGTGAGTGTTGTGTTGAAAAGTGATTGTGAGAGAGGTGTATAAATAGCCAACGGAAAGAAAAGAAGCATGAACTTAATTGCAATTAAAAAAACATAATTATTAAAAGTAATAAATATTTTCTGTCGAAGGAGATAGCATGAAGATATTTGAAACAGTTACTGATGTTACTCGCGCCTCAATGCATCAACTTAACCGTTGATCAATAAGACTGTGAACACGTGTTCTTTCTCTGATGATGACTTAACGTTTAAGATTGGCTGTTGTTGATATGGTGAACTGCATGATACTATCTTGAAATGAAATGTTTTTGTAATACGTTCGGATCTTCTAGATAGTTTGAGTCAATTTTCCTTCTCACTTCTGAAAAACTATTGCTCAGAAGTTCACAAAAAAAATAGAACATTATGAGGGTTAAGTATACATAAGTTACATTTTCATTCTGGACATAATTCTATGCTGAGATGTTTTAGAATAAAATTAAATCTATTTTTAGCATGAGTGTAATACGGTGGGAGAACTGACTTTACTGGTTTTGCGTTTTATCGCAAATGTTGTGGTTAACAAGAGTCGCCATCGACTTTTCTTTTATCCAACAATGGAAAGTGTGAAAAGAACAGGAAAAACCTTTTAAGTATTTTGAGTTCGGGTGGTAGGTTATGAAAAGGGAAGGTGTTAGCACCCTTTCCATCTGTAGTTATCTACAGTCTCTTAGTTGCTAGCTCACTTTTGAAAATGCTTTTTGCGTAAGTGTATTTTGAAAAAAATATTTTGAAAATACGCCTTTGTGCGGCGAACTTCGTAATGTTTCTCGTGTCATTGGGAACGTATACAAAGTGTTTCTTGTCTTTGAAAATATTTAGAAAAGGGTTTGTGTATGTGTGAAAAATTGTTTTGTTTATTTTTGTGAGCAAGCAACTATAAGAGGTCTACCTATTCGAATGGTCTTTGTTCTTTTCCTCTTTTCCTTTAGACAGTGATATCCTACTATTAGTTAGTAGGAAGCCCTATCGTTGGATGTTTGAGGGACATGCGAGGATCATCGTACAGTCACGAAGGAAACTCGTAACATGCTTTAGCAATTACCCTAAGGTACAAGATCTTTTACCGAAGCAACATCGAAAGGGTAATCAAGGGACTATGATCTTGTAACCAAAGGGTCTCTGCTAAAATAACTTACGTTTGAGAGACGTGACTGTTTATTTTTTCGAAGGCAACAAGTGGAGGTACCTTATAGGTGCGTGTGTGCGAAGTGTGTTGTATTTCAGTTATTTGTCTTAGATGTTAGGTTTTCTAGCATTTGCTTTTAAGTCTTATCATGAAATCCTATTAAGCATACATCTAGAAGTTATATATATATATATATATATATATATATATATATATATATATATATATATATATATATGGTAGAAAATAAAAATGTGAAAATTAAACTACGCTATTACATCGCTTCGGGATGGGGGGAATTACAAACCATAAATGGGGAAAAAATGTAAATGTACTAATTTAAGCTATTACAACCCTTTGTACATTTACATAATTTATAATAATAATGCGAATAAAATAAACGAGTGCGCGGAGAAGAGATAAAGAAAGATGTAAAAATACAAAAAAATCTAAGTGGAAAAACGTTTTTGTTGTTTTTAATTTTTGTTTAGAAAAAATAATTAAAGAAACCCTAATTATAATAAGTTTAAAAAAAGTGATTAAATAATTAATCAAAACTAATTTAATTAATAAAAATCTAAGTCTAACATTTTTTGTGATTTTTCTGATTTTTTAATAAAACAAATTAATTGAAATAGAAAAGGAAATAAATAATTAAAGCAAAAAAATGAAAATGGGCCATGCTGTAAGAAATGGGGGGGGGGGGGGGGGGGGAGGGGGTGTGCTTCAGAGAAATCCCAGGTCCATTAGAAATAGGGCTCAGGCACTGCAAACAGTAATTGGGGGGGGGGGGGGGGTGAAAAAATGAATGTCCTTAGACCCACAAATGACTGAGCCCAGGAGATGCGTTCAATCTAGTGTTGCTCTTTTTTGGAGGTCTAACATACGCCTACGCATCTGGAAATGTTGGATCTTGGAGTTGGGGATCTGATGGCCCAAATGAGATCCATACCACGTGCTGGTTAATCCTTATATGCATGAGATCTGAAATGAAATTGTTAGAAAAATAAAAATGCAAAACCTGGGGATCGAACCCAGGCTCATAAGCTTCACGTATGCACACTTTACCATCGGGCTACCTGATCATTCGTTGTTACAAATATATAAAAAAAAAATTTTAAAACTCAATCGTTTCTATTCCCAACAAAGTGCACGCGCGAAAATTTGAATGGGCCAATAATACTATGACACCCAAGCCACCGGAGTCAACCTTCCGGTTGTCTTCTCCGGTTGGCCCAAAACCTAACCTGCAAAAAATCAAGGATTAAGGGTTCAAACTAACCCTACCCCCCTTAAAAAATTCCCCTTATTCAGAATCTGGCATAATTTTTAGCCAAAGGTTCCTTTATTATACGCTTCGAAGCAAGGTGTCCAAACAGAGTTAAAAATGGTATCTTGCGAATTAAGTATCAAAGCTCACATGCTTTACGTCCAACATGTTCTATACATTGCTATGAACATGCTTGCATGCATTATATTAATTAACAACATGTATTTTAACAGATTGAGTTCAGAAAAATGTACCAAACTGGTGGTGACTGGATATGGGAATTCTTTATGTGTAAGGTTTGAATCTGGGCCTGGTTCAACTTATGGAAGCCTCATGGGAATGAATGGATCTTCTGTTTAGCTTGAGAAAGGTTGGAAGTCAGGGTTTCTAATGGATCAGATTTTTGAGAAATTTTGTGAAATTTGAGAGCTCTTGTAATGCAGTCTATGCATGGTCTTTTGGCCTGAGTTGTTGTGCATTATATAGAGGGAGGAGAAGAGTAGATAAGTATGTCAAGGAATGACACCATTAAACCATGGTTTTAATACCAAAATCAATTTTGAAAAATATCCGTATTTGTAGCATCCTTGCCCTTTTCGTTTTTTGCATGAACCTAGACAAACTGTGTATCTTGCACGAATTATACGGCCTCATAGAGTCCAACCCATAAGTCTTGCATGCTTTGTCCATTAGGTTTTCATTTTATTTGATTTAATTCATATTTAAATGAATAAAAAAATTAAAATTAAAAATCAAAATCAAAATAATGCATGGATAGGTTTATAGGTCCTTGGACACATCATGAGTATGTTTGAACTCCAAAAAGTTAGGCCCAATAACCTAGAATCACAAATCTACTCAATTGAGTTTTCATGCATCTCTTTAAAATTTCCCAACTTGTACACCTCATAACTTGCTCAAATTTTAACTTTCTAAGATGATATTGGACTTTTTGGAAAGCTTAAGATGTCCTCTATAATCTATATGTTGATCATTTTTTCTTTTGGATAACTTATCTTGCTGCAAATTGCCTTGGAAAAAAGTGTCTTTTGTTGACTTTTGAAAATGACCTATAATGTATTAGATCATATCTTCCAAATGAAACATTCTTTGGACTTTAAAATAAAAGCAAAGTTGTAGAGGATTGAATTTTATTCAAAATGGGATTTTGTTGGGGTAAATTTGATGAAGCGTGTGAAAGTTATGCCTGGTCAAAGTTCAGTTGACTTCTCCTAAGGAAACCTTAATTTGACAATTCTTGACTTTTATGATCTAAGGAATTTCCTTAGGGAATCATGATCAACCATTTATCAAATGATGGATATGACTTCAAAATGTTGATATTGACCAAAAATCTTGAAGTTTGATTGTATGTTGACCATATTTGATTTTTTTTTTACCAATATAGTTGATTTTCAATCATCTGAGCCATTGACTAGGCAAACTTGTGATGTAGGACTTGAAACATGACATGAACCTTATTGAGGACCCAAGGAGAACCATGGAAGCCACTTGAGACCTTTTCAAACCAAATTTCCTTTAGGAACTCCAAACCCTAGTTGTAGGCTTTTGTCTTAGGAGGAGTATCTTGACTACTCAACCCTTGAGTGTCTTGAGTATTTGAGAAGTCTTGAAAGAATTCCTTGAAGAAAATGGGAGGCCAAATTTTAGGGTACAATAGCTGCCCCTATTCAATATTCTTAAACCTGAAGAGTTAGATTGACATGTTCGCCATTCGTGACTTGAAGGTAGAAGATGATTGAACACTTAAGTGCCCAGAAATTTGCACTCGCCTGTGCAAGAAGTGACGTTGTTGGTTTATTATATCAGTAATGGGCTTATAGATTCCATTTGGAAAGGTGAAGGAGAGTCGTCGGAGATGGTCTTATAGATTCCATCTAAAGTAATTGTTGATTTCGACTGGAAGAAGAATCAGAATAAATCTTTGGGCGACTTAAACTGAACCAGCAGATGTCCTTGATTGTCTTTAATTAAATAAAAACCAGAGTAAATCTTTGGTTGATTTAAACTGAACCAGAGAAAGGTCTATTGGAAAAGCATCAAGATGAATTATTGGTCGATTTAAACTGAACCAGTAGATGTATGTGCTTAACTTTAACTGGATAAGAATCAGAATAAATCTTTGAGTGATTTAAACTGAACCAGAGAAATTTCTTGATTGTCTATAACTGGATAAGAATTAGAATAAATCTTTGGGAGATTTAAACTGAACTAGAAAAAGTGTCTACTGGAAAAGAATCAGGATTGTGATACGGTGGAAGAACCGACTGTTAATATAATGGTTTGCATTTTTTGTTCGTAAATATGCGGTAAGCAAGAGTCGCCACCGACTTTTCTTTTATCCAACAAAGGAAAGGGTGAAAAGAACAGAAAAAACACCTTTCGAGAGTTTTGAGTAAAGGGGTAGATTATGGAAAGGGAAGGTGTTAGCACCCTTTCCATCCGTAGTTATCTACGGGCTCTTAGATGCTAGCTCATGTTTTGAAAATTGCTTGTGCTTTGTGTGTTTTTAAAATTGTTTTGAAAATTCCTTAGTGCGGCGATTCACTTTGTAATAATTCTTATATCAGTCCTCAAGAGTGTTGACAAGGCGAATGTTTTTGAAAGTGTTTTGAAATGTTTTTGTGTAGGTGCAAAAAGTTGTTTTGAGCAAGCATCTAAGAACTTATCTACTTATACTCAAAAAGGTCGTTCTTTTCTCCCTATCCTTTAGACAATGCTATCCTACTATTAGTGAGTAGGTAGCCCTATCGTTAGATGTGTGAGGGACAAGCGCGGGTCATCGTTATGGTCATAGAAGGAAACATATAGGGATACCTTAGCAGTTCGAAGGGACTGTCGTCATATATTCGTAGGCAACATCAAGGGACAAGATCATTTATCGTAGGCAACTCGAGGGACATTGAGGGACTATGATATTTATGATGACTTTAACCGAGGGTCTTTGCTAAGGGTATCCCTATGTTCGAGGGACATGACCATTGTTTTTCCGAAGGCAACAAGTGAGGTTACCCTAGAGGTGCGAGTGTGCAAATGATTCAGTTCGGTTATTTATCTTGAAATTAGGGTTTTCTATCATTCATTTTTATCTTTTCATACAATCCTAGTAATCTAAGCATTGCATAAAATATAGTAGCTGAAGGTAAAGGCAGAAATATAAACCTAAGCTATTACAGAGCTTTGGAGCAGTTACATAATAGTGACAAGTGCGGAAAAGAAATCCTAAAACGATTACATCCCGGAAGCAATTACATGATAATGTTAAAAAAAAAGCGGGAAAAATAAATCTACGCTATTACAGTTGAACGCGCCCTATACACTTTATCTAGGAAAATAAAAATAAGATGATAATAGCAAAGAAAATGTTTTGGTGATTTTTTATGAAAAAAATGATTTATGATAATTAATTAAATAAACTTAAAATTAAATTTAAAATACCTAAAATTAATTATTCGAGTTTATTATGAAAAATCAAAGGTTTGTGAAAAATGTTAAGTTTTATGAAAAAGGTTTTAAACAGAAAGAATGAAAATAGGTAAAAGGGTAAATAAAATGGAAGAAAACCAAAATCAATAGGGGTGAGTGTTGAACCCACACTCTTAACCTCCTCAGGATGCCTGCCTTGCCATGAGTCATGCATTGGTTGTTGTTCTGTTTTGGCCTCAGCGTTTTGTAATAAACCTGTATAGGTCCATTAGATGGTCCAAACCTGTAGTGTTGAATCTCATGAGCACATTAAACAAATTAGTATACCATAAAATACAAAGAAAATAAATATATAAAATTTTGTAATGTTAAAACCGATATGGCATGTATGAATGCTTCTACACCCTTTTGATCATGGAGATCAAACCAGCCTTACCCTTACTGGAGAAGTAGTGAGATGTGGATTTGTAACAAGGATTTCAAGATTTTTATGGTTCTTGAAAGAATTTGATATTTTAACAGGGTTGTGGAAAAGGTTTTTCTTTTCATTGTCTATGTGAAAAGAATGATATTATATAATAGAAATTAGAGCAAGGATATGGGCTTTGAATGTGCAATTGGGCCTCCAACAGCCACAAGCAATAATGCAGATTTTTATTTGTTCCAGGCTAAATTGCAGGGACTTAAGTGCAATTTTTAATATTGAAATGTGAAAACAAAATGTGTTCGACATCAGGAAAAACTCCTGTCCGAAAATGGGCTCAATCTGATAAACGGTTAATTAGTTATGGATATTTGAAATTTCGCCTAAGACAAACTTATTTTGGGCTCCTGTGTCAACTCTGACACGTTCTTCAATAAAAAGCTGGTATTGATCGGAGCATAACCCGGTCTCAATTTTGGAATAAAAGTTGTATATCTCTGAGTCATTGACTTTGTGTAAAAAGATGGGTCCGATCCGATAAAAATTGACCGAGTTATGAATTTTCGAAGTTTCGACCCAGATGAAATAATATTCAGCATTCAGGATTTTCGGCGCATCACACGCACTCTAGGCAAAAAACGAAGGCCTTTCGGATATCGTTCGAACTCGATACCTCCTGTGAAAACTTAGCCAACTCAATTTATGAAATTTTGGCGCTAGAACCAACTCAATACAATGAAAATCGCCCAAGTTATGATTTTCTGAACATGACACAAATAAACTTCTGTCACCAATTTTTTATACAAAAATACTTGATAAATCCGCATTTTTGAAGACCTTATGTTCGAAATTAGCTTCCAGTCGTGAGATATGAAAACATAGATGACGTCAAGACGAAACTTTGGCCACCAGAACGGGTTCAAAACGAGCCACAATATTCAAGTTATGAATTTTTTAGTGCGTAAAGATTGCACTTTTAGCATACTTTTTACCATATTTCTTCGAGAAAAATCGCACATTCAGAGACCTTCTTTAAAGAATTGGCTCTCGAGCCGAACCTGAATTTGAGAATATGGTATCAAGGATATCTTGGTGAAATAACACCTGTATATAACGCGCCAGGTTAGACTTCTGAATCTTTGAACCTGAATCTTTGCGAAATAGCGAACCGATCTTCAACACGAAAAATACTCTGAGAACATCCATTGGCAAAATAAACATCACTTGTATCCTAACGAAGCTTGATAAATATACCTTGATCCCATAACCATAGAATCAATGATATGCGTGTATGTAATAATGAAATGTAAGCCAAACAGGTCGAAATAAAGAGGGTAAATTTTGGGGTACAACAAGGATAAATCATTGGTTGATTTAAACTGAACCAATAGATGTCTATAATTTTATTTAACTCGATAAGAATCAGAATAAATATTTGGGTGATTTAAACTGAACCAAAGAAATGTGCCTACTGGAAAAGCATCAGGATAATTCATCGGTCGATTTAAACTGAACCAACAGAGGTCTATAATTATCTTTAACTAGATAAGAATCAGAATAAATCTTTGAGATATTTAAGCTGAACCAGAGAAAGGTCTTGATTGTCTTTAACTGGATAAGAATCAGAATAAATCTTTGGTTGATTTAAACTGAACCAGAGAAAGGTCTACTGGAAAAGCAACAGGATAAATCATTGGTCGATTTAAACTGAACCAGGAGATTTCTATAATTAACTTTAACTGGTTAAGAATCAGAATAAATCTTTGAGCAATTTAAACTGAACCAGAGAAAGGCCTTGATTCCATTTAACTGGATAAGAATCAGAATAAATATTTGGGCGATTTAAATTGAACTAGAGAAAGGTCTACTGGAAAAGCATCAAGATAAATCATTGGTCGATTTAAACTGAACCAACAGATGTCTGTGTACTTGTCTTTAACTGGATAAGAATCAGAACAAATCTTTGAGCGATTTAAACTGAACCAGAGAAAAATTCCACCGGAAAAGAATCAGGATAAATCATTGGTCGATTTAAACTGAACCAGTAGTGGTCTTTAATTGTCTTTAATTGGATAAGAATCAGAATAAATTATTGGGTCGATTTACACTGAACCAGAGAAAGAGTCCATCGGAAAAGAATCATGATAAATCATTAGTCGATTTAAACTGATCTAGTAGAGGTCTTTAATTTTCTTTAACTGGATAAGAATCAGAATAAATCATTGGATCGATTTAAAGTGAACCATAGAAAGAGTCCACCGGAAAAGAATCAGGATAAATCATTGGTCAATTTAAACTGAACCAGCAGATGTCTTTTGAGAATGACCTTCTGAGGAAAATGTTGAAATAGCCCTTCGTCAGGTGTAGTCTTTGAGAAGATTTTCAGGTCGTATAAGTAGTTGATGATGTTTTTTGATTGATCTTTCCTGAAAAGGTAAAGAATTAGTTGTATGCAATGTCATGATGTATGAAATGCATTGCGTAATGATGTTCTTAAAATAAATGAGATTTTGCTATATGCGTTTCGTATGAATATGTTATGATATTTTGTAAATGTTGTATGAATGTGACATGTTGTTGAAGTGCATTCGTAAACTTGAGAAGCATCTTAGTCTGGAGAAAATAAATCCTTGACTGTCGCTGGAGATGAAGATTATGTGTAATCTTCAATCTTCTGGGGATTGTTTTCGTTGGGAATTCCTACTTTCTTTGAGGGAAATCTGCTGGGGAATATTGATTTTTGACCTTTGCTTAAGGAGGCTCCGTTGGAGAGTGTTAATTCTTGCTTGGGGAGAATAGTTTAAGAATATTGGTTGTTCGTTGCTCTACTGGGGAGTTTATACCCTGACTGTGGATAGAAGAGGTGGACAACATTCTGGATTGTCTGAGGAGGGTAAAGTTGACTGATATTTGATTTGATTCCAGGTTCCATAGCAACTCTCTGGGGATAGTGTCTGTTAGAACATAGTTTGATTCTACAACCCTTGATTAGAGTTTTGATGATAACAAATACAAAGAATAAATAAATACAAAGATTATATACAAAGAACAAATATGCTCCTTAAAAATATGTTTTGTATATGCAGAAGTTCTGATCTAAATCAGCATCAGAAGATAAGCTATAATGTATTAAATGCTGAAGCAATTAGATCATACGCTGGAGATTGGTGACCAGAACCTGTTCTTAATTACAATAAACTTTGATTCTGTACAAAGACATATCAACCAAGTCATCAATATTTTGAAGCGTCATCAGCAGTTAAGGAAAGAAGACTCTGAAGCGTTACTGTACATTCAAGACAGAATTAATGCCAACGACTTTCTTCAGACAAGATCTTCTACAAAAGGAAAGTGTGTTATTATCATTAAACTTGCTTTATGGACGACGTCTTTGCCTTGGCTATATAAACAAGTCTGCTTGCAAAAAGAAGCACGTACGTACGCACACAGTAATTTGCAGAGATTTCCAAACCACGCATATTCAAGCTCTAGCAAATTTATTCTTCATTCTAAGCTTAACCTGTGTAATTTATCACACATGTGATAAACTGTTTTGTTAGAAAACAACAACACATTTTGTTCAATTATCCTGTAAAAGAAGTTCCTTGAGATTAACCGGATTGTGGTTGTACTCAAGAAGACTTTAACATGTGTTAAAGTAGTTGTTGTAATCTTTTGTGATTAGTGGATTAAGACCTCGTTTGGAGAGAGGTGAAATCACCTTGACGGGTGTACTGGAGTAGTTTGAGATCAAACGAACCAGGATAAAAATACTGTATCATTAAGCTGTTTTTGATCCAAGTTTTTCAATTCAACCCCCCTTCTTGTGTTTTTCACATCTTCAGTGTCAACTTCACTGGGGAGAGGATTTTAGGCGGTGATTTATGGTAAAAGCATACTCAAGCTGGGGAGTGTCATAATAAATCTATGCCTTGATTGTATCTGAAGATGTATTGAATGGGTATCAGAATGAAATTCATATCTGGACTGTATCTGAACCGTATCTGAAAGATGTACTGAATGAATATCAGAATGAATCTATATCTTTACTGTATCTGCACTGTATCTAGAAGAGAATCTAGAATGAGTGTCAATAATTCTATATCGAGATTATATCTGAACTGTATCTAGAAGATGATCAACTGTTGGAGAAATAAACCCTGTTGGGGAAATAAACCTTGTTAACAGAACTCTGAACTCTACTGGGGAAGTAAACCTTGTTAATGGAGGAATATCATGCTGAGGGAAACTCTTTGTTGAGCAGAATGAGCTTTGTTGGAGAGTAGAGACCTGCAGGGGTTTTGCAATCTCGGAGGAATAAGCTCAGCTGGGGAAGAGAACTTCCATGAACTGTACTGATCGGAACTCCGTAGGTTGGTAACATTGCTGGGAAGAAGATCATACTCATTTATCCGCCAAAATGATCTGTCGAACATTATCCCAACTCCTAGAGTCTTGAGTAAACGATTATTCCTGTTTTTATGCATTTGTTAACAATCAATTGTATTCATATGCATATGCTCATTCAATTTTAGTCATTGGATATTTTGCAAACAAAACAGAAAAAGTAAAACAGAATTTGGCTTTGAAATTGTATTTCATTGATAGTTTTGCCTATAAACAGGCGGATTTTGTACAAAGAGACGGAAATCCTAGTAAGAGGAATTCATCGAAGGAAATATTTACAAAGTGAAAACATATATCTATGAGGGAATAATCTCGTCAAGTTCCAACTTTTGCTATTGCCCCCATTTCTCCAAGCATCTCATTCCTTGTTGTCAGAAGAAAGTGAGTGAATTAGTTTGTACCGTCTAAACTTTTACTTTGGTAATAAAGCTTGTTGTAGGTCATCCTATTAGGAAATAGTCATACACTTTAATCCCTAATTTTTCCTGGACCGCCCTTTCGGGTTTTCAGTCCATCGGGATACCCTTTTTGCACAAGTCGCCTTTTCAGGTTTTCGACTTGCCGGGTGTATAATCTTTTCATATATATCCCTCATTTTTTCCCGAACCCTTTTTTGGTTCGTCGGGATGCCCTTATTTTTGCCTAGGCCAGTCAACCTAGCAGGTCATTTTTAAGCGTAGTATCTTTTGACTATGTCTGCATTCACAGGATGCAGGAAATCTTCACCGTCCATGGTGGTGAGTATCATAGCTCCACCATAAAATATCTTCTTGATTACAAATGGTCCTTCATAGGTAGGAGTCCATTTTCCCATGGGATCACCTTGCGGGAGGATAATGCGCTTTATTACCAAATCACCATCCTGATACACCTGATGCTTGATCTTCTTAATGAACGCCTTAATCATGCATTTCTGATACATCTTACTGTGACAGACATCCGCCAGCCTCTTCTCATCAATTAGATTTAACTAATCTAACCTGGTTTGAACCCACTCGTCTTCATCCAAGTCTGCATCTTTCATGATTCTCAGAGAAGGAATATGAACCTTGACAAGTAGGAAAACTTCCATACCGTAAACCAGAGAGAATGGGGTTGCCCCAGTTGATGTTCTAGCAAAAGTGAGATAGCCGTGAAGAGCGAACGGTAAAGTCTCATGCCAATATTTATATATCACAACCATCTTCTATATGATTTTCTTTATGTTCTTATTGGCGGCATCCACTGCACCATTCATCTTAGGTTGATACGGAGAAGAGTTGTGATGTTTAATCTTGAATTGTATGCAGAGCTCAGTGATTATTGTGTTGTTGAGATTGGTATCATTGTCTGTGATAATCCTCTCGGGGATGCCGTACTGATAGATAAGGTTGTGCTTAATGAACCGGGAGACCACATTCTTAGTAACAGAGGCAAATGAGGCTGCTTCAACCCATTTTGTAAAGTAGTCAACGACGACGAGGATGAAGTGGTGTCTGTTAGATGTTGTGGGCTTGATTTCTCAGATCATATCAATGCCCGACATTGTGAATGGCCAAGGTGTAATCATGGAATTCAAAAGTACTGGAGGTACATGGACTTTATCCGCATAAATTTGACACTTATGACAAGTTCTCGAGTGGTGGTGACAGTCAGTTTCCATAGTCGACCAATAGTAACTAACTCTCAAAATATTTTTACCCATAGTATGCCCACTGGAGTGAGTACCGAAGACACCTTCGTGCAAATCTTGCATAATCTCTTCTGCTTCCTTCTTGTCCATACAATGAAGCAGGGTTGAATAATGATTGCGCTTGTATAGAAACTTCATTGCTTAAGAAGAATTTAGCTGAAAAACTTTGTAGGAACTTCTTGTCATTGATGGATGCTGTGATCGGTGGAAATAGAACTGACTGTTTTGAAATGCTGGTTCGCGAAATGTCGCGGTAAGCAAGAGTCGCCACCGTCTTTTATTTTCTCCAACAAGGAAAGGACAAAAGCACAGAAAAATTCCTTTTCGAGATGTCTCTCGGTTCGGGAGGTAGATTATAGAAAGGGAAGGTGTTAGCACTCTTTCTATCCGTGGTTATCCACGGGCTCTTACGTACTTGCTCACTATGTTTTCAAAAGTTTTGCTTTTCTTGTGTTTGTGGGTTTTGAAAAAGTTTGTTTGAAAACTTCGATTTAACTCTTGTATCTGTCCTCAAGAGTGTATGAAGTGTTTGTTTGAAAACTTTTGTTTGAAAGAAAAGTGTAAGTGCGAAAAGTTGTTTTTGTTTTGAAAGAGCAAGTACCTGAGAACCTCTACCTACTCAAAAGAAATTAAGCTGTGTAAATGTCCTTTAGACAGTACTATCCCACTATTGAGAAGTAGGTAGCACCGTCGTTGGAGTTTCGGGTCAATTCGATTATAGGGTAGCAACGTTAGAATGCCTTAGCGGTAACCCTAATGTCTTAGATCGTTTTTTATCCGAGGCAACTGTTTCGAGGCAACTTGATCTTTAGACAGGAGGGCGACCTCTAAAACACCCTATACTCAATGACCACGTCGAGGCAACCAAGTGAGGCGTACCCTAAGAGTGGCATGTGCGAGTGTGTGAGGATTCAGTTAAGTTATCTTTGCACATGTTATGGTGAGCTACGTTTTGATTTTAATTTTCAGATAAGTCTTGTCATGCATAGCCTAGTTAACATACATCTAAGAGTTAATAGTTTGCGGAAAATAAATCTACGCTATTACAAGGCGTCAGGTATTTACATCGCCAAAAACAAACCCTTGGAAAAAGTAAATTGCGGGAATTTAAAGAAAGCGATAAAAAGGTCCTAATTATCTATTACATCCTCGGAGCAATTACATAAATATGATCAAAAATATGAATAAAAAATAATCACACGCGCGAGAGAAAATTGAATCGGAGAAGTCCTTAGGGTTTTGACCCTTTTTGAGAAAGAAAGTAGTTTGTTATTATTTTGCAATTAGTTAAATTAACCCTAAAACTAATTAATTAATTAAAAGAAATATTTTTGGTTTTTTATGTTTTAATGAAATAAATAAAAAATAGTCAAAAGTTAGTAAAAAACCTAATTCTAATTTATTTTATTTATTGCAAAAAATATTGAAATTAACCTAATTAAAAAAAGACTAAATTAATTTGTTAGTATTTGTTGTACCCCAAAATTTGCCCTCCCATATTCTCCAAGATTTGCCAAGTCAAAGCCTCAAAATCTCCCCAAGGGTTGCACAGTTCAAGGGCCTCCTAACAGTCAAAATTAGGGTTTTGGTTCTGACAAAGTAAATGAAGTTTCCAAGGGTCCAATCAAGTCTCACATGCCTATAAATATGGTCCAGCATCCTCATACCAAGTTTCAAGACTTACAGCACAAAATTGCACAGTCAAAACCCTAATTGCACTACAGTCAACTGTAGGGGCAAAATGGTCATTTGACAGTCAAAAGTTCAAATTTTTGGTCAACATCTCATTTTGAAGCCACAAACATCATTTGATCAAGGCTTGATCATGATTCTCAAAAGCTTGGCTCAAAAATCATCAAGATGCAAAAGTTTCCATATTTGGATAGTTGAAAAAGTCAACTGTAAATTGACCAAGGCATAACTTCCACATGGATTATCAGAAAAATTCCATCCAAAGCTCATTTTGAAGAGAATGACATTTCCTACAACTCCTCTTCACACTTCAAGTCCAAGAAATGCTCTCACAAAAAGTTATCAATTTCAACATTATAGGTCATTTTCAAAAGTCAACAAAAAGGGACTTTAAGTCAAAGGCCATAACTTGAGATTGGTAAATCAAAATGACATGGGACCAAAGGCATTGGTTAGAGGACTCAAAGTCCTTTCCAAAATGTCCAAGAACATGATAAAAGCTTAAAAATTGAGCAAGATATGCCTTGTGGAAGTTGGGAAATTTTTGGATATTTTGAAAAGTCAACATTGATTCAAATGACCTAAAAATGCTAATGGGCCTCTTTTTCTTCCACAATTCGTCATCCAAGGCATGTGCACGACCATGTGGCCCAAAGGGAAGTTTTTTTATCATTTTTATTTATTTATTTGGATTTTTTATTATTAATAATTCATTTAATTAATTAAAATACATGAAAAATACCAAACCAATGCAATCAAATCTTTTTGTGCATGGAATAGGTTTAAAATTTCGTGCATGATCAGATATGGAAGGCATTGAAGTGATTGGCCATGATTTGTACCAAATAGGCATGAAAAAATATTTGAAAAGATCCTTAAGAATCAAATCTTGAAAATCATGAATGCAAAGGTTTTGATTTGTTTTCTTTGACCTAAATCACTCACACATATATACATATGCTAACCCTACTCCTTGGAACCTGCCAGCTGCACCATAGACCAAGAAACACACTTGAGTTTTTTGCCTAAAAGTTGAAAACTGAAAACTAGGTTTTAGGGTTTTTCAAGATCAAACAACTATTCCATTGGCTTGCTGAGGCTTCAAGGAAGGAATTGGAATCAAAACCATAAGCTTTAACACCAAGAAACGTGAGAGCGATGGTGACCTGTACAGAAAATATTTGGCATTCTTACATCTCGATTCATGCATCTTTAGCAATTTTTAATATTTGATTCATGATCATTGTCTAATTCTGAAGCTAACTGTATAATTCAATTGAGTTTTCATGTGCTATACGCGATTCCACCATTGATACAGGCTAGGGTTTTGCAAGCTTTGAATTGGGCGTTTCTTAACGCTGTAAAATTGGATCACCATGATACCATGACCATACTCAGCGTGCTTGGACGATGCTAAATCCACCCTCGCACTCAATTTATGAGCTACCACAAGCTAATCGCTATTTTCTGGAATGGCATATTTTGGAACGGTTCAAAAACCGTTGCTGATTCTTTTGTATTTTCAGGAAGAAACAAAGCCAAGGAAGAAGATGATTATGTGGCCAAGACGGATTGGTTCATTTAAAAATTCGCGCGGAAACAGGCATTAACTTTTGTTTTATTTTATAATGTTTGTTGTTTATATGATAGACAAAGAAACCAATTGGAGCAGCTGGCAAGGCGTGTGTATGTCAATTCCTATGACCTGGGTTCGAACCCCAGGTCCCCATTCTCTTTCAATGTTTTTTCTATAAAACTAATCCTATGCAGATTCAACCCTGGGTTCCACCATACACTCAACATCCAGGCCCTCCACGTGCTGGCTGAGATCAATCCAAGGGGCACAACTTGCAGTGCATCATGGGCCCTAGTCAACCATGCATAGGGGAACGTAGAAAAGTCAAATAAGGCCTTAAGAACTTTGGGCCAACCCCTCCAATTCACCTCCAAAAAGGGGACATAAACCCCCCAAGGTATTGTATTTTCTTTCTTTTCCTTATTTTATTTATTTCAATTATTTCTTTTTTTAATTAATTCCTTTAATTTAACTTATTTTCATAAAATATAAAAAATAGTAAAAAACAGAAAAGTCATAAAAATCAAAATAAGTATTTTTATTTAATTAATATATTTTTTGTAAATAAATATTGTTCATTAATTTTAGCTATTAAATTAGGTTTAATTCAAGCATTTTCTTAATTAACTCAAAAATTTGTAGAAATTAAGTTTAATTATTTTAATTACTTTTATTCTTTTTTCACCATTATTAATAATTAAATATTATTTATTTTTGTAATTAAATTACCATGTAATTAATTAGGTTAATTTAGGTTTAACTTTAATATTTTTTCTTAATAAATAAAAAATTAGAATTAGGGTTAATTTCTAAATTTAATTCAATTTCATTAAAGTCATAAAATACAAAAATACCAAAAATAATTCCCTTTCATTTTAATTTTCATTAATTTAATCATTTAATTTAATTTCGCAAAAAGGGTCCAACGCCCTCGTTTCTAATTTTAATTCAATTCGCGTATTTATTTCTTTTTCTTTTAATTATTTATGTACCTCTCCCAAAGCCTTGTAAACTCAGACATTTTAATTTCTTGCACTTTACCTTTATTTTTTCTGTCAAATCGGGTCCTGGAAATTTTGGCGATGTGGACCCGCGCCTTTTGTAATAGTGTAGAACTTTACCTTTCTCGCACTTTTTAACTGTTAAATAAACGCATGCAAGAATGAATGACAATAAATAAAAACAAACGCGTAGATCACCTATACCATGACAAGATAAAAATAAACGAATCTGACACACTAATCACACACCGCCCCTAGGGTACGTCTCACTGTTGCCTTGCCTCGAAAGGTGATCGTCGAGTAGAGGATGTCTTAGTAAGTCCTCATGATCCGGGAATCTGGCATGAGGGTAGCTTCTAAGGTGTCTTCCCATTGCTCTGGTGATCACCATGTACCGAACCTCGAATTGACCCGAACACCTCCAACGGTGGTGCTACCTACCTCTCAATGGTGGGATGGCACTACTTTAAAGGACATTTACACAGACGAATTCCTTAGGGTAGGTAGACGACTCTAGATACTTGCTCTAAATTGCAAAACAAAATTCAAAAATACTTTTCACACCGACACCTTTTCAAAAGCTTTCGAAAGCAATTTTTCAAACACTCTTGAGGACCGATACAAGAGTCGAACTGAAATTTTCAAAGAAACTTTTTAAAACCCACAGTTGAAAAGAAAACAAATCATTTTGAAAACACAAATGAGCAAGTATCTAAGAGCCCATGGATAACCATGGATAGAAAGGGTGCTAACACCTTCCCTTTCTATAATCTACCTCCCGAACCGAGAGCAATCTCTATAAGGAATTTTTCTGTGCTTTTGTCCTTTCCATTTGGAGAAAATAAAAGACGGTGGCGACTCTTGCTTCCGCGACATTTCGCGAACCAGCGTTAAACAGTCAGTTCCAGATCCACCGATCACAGTATTTATTTACAAAAATAATAAATTAAAGGTGAAATTAATAAATAAAAAATATTATATTTTAGTTTTCTGATTTTTATTATGAAAATAATTAATTATGTTAATTAAATAATAATAATAATAATTAATAAAAGAAATAAAAAAGAAAGAAAAAAAAGAAAAGAAAAGAAGTAAACTTGTGGGGGGTGATGACCCAAATCAGGAGGTGTGTTAGAAATTTCAAAGCTCAATTGCTCAAGCCTGTTTGACTTTCTGGCTCCTCCATGCGCATGGTTGACTGGGAGTATGATGATCATCATCTCATGGCCATTAGATTTGTGCCTGTAGACATCTGGCGCCTGGGATGTGAGGTGCATAGTGGATTACGTGTTGGAGACCTGTATGTGATTATGCAAAGAAAAATAGAAACAAATATTTTAGGGGACCTGGGATTCGAACCCAGGTCTCAACGTTTCCAAGCCAATGCCTTAACCACTCCAACCACCTGCTTTAATTGTTATTAGGATAGAGATAGAATATTATATTGGGAAACAAATCACTAAGCTGTAAAACACAAAAAACGCGCGCTTATTTAAACTATCCACTCAGAGGCTAACACCTCATCATCTTCTTCGCAGTTCTGCAAAAAATAAACATTAGATAGCGGGGGTTTTTAACCCCCACAAACTACAGCAAGGAATAATAGCGAATAGAGATACGATGCACATAAATATTTCGCGAGGGGGGCATCATGTTCGTCTGATTCTCACGATTCCAACCATGTGCCTTAGTGGTCTCAATTTTTCCTGGTCTAGGAATCCCCAATTTCAAAGCTCACGAACCCTAAAAATCGTCCATGGTATCTTTGGATTTAGGGAGTTTCAGTTCAATTAAGTTATACCATTAGCTTCATATGGGTTCTAGCAATACAAAACAATCAAGAAATCATGTTAAATGCTCATGAATTGGATAATACGATTTTGAAAAAAAAGCTTCAAACCGTGGTTCTGTTTTGGACGATTCTTTGAGCTTCAAGGCTTGAATTTGATTGCCACACACTCCTGGGAACTCCTGCAAGATGTTAGAATCAACAAAAAGCTTTGAATCGCCCTGGAATATAGAAATCAGTTTTGAGTTTTTCTTGTAATTTTCAATATGCTATGGCCTTTTTTCTGCAGCTTTCTCACGTGTATGGGATTAGGGTTTACTGGCATATATATAGAGGAATGGAATTAGGTCAAAATCTTGAGCAAGAATCCATTGCAATGATGATTGAATATTTGATTGAAAATCAAATCTTTTCGTATTTTCATGATTGAATAAAGTTTCCAATTTTGGAGATTTTGCATCTTTGACTTGGTGCACGAAATTGCCAGCATATCTTGACCATATTTGCTTCACAAATTGATTGAAAAAATCAAATCTTGTATTTTCCTACAATTTAAATTAATTAAATGAATTAATATTAATTAAAAATCCAATTAATTAATAAAAATAAGAAAATAAATTCAATTAAGCTTGATGGGTCGTGCATAGGCCATGGATGAAGTTTCAAGAAGAGATTTGAGGCCCATTAGCAAAAACAAGGTATTTTGAGCAAAGTTGACTTTTGCAAATTCATAAAAAATTTCCAACTTCTCCAATGCATATCTTGCTCAATTTGATCATATGAACATGTTCTTGGACATTTTGGAAAGGTCTTAAAGTCCTCTAACCAATGCCTTGGGTCCCATGTCATTTGGATTTACCAATCTCAAGTTATGGCCTTTGACTTAAAGTGAATTTTTGTTGACTTTTGAATTTGACCTATAATGTAGAAAGTGATAACTTTTTGTGAGAGCATTTCTTGGACTTGGAATGTGAAGATGGATTGTAGGAAATGGAATCCCCTTCAAAATGAGCATTGGATGGGATTTTTATGATAAACCATGAAAAAGTTATGCCCTGGTCAAGATACAATTGACTTTTCTACTGTCCAAAAATAGTAACTTTTTGCATCTTGATGATTTTTGAGCTATTCTTGTGGAATCATGATCAAGACTTGATCAAATGATGATTGTGGACTCAAAATAAGATGTTGACCAAAATTTTTGACTTTTGACTGCAAAATGACCATTTTGTCGTTGCAGTTGACTGTAGGTCAAATGGAGCATTTGACTGTGCAAATTGGTACTGTGAGTCTTGAAACTTGGCATGTAGGTGCTTGAGCATATACATAGGCCTATGAGACTTGATTGAACCATTGAAAACCCCAAATTCCTTGAAAGAACCAAAACCCTAATTTTGACTGTCTTAGGAGGTGATTTTAACTGTACAACTCTTGAGAAATCTTGAACAATTTGAGGATCATCCTTGACAAATCTTGAGGAATATGGGAGGGAAAATTTTGGGGTACAACAGATGCCCCTTCAGGGTATTCTTGAGTCTCAAGGTAACTTTTCACCTCATGAAACCAAAGTTTCTCCTCTACTCTATCTGTGTCAATTTCACAGCAGTAAGCAGGTTCATCGAATCTCTCAATGGTGATTCTAGGAGCCTCATTATCCCATCTGACCTTGAACATGGATAACATGGTAGCCGTAGCATCTTCCAGCTGATTCTCTTCTCGTGGTATGTGCTCAAAGGTAATCTCCTCGAAATACGGGATCAGGGTTAGCACATGCTCTTTATAAGGAATGAGATTCGGGTGCTTCGTATCCCAATCTCCTTTAACATGCTGATTGCCAAAGCTGGGTCCCCATACACGCTTAAGAATTTGATTCTTAGATTAATAGCAGCCCTAAGACCCAAGATGCACGCTTCATATTCCGCCATGTTGTTGGTGCAGTCAAAGCATAGTCTGGAGGTGAAGGGCGTATGGCATCCTTCGAGAGAGATGATCACAACACCGATTTCATTGCCAAGTGCATTGGAATTTCCATAAAAACCATGGTCCATCGGGATCCCGACTCAGGCCCTTCATACGGTCTAGGTTCTACACAATCTGTTACTAGCATAATGTTCTCGTTCGGGAATTCAAAGTTCATAGAGTGATAGTCGTCTACAGCCTGATGCGACAAACGGTCAACCAGTACACTTCCTTTGATTACCTTTTGAGTGGTGTAGTGGATATCATATTCTGTTAAGACCATCTTCCATCGGGCTATTCTTCCAAAGAGAGCTGGCTTCTCGAATATGTACTTGATAAGATCCATTTTAGATATCAACAAAGTGGTATGGGTCAACATATACTGTCTTAGTCGACGAGCAGCCCATGCCAAAGCACATCAAGTTTTCTCGAGTAGTGAATATCTTATTTCATAGTCGGTAAAATTTTTGCTAAGGTAGTATATTGCATGTATTGTACCCCAAAATTTGCCTTCCCATTTCTCAAGGATTCTCTCACAAGATCTTCTATGATGTCAAGTTTGCAGTACTGATACATCAATTTAGGCTTGGAGTTGGCATAAGGGCAAAATGGTCATTTGCACACTGAAAATTCAAACTTTGACTTTTGATCAAAATCAAGTTTCAAGAATCAAGACATGTTGAAATATGAAGTTTGTTTCATCAAGAAATTCAAAAGTCAAAATTCTAGAATACTCAGAATTTTTCTAAGTGTTTAAGAAATATGACAAGCTCAGAACTTCTGATCAGATTATCACCATGATGCAAGTTGATTCTGGAAGAATTCCTAATACAAGAGTTTTAGATCTCAATAAAACCTAAAATATTGTAGAACATAACTTCTCCTGGAAATGTTGGAATTTCAAGTTATAAATGTTCAAAGACACGTCCATGAAACTGAAGTACTCAGCAAATTCTGGACACTTTCAAGACAGATTTTGGTTAGAACTTCTGAGCCAGTTTTCACAAATGTTCAGCCAGAGTTTGCAAAAGTAATTCAAAAAAAGTCTACAAAACGTGTTACAAACTTTCAGAAAAGTCTGAGAAACTCCTTCAGAACATGCTGGAGCGAAAAGATTAAAGGATCAAAAGTTGGATGTTTTGTTCTAAGTTGCGCTGATGCTGAACTTCTGGCTTAGATCTAAGCTATGATGCACAATCTCATAGCGCAAGATTTCTGGTTTGATAAATCTCATCATCATTTAATGCTCACAACCAATTTTGATTTTTTATCCAAAGGATTTCCCCACATGTGAGATAGAAGTACCATTGTTGTCCTTAAAAAGCAAACTTTTGTACAAGTTTATGCTGGGCCCATGTTTTTCTTTTGCCTCTGAGGGTACTTCTCCTTAATTCAGGCTTACAAATCCAGCTTAGGCACGGCTAAAAGCTGTTAACCTTACTTGTTTGAACTTTCTTCAAGAACAAGTCAGTGCCTAGTGTATGATGGTTGTACTTTTGACTTCTCCAAGCTACAAAGTTCTTGCCTATAAATTGAACTTCATTGACAACTATGAAGGGGCCAGCGGAAAAATTGAAGGAGAAAAACTTTGAAACCTTGCTAAAATTCCCAAAAATCCTAAACTACAAACACAAACACAAAACCTGCTAGTTTTTTATTCTTGTATTCAAACTCCAACTTCTCTCAAGTGTTTCTTGACCAAATCATCCATTCACCATTCATAAACCAAGCCAAAGGTTGTTCTAGCCTGAATACGTGAGGAAGTTGATCAGAATATTACAAGCAATCAGAACTAGGCCCCAGCCCCAGAACATTTTTTCAGCGACAAGGTAAGCTCTTGCTAACCCTCATCATATCACTTAAGCATTGTTAAGCTTGCATGTTCAAAACACAATGTAGACATCTTGATTCTGAAGTTGTACATATTCTGAGGTTTCATGTACTTTTCTGACTAAATAGGGAGAATATCAGTTCAGAATTTCCTAAAGAAATTAGGATTAGCAGATACATGCTTGTTTCTGATTTACAGTCTTGATATTTTTTGTGCTTCTGAAACCATGACGGGAACCTGCCATAATTTCTATGTTTGTGTTTTATGTTTTGTTGAGAAATGACTAAGTTGAAGATGTTCTGATTAGCATGGAGAAAGAGCTGAAGCTCATCATCAGAACTTACTTTATGTTATATGTTCGTGCTTTTTCTTCTAATACCGGATATACATCCTCCCCAGTGGGAGAAAGCGTGTGCATAAGACATTAGTGTTAAGGGTCCTGGGTTCTAGCCCCAGAAGCATCTCTTTTTAGGTTTATTTATTGACATTTTTCACCCATTTATCTGGAAAACAATATTCCTAAATCAGAACTTCTAAACAACCTTACCCAACAACATTGCCACCTCACTCTCTCAAATGGCCAGAACTTCTAACTTGCCAGTGATATATGAACTTCTAGGTTCCCAACTACACTATAACTTCTGAACCCCTTCAATAATAAAAACTTCTAGATCTTCCTTTATTCCCAGCAACCTCAGAACTTGGTGTACCCATGCCCAGAGCTTCTGACCTTCTGCTTGCCTACTAACATTTTCTCTCTTGCAGCGTATCAGAGTTAGAATTTATGTTCCTCCTCGTTTCAGCAATGTGCTAATTCTGACTCCATTTTCTTGCTTATCTTATTTTTTATTTTTAATTACCAAAAACACCAAAAATATTTCATATTCACATGTTTTATTTTATTTCTTTTAGAATAGAAAAGATCAAAATATTTTCTTAAATAAGTTTAATTTCTAAACAAAAACAAAAACAAGTCCATTTCAATATTCAATATGGTTGTAATAGTTAATTAGATTTAATTTTCTTGCAAAAATCCCCATTTGTAAATTTGTAGACCCCTCCACTATTGATGTAAGAGCTTAGTATTTTTACTTTCCGCAATTTAATGCTTTATATATAAATGCTAGTGATTAGGGTTTGTATGGAAAGATGAAACCAATGCTTAGAAAACCCTAATGCAAGACAAATCAAGCATGAAAAATATACACTTGTGTTGTACCCCAAAATTTTCCCTCTCATTTCATCAACATTCCTCATCACAAGACTCTTGGAATTCAAGATCCAGCTAGGGTTTGCTCTGCTCAAGACACCTCCTTTCACTATTGACCTAAATTAGGGTTTGAGCTTGCACAAGGATGTTTTGACCCACAATGCCCAAAGTGACTTTCATACTTCATGTTGGACTCACAAGTTTGTCCATACCAAGTTTCAAGCCTTGATTCAAATTTTTGCCCAGTCAATTGGACAGTTGACCTAGAAATCAGCTGTATTGGGGAAAAAGTCAACTGTGGCCAATTGACAGTCATACCTCATGAATTTTGACCCACATCAACATTATTAACTCATATAAACCATTTTATCAAGTTTGGATCACAATTCCACAAGAAATTTGATCAGATCACCAAAAGGGCAAAATGGTCATTTTTAGGGTTTTTACTGTGCAAAGGCAGTTTTTGACTGTTTGACCTAACCAATGGCAAATCAAGATCAACCATGGAATCAAGGACTCAATGACTTTGTTTTGACCTATTCAACAAGTTCAAAAGATCTCAAATGCATAGGATTGACAGATGAATTTTTCAGTCAACTGATAAAAATTTGACTGTACACTGAAAAGTCAAACTTTGACTTTTTGGTCAAAATCAAGTGCCAAGGGTCATTTTTCATCAAGACATGTCAAATTATGAAACTTGTTCATCAAGAAACCCAAAAATGCAAATTAGGGTTTAAAATGGAAAATTTTCATAACTTAGAATTTTTCTAAGTTATAAAATTTACTTATTTTTTCCTAACTTTGTCCCATTTTTTCACCAAGATGAAAATGGATTCAAACAAAACTTGAAACATGAAAGTTGTAGTCCATCACAAAGTCTATAACTTTGATTCACAAAGATTTCTCAAAAGAAGCGTGTATCTCAAGTTTTGATTTTTGGAACAAGGGTACCTAAAACTTTTAACTTAGAGAAATTTTGCCCTAGTTTAGGCAGGATTTTGACCCATCTTCTTGGCCATTTTTCACATAGTTCCACTTGGAGTTTCAAGTTGCATTTCAAAGATGGATTATAGTACATGTTGCAAGCTTTCCAAATTGTCCAAGAACTCCTCAAACAGCTTTGTGGTTAGGGAGAATCAAATGCTTGAAGTTGGTAATAACTCACTTTGATCCATGGCCAATACATGTTCATACCAAGTTGCAAATCTGACCAAGATAGCTTAGTACATGATTACAGGCCTATAAACCAATTTACACTCCAAAATTGAATGCAAATACATTGGATATTAGCATTGTTCTGATCAAGAGAGCTTTGTACAATGAACATTGCCATTTTAAGCATAAAGGCCACACTTCCATTTTCATAAAGGGCACTTTATGTCAAATTGCTTTTCTTGAGCCTTGGACTTTCTTCCTTTGCAGAAAACAAGCTCCACAATCTCAGGAATAATACAAGAAGTTGGTGCATGCTTGGAGATATCCTGTATAGGCCTATCACACTTCACTTCCAACTTTGCTTTCAAAACATGTCAAAGGGCCAAAAGCTTGTATCTCCAATATCTGATGAAACCAACAAGAACAAAGTTGTCAAACAAGTTTCTCAGATCCTCACAAGTCAGAAGCACGAGCCTTTCACCCCTAAAGCACCCTCATACTCCAAAACCCCATTTTTCTGCAAAATAGGGCAAGCCCTGCAGAATCACCTCCATCTCCACTTTCCCTCGTGCGTTTTACCTCAAATTTGTTCCAATACCTTCCATTCAACTCACCTAAACTATTCCAGACCTCTATTGCCAGCTGTAACACCATTAACACACATTGGCATTTTTGTTTGGAAGCTTTGCAGGTTGAGTTCTGTAGCACGATTCAGGCTACTTCAAAACAAGCCAAGCATTGGGAAAGCTTCATTGGACCTCAGGCAAGCTCAAAAGAACCTCAAGTACTCTTGGAAGTTGTTGCATTGTCCAGCTCGAAGTCAACTGAAACAGGTATTTCATGAACTTCTATCTCTCTATTTAGGAATAGTTATACGTAGGTTTGTGAATGAAAGATGTTCTATTCATAGCCTTGAAACCATACATGTGCTTAGTTTTCATTTATATTAATCGTGCTAGGAGAATTTTGTTCATGAACTTTCTAAAAAAACTAGGTTAAGAATTAGGGCCAGAGAAATTCTCTCTGGTCTTTGGGAGTTAGCTTAAGTTTTTTATATGGTTAGATTCGTTGTTTGATGCTCTACAAGTTTCATGTTATGAGTTTTGTCAAAAAAGCAAGGAATCAAGAGATAACATTCTGTGTGCAAAGCGTGCGTTTTGGTTTGAACTGAGGAAGAAGATGAAGTTGATTGGGCTGGGCCTGGTTGTTTTTACTTCTAACACCTGCCTTTTCAGTTTACACCCCCTGGCCCATTTCTTTGTATATTTGTCATTTTTGTATTTTTATTTTTATTCTGACTTTATTATTTTATGTCCAAATATAAAAAAGGCCAAAAAATATTTTAATATTATTTTTATATTTATTTGATATTTATTTTTATTTTACTAGTATAAAAATGTTTAAATACTTTATATTCTTTTATTAAAACTTAAGAAAATAATGCAAAAATATGTTTTATTTTCATTTATTATTTTTATTCACATTTGAAAATATTTTCTTGAAATATATACATTTTTGTAAATAATTTATTTTATTTTTATACACACTTAATATATTTAATACATATATATACATATATAATATATTTTATTAAATAATAAGAACAAAAAAACACAAAATTAATACATTTTTATTTTTATTAATATTTTATACTAAAAATGCCTTTTTTTTCAATATACTTTTCTTTTTTGTACAAATTAATACATTATTGTATATAAATAATAAATAATACTATTTATTTAAGAAATTAGGGTTTTGCCCTAAAAAAACAAAATAATTGAAATTAACTTTTTATTTATTTACATTTCACATTAAAAATACTTTTTACATATATAAAAACTTTTTTTGTATAATACATTTTATTTAATATTTATTTATTGTATTTATTTAAATATTGTACATTTAAATATTATGCCTTGTACTTTCAATTTGGTTGTAATAATTTAGGATTTAATTTCTTGCAAAATAATCCCCAATTCAAATTTGTACCCCCCTCCCTATATCATGTTGTAATAGTGTAGAATTTAAATTCTCGCACCTTTAAGCTTTCAATTATGCCATGATTAGACCTAGGGTTTGTATGCAAAATCAAATTAACAAATAGCTTGACCTAATCCAAGATAACAATGCATGAAAACAAACACAATGCACACTTGCACCCCTAGGGTTACAATCCACTTGTTGCCTTCAAAAATAGGCCATGGTATGTATGTAAGGTACTTTGGCAAAACAAAAATAAAACAAAAGATCATAGTCCCTCGATGACGCTATTTGAAGTTGCCTAAACAAAATGATCAAGTCCCTCAAGAAAATTGCCAAAAATACTTGACACTATTGCTATCATGGTTTATATGATGACCCGTGCCTGTCCCGTTAACATCCTAACACAAGGTTGTTCACCAAATACAATGGTGAAACAACACTGTTAAAAGGGTTAAAAACATAAGAAAGATCTTTGAGTAAAATAGGGTAGATAACTCTTAGTTACTTGATCAAAACTTGCAAAAACATCCTTGCTATCTTCAAAACACACTTCACCACACAATTTCAAAACCCTACTTTCAAACATTGAAAACTTTTCAAAAGACAAAAACACCTTTGTACACATTCAAACAAGAATCATTACAAAGGTTGCCATAACGATAGCCTCTTTTCAAAACATCTTTCAAAACCACACACAAAGCACCATTTTAAACAATTGAAGAGCACCATTTCAAACAATTGAAAAGCAAAGCAAGTGATCTAAGCAAGTAACTAAGAGCCCATGGATAACCATGGATAGAAAGGGTGCTAATACCTTCCCTTTCTATAATCTACTCCCCGAACCCAAGAAAACATCTCAAAGGTCTTTCCTGTGCTTTTTGACCTTTCCTTAGGATAAAATAAAAAGTCGGTGGCGACTCTTGCTAAACCGAAACATTTGCGAACACAAACGCAAAATCCCGAGTCAGTTCTCCCACCGTATCACAGAACTGGAGACTCTGCTGGGGAATACTTTAAAAGTGGAGTAACCTTAGGGCTTAGATCACCCTTTGCATGATTATATTGTTTGCCTTGATTGCTTTACATTTGGTTCTCTTGTTTGGGCTTGAAATCCTCCACCCGGATTTGGGAAACATTCATAGGTAAATAGCAATACGTTGTGGAAACTGTGCATGGTATACCGACATGGTTGAAGCAATAGCTATATTAGTGCGACATATTTGTGAGTACCGGTAGCCTTTGCATCAATCAAAGAGAATACAGGACCGCTGAGTGATGTCATGAAGCACTAATGAACTCTTAGAACCTTACTTGACCATCTTGGCCTTTTATTAGGGGTAGTGAGATGACCAGCTTTGGTGTAGTCCGAAGTTGGTAGATACTCGATACTACACTCATTGAGGGTTGTTTTCTTGGAATATTTTGGTCGCTAGTTAAGTGGCTAAACCAAAACAATGAACATAGAAAACAATCTCGTGATATTGAGCTCCTTAGAACCCGATTACTATTTATAGGACAGGTTTTAAGCCAACTAAACTCAAGAGGGTACTTACCTATGAAACCTCATGCAAGCCTGAAACTAGGGTTTTGCGTGACTTGCTTGTACATGTGCTTGTGCGTACATCATGAACATCATAAAGCATCATATGCATCCACTAACCATTTCAAGGGTTTGGATCTTCATCTTTGTTCTTGTCTTGTAGGTCATGGAATCTCTTCGCAGGAAAACAATTCAAGTCAACCTCGTGAGAATCCCTCCTCAAATCAAGGAGCTTACTTCTAGGATTCCAGAGAATTATCTCTTCAGTGAAAGACATGGTAGACTCCTCAACTTGGTCAACACCAACATTGAAGAAGACATGGTGAAAGTCCTCTTCCAGTTCTTTGACCCCCTACACCACTGTTTCACATTCCCTGATTACCAGTTGGTGCCTACTTTAGAGGAATTTTCTCAACTCTTGAGAATTCCTATTCTTAATAAACTACCCTACAACGGTACGGGAAAAGAACAAAATCCTGAAGATGTTGCCCGAGCCTTACATTTGCAACCATCTGACAACAAGGCACATTGGGAAACCAGAAGTGGTGTCAAGGGTTTCTTGGAAAAGTTTCTACTTGAGAAGGCACAAGACTGTTGTAATTCTCTTGATCTACAAGCCTTTGAAGAGATTGTGGCACTCCTTATCTATGGGTTGGTCTTGTTCCCAAACCCTGATCAGCTTATAGATGTGAATGCTGTCAAGATTTTCATATCCAGGAATCCTATACCCACCTTGCTTGGGGACATCCTACACTCATTTTACACACGAACAATGAGGAAAAGAGGTGTTCTCATGTGTTGTACTCCTCTCTTAGCAAGGTGGTTTATTTCTCACCTTCCACAACCAGTTCTGAAGAATGAGCAGGGTTTAAGATGGTCACAATGATTGATGACCCTTACACATTCCGGTGTACATTGGTGTTCTCGGTCCAGAGAAAATGTCATCATCATTGATCGTTGTGGAGAATTTCCTAATTTCCCACTACTTGGCATTAGGGGAGGCATTACCTACAACCATTGTTTAGCTCTAAGACAGTTTGGATATGCTCGGAGGGATGGCCCTCATGACATGCTGACTCCTAACCTAGTTTTTGACTTCGACAACGATGCGCAAGGACTTCGACAAAGGTTCATTAGAGCTTGGAGGATGCCCAACAAGGTGGATAGTAAGACACTGGGGCACAAGAATTCCATCCCCCTTGAGCCTTATCTCAAGTGGGTACGAACCCGCGCCCAGAATCTTATGATGCCATACCCTCACATTCTCCCCGTGATCAAAGATCCTGTTATGGAAGGAGAGGTTCCATACACCATCCTACATCCAGACATGCCAACATCATGGGAAGAAATGCAAAAGAGTTGGATCCAACTCAAGGAAGAGCGGAATACTTTTGAAGCCAGCTTCTATGCCAGTGAGAAGAAGGTTTTAGAGCTTACCCGCCGACTTCATGAAGAGGAAACCCTCAACACTTACATCGCACCAAAGAGGATGCGCAATGTCTTTTTACATTAAGAATTTTGTAATATTTTGCCCATGGGGCACTTATGTACTAACAATTTCTTCTTAATATGACGTGCGTTCTTTTTGTTTGCAACAAATTTGTATTTCTAAATCCTTGAATGTATTACATGAATAACATACCATTCATCATACGCATAAACAGGTCTTCACACCAGGTTTCCTTATCTTTCTGCTGTTTATTTCAGCAAGATGGATTTGGAGCAGACGGTAAAGGATCTGCAGGCATAAAACTCACAATTCCAGCAGCTCCTCATGACCTTGGCAAAGGGTCAAGATGACCTTAAAGCTCTGTTGGAGAAGAATAAAGAGAAAAAGAAAAAGATACCTGGAGTAGCCACTTTTGGAAGAAGGTTTGAAAGCAATGCCAGAAAGGTTCTTGAGTTCCCCCCAACGTCTGACGAAGGGGCCGGTAAAGGGAAAGGGACTGTTGTACCTTCTGAATCTGAGGTTGAAGAGGAGGAAGAGGAAGAAGATGAAGACTACTCCGAATAACAGTATCCTCCAGTGGACGATAAATATAAGAATCTTGAAGATAGACTGGCAGCCATGGTGTTGCAGAGGGTACCCGGTTTGGATTTTGAAGAACTAGGGCTGGTAGTTGGGATTGTTATCCCTCCCAAGTTCAAGGTTCCAACATTCGCCAAGTACGACGGTCTGTCTTGCCCAAAGATGCACCTGAGATCGTATGTCAGAAAAATCCAACCCCACTCATCTGATAAAGACCTCTGGGTACACTTTTTCCAAGACAGTTTGTCTGGCACGCAGTTGGATTGGTTCTATTAACTCGAGAGATCAGAGGTTCACAATTGGGAAGACTTAGCTTCCGCTTTTTATCGTCAATATCAATACAATGCTGATTTGGCGCCCACTCGTACTCAGTTACAAAGTATGGGGATGGCTTCCAATGAAGGATTTAAAGAGTACGCACAGAAGTGGCGTGATCTGGCTCGGAGGGTGCAGCCACCGTTGTCAGATAGGGGGTTAGTTGACATGTTTCTGGGGACCCTGTTTGGCCCCTTCTTCAATCATCTAATCGGGAGTTCTTCCGCGGGATTCACTGAATTAATTTTTACCGGCGAAAGGGTCGAGGCCGGTATTAAAAGTGGAAAGATTCAAAAGGATGCTTCCGCATCCACAGCTGTTAAGAAACCCTTCCCAGCTAAGAAGGAAGCATCTGCTGTGTATTCTTAGAAGGGTCAGGGAAGAATCGAGCGTCGGCCAACTGTAGGGGATGTGATGATTCAAAATTCTTCAAATGATCAACCTCGCGGCAATCAGTTGAGACCTAATCAACAACGGGTAGAAAGGCCACAACGACAGTTCACCCGAATCAACATGACGCCCGCTCAGGTACTCCCTCATTTGTTGAAGCTGAATCTTACCGGTTTGAAGGAAGCGCCAAAGAACCCTAACACCTCCTCTCCATACTACCACTCCAATGCCAAATGTGCTTACCATTCCGACAGTGTTGGGAACGATACCAATAATTGATGCCAAAGAAGTAGAATTCGATGCGCCTGAGAAGCCCAATGTGATATCTGCTCTGATGCCCAAGCACTGCCATAATATTCATGTTGTTATGGAGGACCTTCATGTTACTGATGTTGTTGACCTGTTGAGGCTGTTACTTGTGATTAAAGAGAATTTGATGAGAGCCGTGATCTTTCCTGGTTGTGGTAAAGAATGCTATTTTTGTTTGAACATACGAGGTTATTGCCCCATGTTGAAATCAGGTGTCCAACGCCTGATGGATACCCAAGAGATACTTTTCCAGAAAACCCCTGTTGATACCTTCAATCCTGTTACCCCTGTTACTTTTACTACTTCAACCAATGATATTGCAATCATAACCATTTCTGACAATCCTCCCAAGGCTTGCAAAAGGTCTGTTAGGATTACATCCAACTCTAAATGTGTACCTTTAAAGATCACCATGCCGGGACCTGTCCCGTACCAATCCAACAAAACGATAACATGGAACTATGGAGGAGAAATCTTCTATCATGGTATCAAACAAATTGAGGCAGTCCAAGAAAATTCTGAATAAGAAAACCATGATATAGGGAACATTGCGGGTACAAGAAAGATAACCCGCAGCGGCCGAATCTTTTCTCCAGAGATTGCTCCCCCTCGAGCAGTTTTCGGACCCTTGAAAGCTTCTGTACCTGTTGGGTCATCTGTGCAAGGCCCAATGATTGAAGAATTGGATACTCCTGAAGTAAGACCATCTGCTGATACTACCAACAAGGGTAAGGGGATACTAGAAGTTCCTGTCAGGACAAAGGCTCATGTTGTGGTTATCCCCGAAACCACTCAGAAAGAAATGAATGAAATCTTGAAAATAATCAGAAAAAGTGACTACGATGTCGTGGAACAGCTAGGGCAGACCCCTTCTAAGATTTCAATGTTGGCTCTTCTGCTCTGTTCTGAGGCCCATGCTAAGGCCCTAATCAAATTCTTGAAGACGGCACATGTACCCCAAGAGACTTCGGCTGACCAGTTTCAGGAGTGTGTGGCCAGTCTTACTGCTGATAATGGCCTAGGCTTTTCCGATGCTGACTTAACCCCCAAAGGAAGGAAACACAACGACGCGCTACATGTCTCAGTTAAATGCCAGGGAACCACCCTCGCTCATGTCTTAGTTGATACCGGTTCTTCCTTAAACGTGTTGCCGAAGAAAGCCTTAGACCGTTTGGACTGCGAAGGATTGACCCTCAAACCTAGTAACATTGTTGTTAGGGCTTTTGATGGTTCCAAAAGAATGGTTCATGGAGAGGTTGATATTCCTATCAAAGTAGGCACAGAAGTCTTCAACTCCACCTTTTATGTGATGGACATTCGTCCGTCATATTCTTGTTTGTTAGGGAGACCGTGGATCCATTATGTCGGGGCAGTTACCTCCTCTTTGCACCAAATGATGAAATATCCTGTTAAGGGTAAGATTATAACAGTGCACGGCGAGGAAGAGTACATGATAAGTCATCTCAATTCCTTCCTCTATGTGGAGTTGGATGGCGAGTTCATCGAAACTCCTTTCCAACATTTTGAGGAAGTTTCCCCTGAGGTAGCAGTTGCGAAGATAATGGTTAAGGTGTCTGTCGTTCCCAAGCATGTATCTAGGATGGCATCTCTCAAGGACGCAGAGGTTATAGTTAAAGAAGGGAAGAGTACAGTATGGGGGCAATTTCCTGATTTTCCCCATAAGACGGACAAGTTTGGGTTAGGGTTCACTGTTGCAGGACAAAAGGCTATGCGCCGCTCCAAGGTTGGAAGACCACCCGTCAAGATCTCTCACCATGGAATCAATGTTGTAGAAGATGAAGATGAAGAGAGCCACTTTGAATATTGGATCTTTACGACCGTCGAAGGGGGTTTGAGCAACTGGGAAGCAAAGGATTTTGTTCCCATCACCTTTATCAACCAGTAATTTTATCTTTGAACAATTTCCCATTTATGGTCTGTAATAACTAAAACAATTCTCACACTATTTTCACCTCATGCCTTTGCCCGGGGCATGTAGGTCCATTTGTAAGGGCTTGATCTTCTTCATTATCATATGCCATGTTTTAATGAATCATTGGACGTTTTTCATCTATAAACTGCTGTGTTCATTTTTCTTTCCTTTTGCATTTTTGTTTGTTTTAAGGATGGCTATCACTTACACACACCCACACTCACAAATGCAGGTACCCATCCACTCCGAATTCCATGGGTGACTATTCTGTTTTAGCCTTCGATAACTCTGAAGACTTGGTCAATCATGCTGAGTACGAAGTTGACGAAGACTGTGAAGTGCCAGGAGAATTAGCTAGACTTTTACAACAAGAAGAGAGGGCCATTCTGCCTCATGAAGAGTTGCTAGAAACCATCAACTTAGGGACAGAGGAAGACAGGAAAGAAGTAAAAGTGGGTGCCAACCTTGAACCAAGTGTCAAGGAGCGCTTAGTGCAGTTGTTGAACGAATATGTTGAAATCTTCGCCTGGTCTTATGAAGACATGCCAGGGTTAGACACATTGCCATTTTTGTTTGGAAGCTTTGCAGGTTGAGTTCTGTAGCACGATTCAGGATACTTCAAAACAAGCCAAGCATTGGGAAAGCTTCATTGGACCTCAAGCAAGCTCAAAAGAACCTCAAGCACTCTTGGAAGTTGCTGCATTGTCCAGCTCGAAGTCAACTGAAACAGGTATTTCATGAACTTCTATCTCTCTATTTAGGAATAGTTAGACTTAGGTTTGTGAATGAAAGATGTTGTATTCATAGCCCTGAAACCATACATGTGCTTAGTTTTCATTTATATTAATCGTGCTAGGAGAATTTTGTTCATGAACTTTCTGAAAAAACTAGGTTAAGAATTAGGGCCAGAGAAATTCTCTCTGGTCTTTGAGAGTTAGCTTAAGTTTTTTATATGGTTAGATTTGTTGTTTGATGCTCTACAAGTTTCATGTTATGAGTTTTGTCAAAAAAGCAAGGAATCAGGAGATAGCATTCTGTGTACAAAGCACGCGTTTTGGTTTGAACTGAGGAAGAAGATGAAGTTGATTGCGCTGGGCCTGGTTGTTTTTACTTCAAACACCTGCCTTTTCAGTTTACACCCCCTGGCCCATTTCTTTGTATATTTGTCATTTTTGTATTTTTATTTTTATTCTGACTTTATTATTTTATGTCCAAATATAAAAAAGGCCAAAAAATTATTTTTATATTATTTTTATATTTATTTGATATTTATTTTTATTTTACTAGTATAAAAATGTTTAAATACTTTATATTCTTTTATTAAAACTTAAGAAAATAATGCAAAAATATGTTTTATTTTCATTTATTATTTTTATTCACATTTGAAAATATTTTCTTGAAATATATACATATTTGTAAATAATTTATTTTATTTTTATACACACTTAATATATTTAATACATATATATACATATATAATATATTTTATTAAATAATAAGAACAAAAAAACAAAAAATTAATACATTTTTATTTTTATTAATATTTTATACTAAAAATGCCTTTTTTTCATTATACTTTTATTTTTTGTACAAATTAATACATTATTGTATATAAATAATAAATAATACTATTTATTTAAGAAAAAACAAAATAATTGAAATTAACTTTTTATTTATTTACATTTCACATTAAAAATACTTTTTACATATATAAAAACTTTTTTTGCATAATACATTTTATTTAATATTTATTTATTGTATTTATTTAAATATTGTACATTTAAATATTATGCCTTGTACTTTCAATTTGGTTGTAATAATTTAGGATTTAATTTCTTGTAAAATAATCCCCAATTCAAATTTGTACCCCCCTCCCTATATCATGTTGTAATAGTGTAGAATTTAAATTCTCGCACCTTTAAGCTTTCAATTATGCCATGATTAGACCTAGGGTTTGTATGCAAAATCAAATTAACAAATAGCTTGACCTAATCCAAGATGACAATGCATGAAAACAAACACAATGCACACTTGCACCCCTAGGGTTACAATCCACTTGTTGCCTTCAAAAATGGGCCATGGTATGCATGTCAAGTACTTTGGCAAAACAAAAACAAAACAAAAGATCATAGTCCCTCGATGATGCTATCTGAAGTTGCCTAAACAAAATGATCAAGTCCCTCAAGAAAATTGCCAAAAATACTTGACACTATTGCTATCATGGTCTATATGATGACCCGCGCCTGTCCCGTTAACATCCTAACACAAGGTTGTTCACCAAATACAATGGTGAAACAACACTATTAAAAGGGTTAAAACATAATAAAGATCTTTGAGTAAAATAGGGTAGATAACTCTTAGTTACTTGATCAAAACTTGCAAAAACATCCTTGCTATCTTCAAAACACACTTCACCACACAATTTCAAAACCCTACTTTCAAACATTGAAAACTTTTCAAAAGACAAAAACACCTTTGTATACATTCAAACAAGAATCATTACAAAGGTTGCCATAACGATGGCCTCTTTTCAAAACATCTTTCAAAACCACACACAAAGCACCATTTCAAACAATTGAAGAGCACCATTTCAAACAATTGAAAAGCAAAGCAAGTGATCTAAGCAAGTAACTAAGAGCCCATGGATAACCATGGATAGAAAGGGTGCTAATACCTTCACTTTCTATAATCTACTCCCCGAACCCAAGAAAACATCTCAAAGGTCTTTCCTGTGCTTTTTGATTCCTTAGGATAAAATAAAAAGTCGATGGTGACTCTTGGTAAACCGAAACATTTGCGAACACAAACGCAAAATCCTGAGTCAGTTCTCCCACCGTATCACAACTTGCACACTTTGTGCCTCTAGGGTTAACTCCACTTGTTGCCTTGAGAAATAAATGGTCATGATACGCATGTAAGACGTCTTAGCAAAAACAAACAAAATACAAGATCATAGTCCCTCGATGACGCTACGAGTGTTGCCTTACGAATGATCTTAGTCCCTTAAAGAAAATGCTAAGATATCTTACAACATTTCTATTCATGACTATACGATGACCCTTGCCCGTCCCTTTTACATCCAAAGACAGGGTTTCTTACCGAACCAATGGTAAGATAACAATGTCAAATAAAAGAGGAAATAAACATGAAAGACTTTTGAGTAGGTAGATTGTTCCTAATTACTTGCTCCATTTCAAAACAAAAGTATCCTTGCTATTTTCAAAACAAACACCAACACTTTAAAAACATATTTCAAACTTGAAACATTTTCAAAAGCTCAATACTTTGTATACGTTCTTACGAACGAGAACTATTACAAAGTTTGCCTAAACGATGGCGCCTTTTCCAAATACTTTCAAAAACCACACAAAGCACATTTTCAAACAAAAGCAAGTGATCTAGCAAGTAACTAAGAGCCCATGGAAAACCATGGTGAAAAGGGTGCTAATACCTTCCCTTTTCATAATCTACCCCCCGAAATTAAAAAAATAATCTCAAAGGTCTTTCCTGTGCTTTTTCACCTTTCCTTTTGGATAAAAGAAAAGTCGGTCGTGACTCTTGCTAACCGCAACATTTGCGATCAAACTCAAAACAACCAAGTCAGTTGTCCCATCGTATGACAGAACTGGCGACTCTGCTGGGGAGTTTTTAAAATTGGGGTTACCTTAGGGTTAGATCACATTTACTTTATTTCATTGATTGACTTGTATGCTTTACATTATGGTTCTTTGTTTGGGTTTGAATCCTCTACCCGAATTTGGGATGCCTTATAGGTAAGTAGCAATACATTATGGAAACTGTGCGGGGTATACCGACACAGTCTAAGCAATAGCTATGTTAGTGCGACATATTTGTGGGTACCGGTAGCCCTTGAGTAGTCAAGGAGTATACGGAGCCGCTGAGTGATGTCATGAAAAACTAATGAACTTTTAGAACCTTTACTTGATCAACTTGGCCTTTAGGACGTAGTGAGATGACCGACTTTTGGTGCAGTCCGAAGTTGGTAGATACTCGATACTACACTCATTGAGGTTTGGTTTTTTGGGATATTTCGGTCGCCATTAAAGAGGCTTGCACTGAAGCAATTCCTAAGGAAACAAATCAGTGATATTGAGCTCCTTAGAACCTGGTTACTATTACTAGGACAAGTGTGAGTCAACTAAACTTCAAGAGGGTACTTACCTATGAGACTCCATGCAAGCCTAAACCTAAGGACTTGTTTATTTTGTTTGTATATATTTACTTGTACATAACATCATAAACATCATAACATCATACTCATATTCACTAACCATTTCAAGGATCTTGGGATTTATCTTTGTTCTATTTTGTAGGACATGGATTCTATTCGCAGGAAAAGCATTCAAATCAATCTCGTAAGAATCCCTCCTCAACTCAAAGAGTTAGCATCAAGGGTTCCTGAGAATTCTCCATTTACCGAAAGACATGGTCGCCTCCTAAGCTTGGTTACCTCTAACACTGATGAGGACATGATGAAGGTGCTCTTCCAATTCTTTGATCCTCTACACCATTGCTTCACATTTCCCGATTATCAACTTGTGCCAACTTTGGAAAAATTTTCCCAACTCTTGAGGATTCCCATTCTCAATCAACTACCTTTCAACGGTACAGAAAGAGGTCCAATGCTAGAAGAGCTTGCTCAAGCCTTACACTTGCAACCATCTGATGTCACAACTAATTGGGAAACAAGGAGTGGTGTCAAAGGTTTCCTAGCCAAGTTCTTGTTTGAGAAAGCTCAAGATTGTTGGAACTCCTTGGACTTACAAGCTTTTGAGGAATTTGTGGCTCTCCTCATATATGGGATGGTTTTGTTTCCAAAACCTGACCAACTCATAGATGTAAACGCTATCAAAATATTCATGTCTCGTAACCCGGTGCCTACTTTGCTAGGAGACATCCTACATTCTTTTTACTCTCACACTATGAGGAAACGAGGTATCCTCATGTGTTGTACTCCTCTCTTGGCAAGATGGTTTATTCCGCATCTTCCCTAATCTGTGTTGAAGAATGAGCAAGGTTCATGGTGGTCCCATAGGTTGATGACGCCCATACATTCAGATATTCAATGGTGTTCCCGCTCTTTAGAGAATGTTACTATCGTTGACCGTTGTGGAGAATTCCCTAATGTCCCTTTGCTTAGCATTAGAGGAGGTATCACTTACAACCCCTGCTTAGCCCTACGACAGTTTGGTTACGCTCGGAGGGATGGTCCCCATGATATGCTTATCCAAGGAGTGGTATTTGACTATGAGAATGACGATAAAGGTTACCGCCAGAGGTTTATCCGATCTTGGAGGATGTTTAACAATGTGGATAACAAGACGTTAGGACACAAGAACTCCATTCTCCTCAAGCCTTACCTTAAATGGGTGCAAGCTCGTGCTCAAAAACTTGTGATGCCTTATCCTTCCATCTTACCAGTCATCATGGAGCATGTGGTTGAAGGAGATGTTCCATACACTATCCTCCATCCCGACATGCCTACCTCTCTCGAAGACTTACAAAAGGGTTGGATCCAGCTGAAGGAAGAACGAGATACTTTCGAGGCTCAATTCTATGCTAGTGAAAGTAGGATCTTGGAACTTATGAAACAACTACAAGAAGAGCAAAGTGTGAACGCCTATCTCGCACCAAAGAGGATGCGTTCAGTCTTTCTATCTTAGAAAATTATTTGTAAGCCCAAGAGGCATGGTGTAATCTCTTTTGTTTTGTTTAATGAATTAACGTTTGTCCATTTTTTTTTGTCTATACAAATTTAAATCTCATTAATCCTTGAAATCATTTGCACGTACATATTCCATGCATCATAACAGGCTAGGTTTTCGCATAATAGGTTTTCTTATCTTTTTGTTGTTTATACAAGCAAGATGGATCTAGAGAAAACTGTGAAGGATCTCCAAGCCCAGAATTCTCAGTTTCAGGAAACTCTACTCGCCCTAGCCATGGGGCATCAAGATATGATGGCTTTGCTGGAAAGAAGAAGCCCAAGAAGAAAGATCTACTCAACATGGGTAGAAGGTTCAAGGAGACAGCCCGTCAAATCCCAGTAGATTCATCTGAAGAGGATGAGAACGAGATTAGTGAGGTCAAGAGTACTCAGGTTGACTGTATCAATGATCAAGTACCTGATGATGATTATTTCAATGAGTAATATCCACCCGCTGATATCAAATACAAGCAGTTAGAAGATAGATTGAAAGCTGTTGAAATCCAGGTCATCCCCGGTTTAGATTTTGATGATTTGGGTTTGATCTCTGGGGTAGTCATCCCCACAAATTCAAAATACCATTCTTTGTATAGTACGATGGATTTTCTTGTCCAAAACTCCATTTGAAATCTTATGTGTGCAAAATACAGCCGCACACCTCTGATAAGAAGCTCTGGGTTCACTTTTTCCAAGAAAGCTTAGTTGGAACGCATCTTGAATGGTTTTATCAGTTAGATGGTTCTCGTATCAATACTTGGGAGGATTTAGCTACTTCCTTCTACCATCAGTATCAGTACAACACCGACTTGTTAGAACAAAGTTTGAATCTACTACCCTAAGTTAAAGTTTTGATGATAACAAAATGCAAGATTAAATAAATTGTATAATTCATATGAGGCATATATGCTACCTAAAAATTATATTGTGCATTTACAGAAACTCTGATGGATATCAGCATAAGAATGTCAACATCAGCATCAGAAGATGAAATATCATATGCCAGCATCAGAAGATCAAAGCATGTGCTTACGCTGAAGCTTGATGAACAGATATGCGCTTAACATACTCTAAACTCTGATCAAGACCAAAACAATATCATCAGCACCTAGAAGCGTCAGAATAAGCCAAAGCCAATAACATGCTGAATTGACAAACGGTACTGTGCACTCAAGACACTTTATTACCAACGGCTTTATTCCAAGACAAAGATCTTCTCAATATGGAAAGAACGTAATGGGAATTGAAATGGATTAATTGAATACAACGTATCTTTTCCAAGGCTATATAAACAAGTCAGTGAGAAATGAATTGGCTAATGCTCTACAACTCTTTACACGCCTAAAGAAAATCATCTTCATCCTCACTCATACAACTTGTTATATCTCTCAAATTTCTTACTCTATAGTTATAGCATCCTAGTTTCACATAAGCTTAATTTGTGTATTATCACAGTTGTGATATAAAGTTTTTGTAGAAAACATTCAACACACATGTATTCATTTATCTGTAAGAAAGAATTTCCTTGAGAAACCGGTCTGTGGTTTAGACTCAAGAAGGCTTTAGCAGTTGTTAAAGCAGTTGTAATATTCAGTTGAATATAGTGGATTAAGACCTCGTTGGAGAGAGGCGAAATCACCTTGACGGGTGGACTGGAGTAGTTTGAGATCAAACGAACCAGGATAAAAATAACGTGTTGTCTGCATTTGATTCCAAGTTTTACAATTCAACCCCCCTTCTTGTGTTTTTCACTTCTTCAATTGGCATCAGAGCGCCTGGTTCTGAGCTAAAACACTTAACCATGTCAGTACAAGATCCAATGTCAGAAAAACACAATGGCAGGAACATATCAACACACCAGCAATGACAACAATGAAGATAGAGACAGATTCAGCGGCAAACCTCCAGTCTTTGATGGAGAGAATTTTGATTACTGGAAAGACAGAGTTGAAAGCTTTTTTCTGGCACATGATGCTGATCTGTGGGACATGGTGACAGATGGATACACGCACCCAGTGAATGCAAGTGGTCAGAAGATTGACAGGAAGGCAATGTCTGATCAACAAAAGCGTGACTTCAAAAATCACCACAAGGCCAGAACTATTCTTCTCAGCGCCATCTCTTACGCTGAATATGAAAAGATATCTAACAGAGACACTGCAAAGAGTATGTTTGACTCTCTCAGAATGACGCATGAAGGCAACATTCAGGTCAAAGAAACTAAAGCTCTTGTGCTCATTCAGAAGTATGAGGCCTTCAAAATGGAAGAAAGTGAATCAATTGAAACGATGTTCTCAAGATTTCAAATTCTGGTGGCTGGTCTCAAAGTTCTGGACAAAGGGTATTCTACTGCTGATCATGTCAAGAAGATCATCAGAAGCTTGCCAAAATAGTGGAGGCCAATGGTTACAACGCTGAAGCTAGCTAAAGATCTCAACAAAATCTCTCTGGAGGAACTTATCAGCTCCATCAGAAGTCATGAGATAGAGCTAGAAGCTGATGAACCTCAGAAGCAAGGTAAGCCTTTAGCTTTGAAATCTAACAGAAAATCTGACTCCAAAGTTTTGTAGGCTGTTGAAGAAACCTCTGATGGGTCCTCATCAGAAGAAGACGAACTTTCCCTCCTCTCCAGAAGAGTGAACCAACTATGGAAGCAGAGGCAAAGAAAGTTCAGGAATACAAGAAGATCCGATCAGAATGAGTCCTCCTCCAGAAACAGAAGGTCAGACTCCTCCTCTGGATACAGAAGATCTGAAGGCTCTTCAGGAAGCAGAAAGCCAAATACCAAGGATATCATCTGCTATGAATGCAACGAGCAAGGACACTACAAGGGTGACTGTCCAAAGCTTCAGAGGGAAAAGCCCAAAAAGAAGTTTGGAAGGGAAAAGAAGAAGAGTCTCATGGCTACATGGGATGACTCTGACTCATCTGAAGCTGACTCAGAATCAGATGATGAGAGAGCAAACATAGCTCTCATGGCTAACATATCAGAAGACAGTGAAGCTTCTGAATCAGACTCTGAATCAGACACCGAAGAGGTATTCCCTGACTTTGCAATTAATTTTACTAAGGCTGAAGTTGCTGAAATCCTTAACGAAATTCTGGAAAGATATCAGCATATCAGAGTTAAATTCAGAAACCTGAAAAGGAATCTTGATTCTGACTCTGATAAAACTGAGAGTCTCAAATTGGAAAATTCTGAGTTGAAAAATAAAATTTCAAAATTAGAAAATCTCTTACAAAACTCTCAGAAGGAAACAATTTCTGAAACTCCCAGCAGCACTGATGAGATCATCAAGGAGTATGATCACAGCTTTCAGAACTTCCTTGCTAAAAGCATAGATAGAAGAAAAATGGCTTCAATGATCTATGGAGTTAGCAGAAACGGCATAAAGGGAATAGGATACCAAGGTAAGGTACCTACACCAAAGAATGCCATGGATCTAATTATTAAACGCACTCCTCTGAATTCACACTTTGTGTATGGTCACACACATGACATTAAATATACTAGTAGTAATTATTCTGTGAAACCAAAATTCAACCAGAGTTTTGGTAAAGCTAACAAATCAGGACCCAAGAAAATATGGGTACCTAAGGATAAAATAATACATGTTGCAGATATCTTTAGCAGCAAATCAGAAACACCAGTCATAGTACCTAGACTCTGGCTGCTCACGACACATGACGGGAAGAAGGCATATGTTCCAAAGCCTGGAACTTAAGCCTGGAGGCCACGTAGGCTTTGGAAGCAATCAGAGGGGAAAGATCATTGGCTCTGGAACAGTAGGTAATGGAAATCTTCCCTCTATAAATAATGTTCTATTAGTAGATGGATTAATGCATAATCTGTTATCCATAAGTCAATTAAGTGATAACGGTTATGATATAATCTTTAATCAAAAATCATGTAAAGCTGTTAGTCAGAAAGATGGGACTATCCTATTTAATGGAAAGAGGAAAAACAACATTTATAAAATCAAACTTTCTGAACTGAAAAGTCAGAATGTAAAGTGTCTTCTGTCTGTTAACAACGAGCAATGGATGTGGCACAGAAGATTGGGGCATGTTAGTATGAGAAGAATATCTCAGATTAACAAACTCAATCTGGTCAGAGGACTTCCTAATCTGAAGTTCAATTCAGATGCTCTGTGTGAAGCATGCCAGAAAGGCAAGTTTGCAAAACCTGCTTTCAAATCTAAAAACGTTGTTTCCACCTCTAAGCCATTAGAACTTCTGCACATTGACTTATTTGGACCAGTTAAAACTGCTTCAGTCAGTGGCAAGAAGTACGGGTTAGTAATCGTAGATGACTATAGCAGATGGACATGGGTAAAGTTCTTAAGACACAAGGACGAGTCACACTCTGTGTTTGTCACCTTCTGTAACCAAGTTCAGAATGAAAAGGATCTTAGAATCGTTAAAGTCAGAAGTGATCATGGTGGAGAATTTGAAAACAAAGATTTTGAGTCATTCTTTAATGACAGAGGCATTCTGCATGATTTCTCTTGTCCTAGAACTCCCCAGCAAAATGGAGTTGTAGAACGAAAGAATAGAACATTGCAAGAAATGGCCAGAACCATGATCAATGAGACAAACGTTGTTAAGATCTTCTGGGCAGAGGCAATAAACACAGCGTGCTACATTCAGAATAGATTCTCCATAAGACCTATTCTGGAAAAGACTCCATATGAATTGTGGAAGAACAGAAAGCCCAACATTTCATATTTTCATCCATTTGGATGTACTTGTTTTATGTTAAATACAAAAAATTATTTGAACAAGTTTGACTCTAAAGCACAGAAGTGTATTATGTTAGGATACTCTGAACGCTCAAGAGGGTACAGAGTATACAATACAGAAACACAAATTGTGGAAGAATCAATCAGTGTTCGTTTTGATGATAAGCTTGACTCTGAAAAGTCAAAGTAGAATGAAGTCTTTGCAGGTATGGAAGTTGAATTCACAGGTTCTGAAGACAAGTCATCAGAAGCTCTCAACAAAGACACTCCTTCAACATCAGAAAGAGGAACTGCGAGGAATCCAGCAACATCTGTTGATCAACCTCAGAAAAGACTACCCAGAAGCAGCATGGATCACCCAGAAGAAACAATCTTAGGAAGAAAGGAAGATCCAATCAGAACAAGAGCCAGCTTCAAAAACTCTGAAGAATCCCTCATGGGACTTGTTTCTCTGATTGAACCTTCTTCAATTGATGAAGCACTTCTGGACAACGACTGGATTCTAGCAATGCAAGAAGAGCTGAATCAATTCACCAGAAATGACGTGTGGGATCTAGTTCCCAGACCAAAACGATTCAACATCATTGGAACAAAATGGGTATTCAGAAACAAACTGAACGAATAAGGTGAAGTCATCAGAAACAAAGCACGACTGGTAGCACAAGGTTATAGTCAGCAAGAGGGGATAGACTATACAGAAACCTTTGCTCCAATCTCCAGGTTAGAATCTATCAGACTTTTAATTTCTTTTGCTGTTAATAAAGGCATCACTCTATATCAGATGGATGTCAAGAGTGCATTCTTAAATGGCTATATAGAAGAAGAGGTTTATGTGCACCAACCCCCTAGTTTTGAAAGTACAAAAAATCCAGAGTATGTTTTCAAACTAAAGAAGTCACTGTATGGTCTGAAACAAGCTCCCAGAGCTTGGTATGAAAGGCTAAGTAACTTTCTGTTAGAAAAGGAATTCACCAGAGGGAAAGTGGACACAACCTTATTCTGTAAGACAGTTAAGAATGACATCTTAGTGTGTCAGATTTATGTTGACGATATTATATTTGGATCTACTAATCCTTCTCTTGGAAGAAAATTTGCTAAGTGTATGCAGGCAGAATTTGAGATGAGCCTCATGGGGGAACTGAAATTCTTTCTGGGAATTCAGATCAATCAAACTCCAGAGGGAACTTACATTCATCAGAGCAAATATGTCAGAGAACTTCTGAAGAAATTTGATCTCTCAGAATGTAAGTCATCAAAGATTCCAATGCATCCCACGTGCATTCTGGAAAGAGAAGAGGTAAGCAAAAAGGTAGAACAGAAGGTCTATAGAGGTATGATTGGTTCTCTTCTTTATCTAACGGCTTCAAGGCCTGATATTTTATTCAGTGTATGCATTTGCGCAAGATTCCAATCAGATCCTAGAGAATCTCACTTAACAGCTGTTAAGCGAATTTTCAAGTATCTGAAAGGTACTACTAATCTGGGTTTATTTTATAGAAAATCTAGTGATTACAGCTTAGTAGGTTACTGTGATGCTGACTTTGCTGGAGACAGAGTAGAGCGTAAAAGTACTTCTGGAAGCTGCCAGTTTCTGGGAGAAAATCTGATCTCTTGGTCCAGCAAAAGGCAATCCACAATTGCGCTATCAACAGCAGAAGCTGAATACATAGCAGCAGCAAGATGCAGCACACAAATGCTATGGATGAAAAGTCAGCTTATAGACTTCCAGATATTTGAGAGTAACATTCCTATACTCTGTGACAACACTTCTGGCGTTTGCTTAAGTAAAAATCCAATTTTGCATTCTAGGGCTAAGCATATAGAAATAAAACATCATTTCATTAGGGACTATATTCAGAAAGGCATTTTAAACTTAAAATTTATTGATACAGACCATCAATGGGCTGATATTTTCACAAAACCACTTTCTGAAGATAGGTTCAACTTAATTCTGAAACATCTCAGCATGAAGCTCTGCCCAGAGTGAAAATGTTTTAATTTTATATATTAACCTTCAGAATTTGTTTTATTTTACTGTGAACTTCTGATCAATCTTCTTTCAGAAATTTAGACATGCAGATTGTATCAGATTCTATCCATAAAGATCTGAGCGTTTCATTTCAAGGATAGATGTGATGTTCACTAAATCAAACAAGTGTCATCCAGTCATCAGCTAATTCCTGAGGCAGAACACGTGTGCATGCTTCTGAGAAGGCAAAGCGCTGATTGGATACATTGAGACACATGTCATGGGTAACCGTTCCAAATATCTTTCTAAATCCCCTAAAATCAGCCAACATTAAATGCGAGTAATCATGATTTAATTCTCTCTCTTAAAACGTTTATGTTTTCAAAACATTTTTTTGAAACCTATTTAAACGCCTTAACATCATTCGGTCACTTTTTACCGTCACTTACAATCTTCAAAATATTTCTGTGTTCTTACTGTGTGTTCATCTTTTTTCTCAAAGAAACCCTTTTCAAGATTTTTCTCAAAAACCCTTGTGTGAACATGGCATCCTCTAGCACTCCATCTGCAGGTTCCCAGCAAGATGCTTCTTCTAAACAGTATCAGATTCCTTTCAGAACGCTCCTCACTCCGGTCAAGAACTTGGAAGTTCTGTCAAAATTGATAGTAGATTTCAATAGTTTGAAGGAAAATGGCTTTGATTTGTCTGAAGAAATTAAGGCACAAGGTTGGGAAAGGTACTTTGATAGGTTGGTGGGTCCAATGTTCCCTATTTTGGTTAAAGAATTCTGGATACATGCGTCTTCCTCAACTCATCAGGTTACTTCGTATATCATGGGAAAGAAGATTGTGATTACTGAAGATCACATTGCAAGGCTGATTGGATACAATGGTGGTGGTATTCGCTGTATTGACATGGCAGATAGATGTGAAAACTCTTCCCTAGTTGCAAGAGAGATTTTCACACATGGGGTTCCCTCCAGCAAAATAAGAGATTTGAAAGATCAGCACAGAATTTGGGCAAAGATTATTCTGGGCTGCTTCAACCACAGGAAGCCTACAAGCTCTCCTGACTATATAAACATAGATCAGCAATTTCTGATTTATTTTATTGCAAAGAAGTCCAAGATTAACCTAGCTCATCTTCTGTTCAATCATCTGAAGACAAGCGTCAAGGAAACGAGAGAAGAAGAAAGGACTAAAAGGGATTGGATACCCTTCGACAGATTGATATCAGATATTCTAACGGAGAATAGGCTGATTGAACACTTGACAGAGGCACGGGAAATAAGCTCTCTAGAACCTTCTATTGGCAAGCAGCTGAATGCCAAGAATCTGAAGAAGATGAAGCTGATAGAGAACATAAGGAAGGAGCCCAACGTCACTTCTCATGCTGAAATCACCAGCAGAAGAGTCCCTCTGGACAACTTTCCTATATTCTCTGAGATTGACTCTAAACCAGTCATTGTTCTCAGATACTTGGGTGCTTGTAAAGCTGATGGCACAGATCCTGAACTGAACATTAAAGATTTGCACCAGCAAACACCAGAGGTTACTCTAAAGAAGACTAAGAAGAGAAAGGCTGTATCAGAAGGATCGTCTCAGCAGACCTCAAAGAAGAGAGGTAATTTGTCTTCTGTTAATGTTTTAAATTCATCTGCTGTTCCAACATTTATTCCAACCCCAGCTTCATTTGAAATCCCAATTCCCATTCCAACCATTGATGATACTGAACCTGAGTTTGACCCTTCTGAGTCATTAACCCTCAGAAGATCCCGCGCCAAACCTCATAATCCAAAACCTACAACCTCAACAGAACCAGAACTTGAAGAAGTTCTTTCTGAAATAGATCAACACTCTTCCGCTCCCCATACAGAAAATCCAAATCCTCAACCAGAAACTCCCCATTCAACACAACCAGAAACTCCCCACTCACCACAACCAGAAACTACACTCTCACCAATACCAGAAGATCCACACTCACCAGAACCAGAAATTCCACAACCTCCATCTCCACAACCAAAACTTAATCCACCTTCACCTCAACACGAATCATCTCCACAACCTGAGTCTCAACACTCTGAGGCTCAATCCCCTGAACCTCAATCATCTGAATCCTCTGAACCACATCCCTTAGCCATGCAATTTCCTGGTGGTACCACTGTTAATATCCCTCAACTACCATCCTCACCAGAAATTACTCCACCTAATACCCCATCCAGTCCAATAATCATTCCTGATTCTCCTACTCCCTCACCCAAGCAAAATCCAGATGACCACAGCAAGACCTTCATTGATCTAACAGTCCTTGAACGCCTTGCTGCCATTATCAATAAAACTGCCATTCCCAAACCCAAACAACCAGATGTTGGTTCTAGCATCTTGAATTTTGAAACAGATATGCAGAAGTGGATTTCTTCTCTAAAACAGGCTAGTCTGGAAGTGATTAATCCCGCTGTTTCAGACCACCTCTGGACACTCTTGAGAAGATGGGTATGCGCTGAAACCTTTAAGCTGCAGGACCAAAGCTATGGACAGGCTCAACAGAACTTCAGCAATCTGCTGAAAGAAATTGAAGGTCCAGTTTTGAGTCAGCTGCTGAAGGATGAAGTTCTTCATCTGGACAATGAGCCTTGGTCTGAAAAGCGTCCAACTTCAACAGTTCAACCAGCAGAAGAACAGACGATTCCAGTTGAAGATTTAAGTCAAGAAGAAGTTATTGCAGAAAGCTCTCAGAAGCATCCTGATTCTGACACCTCTCAAGCTGCATTGGACAGGCAGACTCTTGAAGAGCTGAAGCAAAATGATCTTCGACTGCAGGAGAGAATGGATGAGAATGATCAACGAATGAAGGAAAGGATGGACGTTCATGATAGTAAGATTGACTCAGTAGCCAGCATGGTGCATCAGCAGAAGGAAACCACTGATCAGATTAAGAACATGCTAGAAGCTCTGTTCACACGCCTTCCACCCCCTCTTTAGATTTTGTTTCTTGATGTTTTCATTGTTTTCTTTACATGTTATCTGTAATATTTTCTGAGCTCTGAACTGAATACAATCGTTTTTCTGCACTAATCGTTTTTAACTTCAATTATTTGCACTTTTTGATTGCTGACAAAAAAGGGGAGAAAGAATGATATTTTTCAATAACGGATTACTGAGACAAAAGTCTCAAACATTCTAACACTCTGATATACTTGAATGTTTCTTTGTTCTGCATAAGCTTACAGGTACAAGAATCTGATGAACTCTAATACACTGAAGCTCTGCTCTGGTAAAGGAAAGATCTGATGCTCAAAGAAAGTTCAACAAAGATTTGATGCTAAAGGACTCATGGAATTAAAGGGAAGTAATAAACTCAGGGGGAGTTTTTCGGATTATAACTCTGATGCCTTTTTATTCCCTATCTTCCTATCTTTGATACATTTCTGTTTATCTCTGATACAATCTATTATTTGGTTATCTCTGATACTTTTTTCTTTAAATTTCAATTGAAAAAATCCGGTTTTTGTCATCATCAAAAAGGGGGAGATTGTTAGAACAAAGTTTGAATCTACTACCCTAAGTTAAAGTTTTGATGATAACAAAATGCAAGATTAAATAAATTGTATAATTCATATGAGACATATATGCTACCTAAAAATTATATTGTGCATTTACAGAAACTCTGATGGATATCAGCATAAGAATGTCAACATCAACATCAGAAGATGAAATATCATATGCCAGCATCAGAAGATCAAAGCATGTGCTTACGCTGAAGCTTGCTGAACAGATCTGCGCTTAACATACTCTAAACTCTGATCAAGACCAAAACAATATCATTAGCACCTAGAAGCGTCAGAATAAGCCAAAGCCAATAACACGTTGAATTGACAAACGGTACTGTGCACTCAAGACACTTTATTACCAACGGCTTTATTCCAAGACAAAGATCTTCTCAATATGGAAAGAACGTAATGGGCATTGAAATGGAATAATTGACTACAACGTATCTTTTCCAAGGCTATATAAACAAGTCAGTGAGAAATGAATTGGCTAATGCTCTACAACTCTTTACACGCCTAAAGCAAATCATCTTCATCCTCACTCATACAACTTTCTATATCTCTCAAATTGCTTACTCTATAGTTATAGAATCCTAGTTTCACATAAGCTTAATTTGTGTATTATCACAGTTGTGATATAAAGTTTTTGTAGAAAACATTCAACACACATAGTATTCATTTATCTGTAAGAAAGAATTTCCTTGAGAAACCGGTCTGTGGCTTAGACTCAAGAAGGCTTTAGCAATTGTTAAAGCAGTTGTAATATTCAGTTGAATAAAGTGGATTAAGACCTCGTTGGAGAGAGGCGAAATCACCTTGATGGGTGGACTGGAGTAGTTTGAGATCAAACGGACCAGGATAAAAATAACGTGTTGTCTGCATTTGATTCCAAGTTTTACAATTCAACCCCCCTTCTTGTGTTTTTCACTTCTTCACAACCACCCTTGAGTGATAGGGAGCACATAAACATGTTCATGGGCACTTTATCTGGTCCTTTCTTTAATCTATTAGTGGGCTTCTCTTCTTCTAGTTTCACCGAATTAATCTTAACCAGTGAAAGAGTTGAAAGTGGCATCAAGAGTGGGAAGATCTCTGTGGCGTCTACCTCCACTTCCAATCCTATCAAGAAACCTTTTGCTACAAAAAAGGAAGTCAATGTTGTGTACGGGGAAAGGGCCTTTATCAAGAAGAATGATCGTCCGTCTTTCAATGCTTTCCGAATCTCCAATCCAACTCCTACTCTAAGACCATCTGCAAATCATCAACGTTTTGAAACTCCAAGAAGACAATTTATGAGGTTAGGCATGTCATTATCTCAAGCCTTACAACATTTGCTCAAGGTTAATTTAGTGACATTGCGCGATCCTCCCGCCAACCTTGATACCTCGTTGTTGTACCCCAAAAGTTGTCGTCTCATTTATCAAACTTTTCTCACAAGATCTCTTTGACTCAAGACTGGATTAGAGTTTGGTCAGCTCAAGACATCTCATCTTGCACTGATGACCCAAAATTAGGGTTTGAGTTTGCACAAGGAGTTTTGGACTATCATTTCTTCATATGACTTTCAAACATCATTATGGACCTCTAAGATCACTAATGACAAGTTTCAACCCTTGAACCACATTTTTGATCAGTCAATTGGACAGTTGACCTAAAAATCAACTGTATTGGTGAAAAAGTCAACCATAGCCAATTTACAGTCAAACTTCATAATTGTTTATCCCCATCAACATTTTAAACTCACATGTATCATTTGGTCAAGTTTGGATCACAATTCCTCAAGAAATTTGATCAAATCACAAAAAGGGCAAAATGGTCAAAATTAGGGTTTTGACTGAGGAAGGGCAATTTATAATTTTTTTTAACCTAGAAAATGACCAATTGAGTTCAAGCATGATTTAAAGGATTCAATGTCATTATCTTGACTTAATTACATGGCTCAAAACATCTCAAATTCATTGGATTGACAGATGAAATTTGCAGTCAACTGATCAAAAGTCAACTATACACTGAAAAGTTAAACTTTGACTTTTTGGTCAAAATCAAGGACCAAGGGTCATGATTCAACAAAATATTTCCAAATGTGAAACTTGTTCATCAAGAAATCCAAATTTGAAACTTAGGGTTTGAATTTGAAAATTTTCATAACTTAGAAATTTTCTAAGTATGAAAATTTTCTTATTTTTTCTCAACTTTAGGCCACTTTTACACCATGATGCATATTGATTCAAGGAAAGTTCCCAACATGAAAGTTGTAGATCTCTATGAAATCTACAACTTTTCTTCACAAATTTTTTCCTAAAGATGCTTGTATCTCAAGATATAAATTTGTGAATACATGGTCATGAACTTGTTAACTTAGTGAAAGTTTTGCCCTAATTTAGGCAGGTTTTGGACCCAACTTCATGGCAACTTTTCACCTAGTTCCAAGAGGTATCTCAAAATGAATTTCAAATATGAATTATAGAACAAATTTCAAGCTTTCCAAAATGCCCAAGAACTCCTCAAGATCATTTTTGAGTAGGGAGAATCGAAGAGAGGAAGTTTGCAATTTCTCACTTTTTGTTCAAGCCATTTCATGAAGAACAAAGTTGCAAATCAATCCTATGCTGGCTAATTCATGCTGTACAGGTCCTAAACTTGTTCCACACTCCTTAATTAAATGCTTACTCAGTTGACAAAGCCTCTATCCATGCTTTTGAACCTTTATCCAACTTGTAATTCCATTTATGGCAAAAAGGTTCCATTGCCATTTTGAAAAAGAACCACTTTTGCAAACTTTACAATTTTGAGCTTTGAACCTGTCCCTTTGATGCATACAAACCACACAGGTCTCAAGTAAGTTGTACAAACTCATACCAACCCTAAGCAAGCTGGTACAAGCATGTCAAGCTTTGGTCTTGTCACTTTGCTTCAAGTACAAGAAAGTTGACAAAAAGGCTAGCATTTGCACAACTGATAGAGAGTTGACCTAAAACCATTTCAATACTAATATACCAACATTATGAAACATAGAGGAGAGGAAGCCAAGACCTGAAACACTCCCAAACTGAAAAACACCAAAAACCTGCTCAAACCTACAGTTTCTGCACAAATACATCCAGCTTCCATTTGGCTCGTGCATTTTGTGTTTAGATCATTCAAACACCCCACATATTGATATCAAGCCCATCCAAATCATCATCCATGTTCTATAATCACTCCTCCACCATCTGCCATTGTTGACTTCAGAGCTTGCAACTTGACTTGGCCAAGGAGTTCTAGCTACTTTCAGAGTAAGGCAAGGGTTGGAATAGATTCAGGGAAGCTCAAGGAAGCTCAAGCAAGCATTAGGCCTCCATTAAAGTCACTCCATTTCCATACACGATTCCAGCTGAAGGAGGTAAATTTTCAAACTCTATCTCTTTGTACAGGAAACCTTAGGCCACGATCTGTGAATAAAAAATATAGTCCTCATCATAACAAAGCTGTACATACCATTATCTTGCATTGATTTTACTTGTGCTAAGAGAATTTGGAAGTTGAAATCTCTGAAAATATTAGGTTAGAATTTAGGGCTTTTAAAATTCTATTTGATCTTTGATAGTTAGATTACATAACTTATATGGTTGGAATCGTGAGTTCAAATACTACATTTTTCATGTTACAAGTTTTTATTTTCATGGAAGTATGAGGAAGTTACAGGGGGTCCAGCCAAAGCTTGAGGAAGAAGATGAAACAGGGCATAGAGCGCATTTTGTAATATGTTATTTTCGTTTCAGTAAAGACAATGGATGTATGGCCACCCCATTGGCAAAGCAGCGCGCTGGTGAGACCCATGTCCTGGGTTCGAACCTGCGCGCTACTTTTGCATTTTTACATTTTTCCTTTTTCAATTTTTGTGACTTTTTGCAGATTGGGCTTAGCTTCCTGGGCCAGAATTTTTTGCTAACATCATCACCACTGATTTGCTGCATTACCCCTTTGCCAACTTCCTACATTTTTATTTTTTATTTGTTTTTTTTTACATATTAAATATTTTTTCTAATATATAAAAATTGCAAAAATATAAATTAATAATATTGCATTTTATTTTATTTTTATTTTATTTCTCACATAAAAATATAGTTTATTTTAATAGGATATAATTTATTTTTCTTAATAAACTTGTAAATATAATGAAATATATTTAGTTTATTTATTTTGCATTTCATACTTATAAATCCCTATTTTTGTATACATATAAAATTTTATATTTTATTACAATATTATTTATTATTATATACAAGAAAATATACAAAAATAATACATATAAAAACTTTATTTTCTCTTAAACAATCATTAGGGTTAAACTTCTTTCAAAAATTATTTTCTCTTAAACAATCATTCATTGAAAATATTTTCAAAAGACAAACATATTTGTATACATTCTTACGAACGAGAATCATTACAAAGATCGCCTAAACGAATGACCTCTTTTACAAAATACTTTCAAAACCACACCAAACACAATTTCAAACAAAACAAAAGCAAGTGATCTAAGCAAGTAACTAAGAGCCCATGGAAAACCATGGATGAAAAGGGTGCTAATACCTTCCCTTTTCATAATCTACCCCCCGAACTCAAGAAAACATCTCAAAGGTCTTTCCTGTGCTTTTTCACCTTTCCTTTTGGATAAAAGAAAAGTCGGTGGCGACTCTTGCTAAACCGCAACATTTGTGATAAAACACAAAACCTTCAAGTCAGTTCTCCCACCGCATCACAGAACTGGCGACTCTGCTAGGAACTATTATAAAAGTGGGGTTACCTTAGGGTTTAGATCATATTTATTTGCTTACATTGTTTGACTTGTTTGCTTTACATTATGGTTCTTTGTTTGGGTTTGAATCCTCTACCCGGATTTGGGAAACATTATAGGTAAATAGCAATACATTGTGGAAACTGTGCGGGGTATACCGACATGGTCTAAGCAATAGCTATGTTAGTATGACATATTTATGGGTACAGGTAGCCTTTGAGTTCAAAGAGAATACAGGGCCGCTGAGTGATATCATGAAGCACTAATGAACTTCTAGAACCCTTTACTTGACCAACTTGGCCTTTAGGATGTAGTGAGATGACCGGCTTTGGTGCAGTCCGAAGTTGGTAGATACTCGATACTACACTCATTGAGGTTTAGTTTCTTGGGATATTTCGGTCGCCATTAAAGAGGCTTGAGCTGAAACAATGACCAAGAAAACAATCCAGTGATATTGAGCTCCTTAGAACCCGGTTACTATTATTAGGACAGGTTGAGCCAACTAAACTTCAAGAGGGTACTTACCTATAAAGCCCCATGCAAGCCTAAACTAAGAACTTGTTTGATTTTCTTGTATATGCATAATTGTGCATAACATCATGAACATCATGTGTATCCACTAACCATTTCAAGGATTTTGGAGATTCATCTTTGTTCCTGTTTTGTAGGATATGTATTCACTTCGCAGGAAAACTATCTAAATCAACCTTGTAAAAATTCCTCCACAACTCAAGGAGCTAGCTTCAAGGATCCCTGAAAACTCTCCATTCACCGAGAGGCATGGTCGTCTACTCAACTTGGTCACCTCCAACACAGAGGAGGATATGATGAAGGTTCTCTTCCAGTTCTTTGACCCTTTGCATCATTGCTTCACATTTCCTGACGATCAACTTGTGCCTACTTTGGAAGAATTTTCTCAACTCTTGAGGATTCCTATTCTTAATCAACTACCTTTCAATGGTACGGAAAGAGATCCAAATCCATAAGAGATTGCTCAAGCCCTGCACTTGCATTCATCTTATGTCACAGCTCATTGGGAAACTAGAAGTAGTGTCAAAGGCTTCTTAGCAAAGTTTCTGTTTGAGAAGGCCTAAAGCTGTTGGAATTCCCTAGACTTGCAAGCTTTTGAGGAGATTGTGGCTCTTCTTATATATGGGATGGTCTTGTTACCCAATCCTGACCAACTCATAGATGTGAGCGCTATCAAAATCTGCATGTCACGCAATCCGGTGCCTACATTGCTAGGGGATATCCTACACTCTTTTCACACTCGTACAATGAGGAAGAGAGGGGTCCTTATGTGTTGCACTCCCCTCCTGGCAAGATGGTTTATCTATCATATTCCCCAATTAGTCTTAAAGAATAAGCAAGGATTAAGGTGGTCACAAAGGGTAATGATGCTCAAACATTCAGATATTCATTAGTGCTCTCGATCCAAGGAGAATGTTATCATTGTTGACCGTTATGGGGAATTCCCTAATGTCCCTCTACTTAGCATTAGGGGAGGCATCACCTACAACCCATGCTTGGCTCTAAGACAATTTGGTTATGCCCGAAGGGATGGCCCACATGATATGTTGATTCAAGGCTTGGTATTCGACTACGAGAACAACGATCAAAGTCTTCGCCAGAGATTCATCCGAGCTTGGAGGATGCTAAATAAGGTGGACAGCAAGACTTTGGGACACAAGAACTCCATCCCTCTTGAGCCTTACCTCAAGTGGGTACAAACCTGTGCTCAAAGTCCTATGATGCCTTATCCATCCATTCTCCCAGTGATTATTGAGCCTGTTAAGGAAGGAGAAGTTCCATACACTATCCTACATCCTGACATGTCAACATCTCTTGAAGACCTACAAAAGGATTGGATACAACTCAAAGGAGAGCGAGATACTTTCGAAGCCCAATTCTATGCAAGCGAGAAGAAGGTTTTGGGACTCACTAGGCTACTTCATGAGGAGTAGACTCTAAATACCTACATAGCACCAAAGAAGATGCGCAATACTTTTTTATCTTAGAATTTTGTATTATTTTGCCCAAGGGGCATTGATGTACTCAAGTTCTATCTTATTAATATAATGTGTGTTTCTTTTTGTTTAAAACAAATTTGAATTTTTAAATCCTTGAAAGCATTGCATATATACATATCATTCATCATAACATAAACATGTCTTTTGCAACCAGTTTCCTCATCTCTCTACTATTTATTTCAGTAAGATGGATCTCGAACAGAAGGTCAAAGATCTTCAAGCTCAGAACACGCAGTTTCAACAGTTGCTCATGACCCTAGCCAAGGGCCAAGATGAGTTGAAGACTCTGTTAGCTGAAGAAAGAAAGAAGAAACCAAAGAAAGCCACTGGGGTTTTGAACATGGGGAGAAGATTTCAGGGACAGACTAGAAGGACTTTGGATTTTGCAACCACTTCCAGGGAAGGAGAAGGGAAAGGAAAAGAAAAAGCAGTTCCGTCAGAATCTGAAGAGGAGGAGGAAGAAGAAGATTACTCTAAAGAGCAATACCCTCCGGCTGATGATAAGTACAGACATCTTGAAGAGCGTTTAAGCGCTATGGAAATACAGAGAGTAACGGGCCTAGACTTTGAAGAATTGGGGTTGGTGTCAGGAATTGTAATCTCGCCAAAGTTTAAAGTGCCATTATTTGCAAAATATGATGGAGTGTCGTGTCCTAAAATGCACCTCCGATCACATGTCAGAAATATTCAGCCGCACTCTACTAACAAAGATCTATGGGTGCATTTTTTCCAAGAAAGTTTATCAGGAACGCAACTCGATTGGTTTTACCAATTGGAAAGGGCCGACGTCTACAATTGGGAAGACCTTGCCATAGCTTTCTATAAACAATACCAGTACAATGCAGATTTGGCGCCTACCCATACTCAACTTCAGAGTATGACTATGGTTTCAAATGAGGGTTTCAAAGATTACGCACAAAAATGGAGAGATCTAGCTGGGAGAGTGCAACCCCCTCTGTCTGAAAAGGAGTTGGTGGATATATTCTTGGGTACTCTATCGGGCCCTTTCTTCAACCATTTGATTGGGAGTTCATCTGCTGGATTTACTGAGTTAATATTAACCGGAGAAAGGGTAGAGGCTGGCATAAAAAGTGGAAAGATTCAGAAAGATTCATCTGCCTCTACAACTGTGAGAAAACCCTTCACTGGGAAGAAGGAGGTATCTGCTGTTTATCCACAGAGGAACCACGGGAGGGCTGAGAGCCGACCAATGGTAGGGGCTATTATGATCCTAAAGCTGACATCTGATCAACCAAGAAGTAACCAACCAAGGGTGGAAAGGCCAGTCCGGCAATTCACCAGACTTAATATGACTCTAGCCCAGATTTTACCACATATGCTGAAATCTAATTTAGCGACCTTAAAGGAGGCTCCAAAGAATCCCAACATGGCGTCCCCCCATTATCACCTGAATGCCAGATGCGCATACCATTCTGAAAGCCCAGGGCATGACACCAATAACTGTTGGGCTTTGAAAAACAAGATTCAAGACCTCATAGATGCAAAAGATATCGAGTTTGAGGCGCCAGAGAAGCCGAATGTTATTTCCGCTTCTATGCCCAGACATAGTCACAACGCCAACGCTATCGAGGAAGATTTGTTTTTTGATACAGTAGATGAACTCTTAACTCCGCTCCCGGTCATTAAGATGAATTTGTTAAAAGTTGGTATATTCCCAGGTTGTAATAAAGAATGCCATGTTTGCTTATCCTCATCATTTGATTGCCCTCTGTTGAAAACAGGTATCCAACGCCTGATTGACAACCAATAAATTCTGTTTGAGAATGCTCCTGTTTCACCCATTCCAGTTAAAGACATTTCAATCATAACCATCTCCGCCAATCCTTCCAGGGCCCCCAAAAGACCTGTTAAGATTACACCAGTTCCGAAGACTACTCCCCTCATAATTACAATGTCCGGGCCGGTCCCATACGAATCAAACAAAACAGTACCGTGGAATTACAGTAGAGAAATCTACTACCATGGTATTAAACAAGATGGGCTGACCACCGAAGAAGTGAGATCCAAATAAGAAGATTTTGACGTTAGCAATATTACCGGAACTAGTAAGATTACCCGTAGTGGTAGAATCTTCTCTCTAGAGATTGCCCCTCCAAAGGCAGTTTTTGGACCCGTGGTCGTTCCGAAGATTACCTCGGTACCAATAACCATACCTAGAAGTGCACCTACCGACAAAGATGACGCGACCCTGTTGTTATCCCTACCAACACCTCTACTGCTGAAAATCGAGGAAAAAGCATTCAAGAAGAGCCTGTCCGAACGAAGGCTCAATCACTAGCTATTCCCGAAACATCCAAGAAGGAAATGGAAGAGATCCTGAGGATAATAAAGAAGAGTGATTATGATGTGGTTGAACAGTTAGGGAAAACTCCCTCCAAGATCTCCATGCTAGCATTGCTGCTATGTTCTGAGGCACATGCGAAAGCTCTGGTAAAATTTTTGAAGACAACCCATGTGCCACAAGAGACGTCCGCTGACCAATTCCAAGATTGTGTGGCCAGTTTGACAGCTGATAATGGTCTAGGTTTCTCCGATGCTGATTTGACACCCACAGGGAGAAAGCACAACGAGGCATTACATGTCTCTGTTGAGTGTAGAGGAATGACTCTGGCCCATGTCTTGGTAGACACGGGTTCATCTTTGAACGTCTTACCGAAGAAAGCCCTTGACAGATTGGATTGCGAAGGGCTGACTTTAAAACCCAGTAACATAGTTGTGAGAGAATTTGATGGTTTGAAGAGGATGGTCCATGGGGAGGTGGACATCATGATAAAGGTGGGAACTCAGACCTTCAATTCAACCTTCTATGTGATGGACATTCGTCCCTCTTACTCCTGTCTGTTAGGATGCCCCTGGATCCACAATGTCGGTGTCGTCACCTCCACACTACATCAAATGCTGAAGTACTCGGTCCAAGGAAAGATCATAACTGTCCAAGGAGTGGAGGAGTATATGATTAGTCATCTAAATTCCTTCCAATATGTGGAGCTGGATGGTGAGTTCATTGAAACCCCTTTCCAACATTTTGAATAAGTCTTTCAATAAGTAGCGGTGACTGTGATACGGTGGGAGAACTAACTTGAGGTTTTGCGTTTGTTTTTGCAAATGTTTCGGTTTAGCAAGAGTCGCCACCGACTTTTTATTTTATCCTAAGGAAAGGTTAAAAAGCACAGGAAAAACCTTTGAGATGTTTTCTTGGGTTCAGGGAGTAGATTATAGAAAGGGAAGGTATTAGCACCCTTTCCATCCATGGTTATCCATGGGCTCTTAGTTACTTGCTTAGATCACTTGCCTTGCATTTTCAATTGTTTGAAATGGTGCTTTGTGTGTGGTTTTGAAAATGTTTTGAAAAAGATGCCTTGTCTAGGCAACCCTTGTAACAATTCTTTACTCGAATGTTTTACAAAAGGTGTTTGTCTTTTTGAAAAGATGTTTCAAGGTTTTGAAAGTGGTTTTGAAATTGTATTGTGGAGTGTGTTTTGAAAAATGGCAAGGATTTGTTTTGCAAGTTGGTCAAGTAACCAAGAGCTATCTACCCTAAATTTCTCAAAGATCTTTCCTATGTTTTAACCCTTTTAACAGTATTGTTCCACCATTGTATTTGGTGGACAATCTTGTGTTAGGATGTTAACGGGATGGGCGCGGGTCATCGTTTAGACCATGAATGCAATAGTGTCAAGTGTCTTTGGCAACTTTTCCTTTAAGGGACTTGATCATCTTTTAGGCAACTTGAGAAAGCGTCATCGAGGGACTATGATCATTTGATTTGTTTTTGTTTTGCCAAAGATACTCAACATGCAACATGGCCCACTTTTTGAAGGCAACAAGTGGAGGAACCCTAGGGGTGCAAGTGTGTATGGTGTTGTCCATTTTCATGTTTGTTTATCTTTGAATTAGGTCAAGCTATTTGTTATTTGATTTTGCATACAAACCCTAGGTCTATCATGGCATAATTTGAAAGCTTTTAAATGCGAAAATTTAAAGTCCTAAACTATTACAACATAATTATAGGGATGGGGGTACAAATGTTTGAATGGGGGGATATTTAGCAAGAAATTAAATCTAAGGCTATTACATCCATATTGAGTAGACAAATATCAAATTGTACAATATTTAAACAAATATAATAAATATGCAAAATGTATTATGCACAAAAAGGACTTTTTATGTATGTGAAAGTATTTTTCAATGTGAAATATAAACAAAAATAAAAAGGTCAATTTTTGAATATTTTTATGGTTTAGGGCAAAACTCTAGTTTGTTAAATAAATAGTATTTATTTATTAATATTATACAATATTATACATTAATTTATACAAAAAAAAGAAGTATATTGTAAAAAAAAAGTATTTTTTAATGTCATATATTAATAAAAATAAAAATGTATTATTTTCATATTTTTATCCTAAGTATTCTAATAAATATATACAAGTATTTATATTATATATTAAATATACTAAATATATACAAGTATTTATATTAATTATTTACAAAAAGTATATTTTTAGAAAATGTTTTCAAAAGGTAAACAAAAAATAATAACTGAAAAAATATTTATTTTTGTATTATTTTTAGGGTTTTAAACAAAAAGGTTTTTATATTTATTTATATACATATGTTAAACAAACAAATAAATGCCAAATAAATGCAAAAAGATGAGGAAAAATATTTTTAGTGTTTTTTCATGTTTGAATAAAAATATAAAATCAAAATCAAAAAAGAAAAATGCAAAAATGATAAGCATTTCACATAATGGGCCAAGGGGGTGCAAAAATGGAAAAAGTGTGCAAAGAGCAAAAACAACTCAGGCCCAGCCCAAGTCACCCTTCTTCAACCTCCAGCTTCTGTCTCAAAAATGCGCGCCCTCTATGCTTCATTCAAACTCCTGATTCTTTGACTTTTAACAAAAACTCATAACATAAACAATGTAGAGCATCAAGAGACGAATTCATACATATAAAAAACTTAACCTAACTCTAAGAAACGAGGGAGAATTTCTTCATCCCCAATTTCTGACCTAAATTTTCTCCAATGTTCATGGCCAAAATTCTCACAGCATACTCAATATAAATGAAAAGTAAGTATATGGATGGCTTCAGGGCTATGAGGAGAACATGTTTCATTCACAAACCTAAGCCTAAATCTTCCTATATTGAAAGATAGAAGTTCATATTTTTACCTGTTTCAGCTTGAGTCGTGTACAACAATGGAGGTATCTTCAATGGAGTTTGAGCTTTGGTACAGCTTGCCAGAAGTCTAAGGATGCTTCTCCTATGCTTGGCTTGCTCTGAAACTGCCTGTATCGTGCTATGGAAGTCCACCTGCACAGCTTGAAAGCAAAGATGGCAAACGATGTTAAGGATGTTACAGCTTGGATTCAATGCTTGGGATAGCTTCAGTGGATGATATGGAACATTTTTGAACTCTTTTTAGCCAAAATGCACGAGTGGAAATGTGTGTGGAAGTCAAGTTGCAGAACTTGCTCTGTTTCTGCAGCAGGAGGGTGCTTTGGTGAATGAGGAGGTTTTGGAGGTGGTTCAGTCGTGCCTTAGGTCTGTTTTGATGTGTGTAAGATGTTCACAAAGTTTGCTTGAGCTCTTAGTTACAGGAATTGAGTGTTGGTATCAGTTTGCTAAGTTTCTTCTCATGTAAGCAAAGAGATGTCAACTTGTGATATAGGCCTGTACCAAGTTCTCAAGCATGATGCATACTTTGTTCTTGATCAGTGGGATTTGCCTACAAACTTGTGCCTCAAAGATCTGGCTTGTACCTCTTGGATATGGTATTTGACATAAAGCACTACTTTATCAAAATGGCAAATATGCTTTTTCCAATTAAGGGTTAATCTTGCATGTAATGACCAAATGAACAAAATAACACCTTAGCACAATGTTTAGGCATTAAATTATGGTGTGTGAGACTGGTTTTGAGGCCTGCAAGCTAGCTTGTACAAGCTGATTTGAAAAATGCCAATGTATGAACATGTATTTGGTTATGAACAAAAGTGACTTTTGCCCATCTTTGCAAATTCGATTCTCCCTAACCACAAGGGTGTTTGAGAAGTTCTTGGACAATTTGGAAAGATGAGAATGTGTACTACAATCCATCTTTGTAACGCAAATTGAAATTCCAAGTGGAAGCATGTGAAAAATGGCCATGAAGTTGGACAAAAATCCTGCCTAGAATAGGTCAAAATTTTTCTAAGTTAAAAATGTTTTGCACCCCTATTCCAAAAATCATAACTTTAGCTACAAGCTTCTTTTGAGAAAACTTTGTGAATCAAAGTTGTAGATTTTGCAATGCACTACAACTTTCATGTTTTGAGTTTTGTCTGAATCCATTTGAATCTTGGTGAAAAAATGGGACAAAGTTGGAAAAAAATAAGGAAGTTTCATAACTTAGAAAAATTCGAAGTTATGAAATTTTCTCATTTTAAACCCTAATTTGCAAATTTGGGTTTCTTGATGAACAAGTTTCATAATTTGACATGTCTTGATGAAAAATGAATCTTGGCACTTGATTTTGACCAAAAAGTCAAAGTTTGACTTTTCAGTGTACAGTCAAATTTTGATCAGTTGACTGGAAAATTCATCTGTCAACCCTGTGCATTTGAGATATTTTGAACTTGTTGAATGGGTCAAGACAATGTCATTGATTCCTTGAGTCCATATGTGAGCTTGGTTTGCCATTGGTTAGGTCAAACAGTCAAAAATTGCCTTTGTGCAGTCAAAACCCTAAAAATGACCATTTTGCCCTTTTGGTGATCTGATCAAATTTCTTGTGGAATTGTGATCCAAACTTGACCAAATGGTTCATGTGAGTTCATAATGTTGATGTGAGTCAAAAATATTGAGGTTTGACTGTCAATTGGCCACAATTGACTTTTTCCCCAATACAACTGATTTCTAGATCAACTGTCCAATTGACTGGGCAAAGATTGGAATCAAGACTTGAAACTTGGTATGGATAAACTTGTGAGTCCAACATGAAACATGAAAGTCATTTTGGGCATTTTAGGTCAAAATATCCTTGTGCAAACTCAAACCCTAATTTGGGTCAACAGTGCAAGGAGGAGTCCTGAGCAGAGCAAACCCTAACTTGATCTTGAGCTCCAAGGGTCTTGTGGTGAGAAAATGTTGATGAAATGAGAGGGAAAATTTTGGGGTACAACAGTTGCCCCTGTTCAATCTGCTTGAACCTGAAGAGTTAGATTGGCAGGTTTGCCTTTCGCGTCTCGAAGGTAAAAGGAGATTGGACACTAGAGTGCCCTTAAATTTGCACTCGTCAAGACATGGATGTGGGAATGGGCTTAAAGATGTTGTTTGGAGATGGGCTTAGAGATGCCATCTGGAGATGTGAAAGAATCTTGTCGGGGATGGGCTTAAAGATGCCATCTGGAATGTATGTTGTAGGTGAAAGGAAAGAGTATCAGAAATGTGTCCATGTTTTAGAATATCTCTGAACTGGGGGGGGGGGGTCTGAATAAGCAATAGATAGACATCCATGTTTGGAGAATCCGTAAACTGTTTTCGGAAGTCTTGAATCTGAACAAGCGATCGGTTAACATCCGTGTCTGGAGAACCCGTGAACTGTTTTCAGAGGTCTTGAAGTTGAATAAGCAATAGAGCAGCATCCATGTTGGGAAGTGTCCGTAAACTGTTTTCAAAAATTGAGTCTGAAAAAGCGATAAATTAACCTCCGTGTTTGGAGAATCCGTAAACTGTTTTCAGAAGTCTTGAATCTGAACAAGCGATAGGTTAACATCCGTGTCTGGAGAACCCGTAAACTTTTTTTGGAAGTCTTGAATCTGAACAAGCGATAGGTTAACATCCGTGTCTGGAGAACCCGTAAACTGTTTTCAGAGGTCTTGAAGTTGAATAAGAAATAGAGCAGCATCCATGTTGGGAAGTTTCCGTAAACTGTTTTCAAAAATTGAGTATGAACAAGCGATAGATTAACCTCCGTGTTTGGAGAATCCGTAAACTGTTTTCAGAAGTCTTGAATCTGAACAAGCGATAGGTTAACATCCGTGTCTGGAGAACCCGTAAACTGTTTTCAGAGGTCTTGAAGTTGAATAAGCAATAGAGCAGCATCCATGTTGGGAAGTGTCCGTAAACTGTTTTCAAAAATTAAGTCTGAACAAGCGATAGATTAACCTCCGTGTTTGGAGAATCCGTAAACTGTTTTCAGAAGTCTTGAATCTGAACAAGCGATAGGTTAACATCTGTGTCTGGAGAACCCGTAAACTGTTTTCAGAGGTCTTGAAGTTGAATAAGAAATAGAGAAACATCCATGTTGGGAAGTGTCCGTAAACTATTTTCAAAAATTGAGTCTGAACAAGCGATAGATTAACCTCCGTGTTTGGAGAATCCGTAAACTGTTTTCAGAAGTCTTGAATCTGAACAAGCGATAGGTTAACATCCGTGTCTGGAGAACCCGTAAGCTGTTTTCAGAAGTCTTGAAGTGGAGAAGGAACCGGTGTAGGGTTGTCCGATGATGAGTCCGTGTAGAACTGTATCTGAATAATTGTTAATGATAGCCTTTTATTCTTATCCTGAAAAGGACAAAATGTTAGCTAAACACAAAGTTATGTTGCATGAAATGTATGATGCAATATATGTTATATCAATGTTTATGAATGTAATGAATGCGCATGTAAGCTGATGAGCTGTCTTGCTGAGGATAGATGAATCCTGGATAGCTGGAGATAAAAGAATCTTGATTGTTGTCGGGGAAAGTAAATCCTTGACTGCTGCAGGGGATTGCAAGAATTTTTGATTGCTGAGGATGAGACATCCTTGTTGACTACTGACTGCTTGGGGAAAAAGATCTTCAATTGTTGAGGGATCTTAGGACCACTGCTGGGGATTGGAACTCCTTGGTGACTTGTAGGGAATGAGAATTCTGATGATCTCTACTGGGGAGTTCATAACCTGGTAGACTTATGCTGGAGAAGTAAGACTGAGAATCTTCAGTCTGGCGGGAAGTATCTCTGTGGGGAGAAGGTTCACTAGTCTGGTTCCGTTGGGGATTGATAGTTGGAAGTTTTAGCTCTGCTGGGGATTGGTAGTTTTGACTTCAACTGGGGATAGGATTTTCAGATTTTTAAGGCTCCACTGGGGATACTGAAACTTAACTCTGAGGGGAATTGAGTTCTGGAAGGCTCTCTGGCTGGGGAAATCAGTTTTGAGAAAACTTTCGTTCTGCTGAGGATTCTGAAGCTTAACTCTGTTTGGGGAATTAAGTTCTGGAATTTAACCTTGTTGAGGAATTTGAAGTTTAATTCCGCTGGGGGTTCCTTCTGAAAGGGCATCAAGATATCTATCTGTACCTTCAACCTATCAGTAATCATCTTTTCTTAATTTGTAAGGAAATGATTATGTTCAAATGCATATGCCTATTTAACAAAACATTGGACGTTTCTCAAATAAAACATAAGTGTAGAAAAGCAAAAAGAAGACAAAGCAAATTTCTGTATTTGGAAAAGTATTTGTATTAACTTTTTATGAGTATCTTTGTACAAGGGGGACAGACATCCTAGTAAGAGGATGTTGTCGTAAAAAATTGAAAAATTTATACAAAAGAAAGATGGCTATGTGAAACAATTCCATGGGATCCCCATTCTGCTATAGCCTTCACAACTCTGAATATCTTGTCCATTCAATGCTTCGTCCGCCGATGATTGGATTGATCAGAAGCTCAGAGCTTGTTGATGAAGAGATTGTTTTTTTTAAGTGATCCGACGAGACATAGTCATACGCTTTAATTCCCTAACTTTTGCCTGGACCGCCCTTTCGGGTTTTCAATCCACCGGGAAACCCCTTTTTGTCCAAGCCGCCCTTTCGGGTTTTCGACTTGCCGGGTGTACAAATTTTTTGTTTTATCCCTAATTTTTTCCTGAACCGCCCTTTCGGGTTTTCGGTTCACCGGGATGCCCATTTTTGCCCAAGTCGCCCTTCCGGGTTTTCGACTTGTCGGGTGATTTTATGCGTAGTATCTTTTGACTATGTCTGCGTTCGCAGGGTGCGGCAAATCGTCGCCGTCCATGGTGGTCAGAATCATTGCACCACCAGAAAATATGCTCTTGATTACAAATGGTCCTTCGTAAGTAGGAGTCCATTTGCCCCTGGGATCACTTTGCGGCAAGATAATCCGCTTGATTACAAGATCTTCGACTTGGTATACTTGACGTCTGACTTTCTTGTTGAAGGCCTTGATCATCCGTTTTTGGCACGTCTGACCATGGTAAACAGCAGTGAGTCGTTTCTCGTCGATCAAATTGAGTTGATCAAGTCGGGTCTGAATCCAATCGTCTTCATTCAAACCGGCGTCCTTCATAATCCTTAAAGAAGGAATCTGAACTTCCATGGGCAGGACAGCTTCCATGCCATATACCAAAGAAAATGGGGTTGCCCCTGTTGAAGTACGTGTCGTGGTACGGTATCCATGAAGAGCAAACGGTAACATCTCATGCCAGTCCTTGTAGGTGACTGTCATTTTCTGAATGATCTTCTTAATGTTTTTGTTCGCAGCTTCAACAGCACCGTTCATCTTCAGCCGATAGGGAGATGAATTGTGATGATAAATCTTGAACTGTTCGCATAGAGAGGTGATCACAGTATTGTTCATATTAGTACCGTTGTCTGTAATGATCCTGTCGGGGACACCATACCGGCATATGAGATTCTGCTTGATGAAGCGGGCAACCACATTTTTTGTAACAGAGGTGAAGGAAGTTGCTTCAACCCATTTGGTAAAATAGTCAATGGCGACCAGGATGAAGCGATGTCCATTGGATGCCGTGGACTTGATCTCTCCAATCATGTCAATGCCCCACATTGCGAATGGACAAGGAGCTGTCAAAACGTTGAGAGGAACATGAGGAATATGAATCTTGTCAGTGTAGATTTGACATTTGTGGCAAGTACGGGAATGTTGATGGCAATCAGCTTCCATGGTAGACCAGTAATAGCCTTCCCTTAGAATCTTCTTAGCCATCGTATGTCCGCTCAAGTGGGTGCCAAATGTACCGCTGTGTATCTCAGTCATGATCAACTCTTCTTCAGCTTTGTCTACACATCGGAGTAAAACACAATCATGGATGCGCTTATAAAGGATGCCATTGCTCAGGAAGAACTTGGCTGCAAATTTCCTTAAGAACTTTTTGTCATTGACGGAAGCTCCTTCAGGATATTCTCTAGTCTGGAGATACCTTTTGATTTCGTGAAACCAAGGTTGTTCCACTACTTCTTCGGTATTAATCTCATGACAATGCGCAGGTTCATCCATTCGCTCGATGGTGATTTGAGGAGCCTCGTTATCCCAGTTAAGTTTAAACATGGAGGACATTGTTGCCAGAGCATCTGCTAGCTGATTTTCTTCTCGCGGGAAATGCTTGAAGGTGATCTTCTCGAAATGAGGCAACAATGTCAGGACATGTTCTTTGTATGGGATAAGATTAGGATGCTTGGTATCCCACTCTCCTTTGATTTGACTGATAACCAAAGCCGAGTCCCCAAATACGATCAAAGATTTGATTCCCAAGTCTATAGCAGCCTTGAGACCAAAAATGCAGGCTTCATATTCAGCCATGTTGTTGGTACAGCTGAAACAAAGTCGGGCCGTGAAAGGTGTGTGGCAACCTTCCGGGGGAAATGAGTATCGCACCGATACCATTTCCAAGTGCATTTGAAGCACCATCAAAGTACAGGGTCCATCGGGATCCATTTTCAGGTCCGTCGTACGGTCCGTTACCTTTAATGTTGTCCAAATTCATGATGTCCTTGTCTGGGAAGTCGAATATCATGGATTGATAATATTCGATAGCTTGATGAGCTAGATGGTCAGCTAGTACACTCCCTTTTATAGCTTTTTGGGTAGTATACTGGATGTCATACTCAGTCAGGATCGTTTGCCATCTAGCGATTCTTCTAGATAAAGCAGGCTTCTCGAAGATATATTTGATAGGATCCATTTTGGAAATCAACAGAGTGGTATGAGTCAACATATACTGCCTTAGTCGGCGAGCAGCCCATACCAAAGTGCAGCAAGTTTTCTCGAGCAGTGAGTAGCGAGTCTCACAGTCGGTAAACTTTTTGCTAAGGTAATAAATGGCATGTTCTTTTCGACCAAACTCGTCATGCTGGCCCAATACGCACCCCATTGAGTTATCCAAAACGGTCAGATACATGTTCAGCGGCCTTCCTTCGACGGGTGGCATCAGAATAGGAGGTTCTAGCAAATACTCCTTGATCTTATCAAAAGCAGCTTGGCAATCGTTGTTCCATTCGACTACCTGATCTTTCTTCAATAGCTTGAAAATTAGCTCACAGGTAGACGTCAGATGAGAGATGAATCTGGCAATATAGTTCAAGCGCCCCAAGAACCCTCTAACCTCCTTTTTAGTACGGGGAGCGGGCATTTCTTGTATAGCTTTCACTTTTACTGGATCGACCTCAATGCCTTTGTTGCTGACAATAAATCCTAGAAGTTCACCAGACCTAACTCCAAAAGTGCACTTACTTGGATTCAGCCTGAGTTTGTACTCCTTCAACCTGGCAAACAGCTTCTGCAAATGCTCAAGGTGTTCCTCCTCTGTTTGTGATCGAGCTATCATGTCGTCTACGTAAACTTCGATCTCATGATGTATCATATCATGAAACAAAGCTACCATGGCGCGTTGATAAGTTGCCCCTGCGTTCTTCAGTCCGAACGACATCACCTTGTAGCAGAAGGTACCCCATTGTGTAACAAAGGTTGTTTTCTCCATGTCCTCGGGGGCCATTTTAATCTGGTTGTAGCCCGAGAATCCATCCATGAAGGAAAACACTTTGTGCTGAGCCGTGTTGTCAATCAAGATCTCGATATGTGGTAGCGGAAAATCATCTTTAGGGCTGGCCCTATTCAAATCCCGGTAGTCCACACACATTCTGACCTTGCCGTCTTTTTTGGGAACGGGCACAATGTTAGCAACCCATTATGGATAGGATGTAACAGCCAGAAAGCCAGCGTTGAATTGCTTCATTACTTCAGCTTTAATCTTCTCAGACATGTCGGGCCTCATTCGGCGGACTTTTTGCTTGATCGGTGGACAATCCTCTCTTGTAGGGAGATGGTGAACCATGATATTTGTGTCTAACCCTGGCATGTCTTCATAAGACCAGGCGAAGATTTCAACGTACTCATTCAACAGCTGTATCAAGCGCTCCTTGACACTTGGTTCCAGATTGGCACCCACTTGTACTTCCTTCCGGTCTTCCTCTGTTCCTAAGTTGACAGTTTCCAACAACTCTTCATGAGGCAAGATGGCCCTTTCTTCTTGCTGTAGAAGTCTGGCTAACTCCCCTGGCACTTCACAATCTTCGTCGTCTTCGCACTCAGCCTGATTGACCAAATCTTCAGAGTTATTGAAGGGTACAGCAGAATAGTCACCCATAGAATCTAGAGTGGATGGGTACCTGCATTCGTGAGTGTGGGTGTGTGTAAGGGATAGCCATCCTTAAACAAACAAAAATGCAAAAGGAAAGAAAATGAACACAGCAGTTTATAAATGAAAAACGTCCAATGATTCATTAAACATGGCATATGAATATGAAGAGAATCAAAACCCTTACAAATGGACCTACATGCCCCGGGCAAGGCATGAGGTGAAAAATAGTGTGCAGATTGTTTAAAAGTAATTATTACAGACCAACAGGAAATGTTCGAAAGATAAGTTACTGATTAATGAAAGTAATGGGGACGAAGTCTTTTGCCTCCCAGTTGTTCAGTCCCCCTTCGATGGTTGGGAAGATCCAGTATTCAATGTTGGCCTCTTCGTCTTCGTCTTCCAAAGCATTGATCCCATGAGGAGAAATCTTGATGGGTGTTCTTTCAATTTTTGAGCGACGCATAGCTTTTTTCCCCGCAGCGGTGAACCCCAAACCAAATTTGTCTGTTTTATGAGGAATTTCAGGAAACTGTCCCCATGTTGAGCTCTTTCTCTCCTTCATTGCAGCCTTTGCGTCTTTCAGAGATGCCATCCTTGCCACCTGCTTGGGTACCTCAGCTACTGCCTTTGCTACAGCAACCTCGAGAGCAATTTCTCGAAGTGTTGGAACGGTGTTTCAATGAATTCGCCCTCCACCTCTACATACCGAAAGGAGTTCAGGTGACTGATCATATATTCTCCTCACCGTGTACAGTTATGATTTTTCCTTTGACAGGGTATTTCAGCATCTGATGTAGGGAGGAAGTGACTGCCCCAACATTATGTATCCATGGTCTTCCTAGCAAGCAAGAGTATGACGGACGGATGTCTATCACATAGAAAGTTGAGTGGAAAACTTCAGTGCCTACCTTGATGGGAATGTCGACCTCCCCATGCACCATTCTTTTAGACCCGTCAAAGGCCCTGACAATGATATTACTTGGTTTCAGCTCCAAGCCTTCACAATCCAACCGATCGAGAGCCTTCTTAGGTAGCACATTTAGAGAAGAACCAATGTCGACCAAAACATGAGCAAGAGTAGTTCCTCGGCATTCAACTGACACATGCAATGCGTCATTATGCTTTCTTCCTTTCGGAGTCAGGTCAGCATCAGAGAAACCCATGCCGTTGTCTGCGGTAAGGCTGGCTACACAATCCTGGAATTGATCGGCTGAGGTTTCCTGGGGCACATGGGCTGTCTTCAGAAATCTTATCAATGCTTTGGCATGAGCCTCCGAACAAAGCAGCAAAGCTAGCATGGAGATCTTCGAGGGGGTTTGCCCCAGTTACTCTACAATGTCATAATCACTTTTCTTTATTATTTTCATAATCTCCTCCATTTCTTTCTTGGAGGTTTCGGGGATGACCAATGGCTGAGCCCTCGTCCTGACGAGCTCATCTTGGATCCTTTTCCCCTTATCAGCAGAAGTAGGAGGGACAACCACGGGAGTAACGGCTTCTTCAATCAATGGAATTCTTGCGGAAAGTTTTATCGGTGCAGGAGTAACTTTGGCAGCAGCTGAGGGTCCAAAGATTGCTTTTGGAGGGGCAATCTCTGGAGAGAAAATTCTCCCACTTCGGGTAATCTTGCTTGTACCGGCAATGTTTCCAATGTCGGCATTTTCTTCGTCAGAGCTCTCTTCAGTTATCTCAACTTGTTTAACACCATGGTAGTAGATTTCTCCACCATAATTCCACGGTATTGATTTGTCAGATTTGTAGGGGACAGGCCCAGGCATGGTTATTTTCAGAGGAACAAACTTCATAGCGGATGTAATCTTAACATGCTTTTTAGGGACCTTGGAAAGATTGGTGGAAATGGTGATTATTGAAACATCTTCGATAGGGGTTGGAGTAGCAGGAATCTTTTCGAAAAGAATTTGTTGGCTGTCCATCAGGCCTTGGATGCCTATCTTCAGCAATGGACAGTCTATTGGTAGGGAGGAACAACAGCAGCAGTCTTCTTTACATCCTGGGAAAATCCCAGCCTTTAACAGATTCAACTTGATTGTTAGTAGTGGAGTTACCAGATCATCAACAGTAGCAACATACAGATCTTCTTCAATAGCATGGACATTGCGACCATGCTTTGGCATCAGAGCGGATATTACATTCAACTTCTCCAGAGCATCAAACTCAACCTCTTTTGCATCTATCAAGTCTTGAATTTTATGCTTAAGCGCCCAACAATCGTTGGTGTCATACCCGATGCTGTCAGAATGATAGGCACATTTAGCATTAGGGTGATAATGCGGGGAAGTTGTATTCACATTTTTTGGTGCCTCTTTGATAGTGGCGAGATTTAGCTTCAACAAATGGGGAAGAACTTGTGCAGGCGTCATGTTGATGCGGGTGAACTGTCGTTGTAGCCATTCCACCCGTTGCTGATTAGGTCTGGACTGATTGTTACGAGGCTGGTCATTTGACGAATTTTGTATCATCACGGCCCCTACAGTCGGTCGGCGCTCCGTTCTTCCCAATCTTTTCTGAGAGTATATAATAGCTGCTTCCTTCTTTGCCGGGAATGGTTTCTTGGCAGTTGTGGATGCAGAGGCATCCCTTTGAATCTTCCCACTCTTAATACCAGCTTCCACCCGTTCTCCAGTCAGAATCAAATCAGTGAACCCTGCAGAAGAGCTCCCGATCAAATGGTTGAAGAACGGGCCAGATAGGGTCCCCAAGAACATATCAATTAGTTCCCTATCTGAGAGAGGTGGCTGCACTCTCCCGGCCAAGTCGCGCCATTTCTGGGCGTATTCTTTGAATCCCTCATTTGAGGCCATCCCCATACTGTGTAGCTGAGTACGGGTTGGCGCCAAGTCAGCGTTATATTGATACTGGCGATAAAAGGCAGCTGCCAAGTCTTCCCAGTTATGCACTTCTAACCTCTCAAGCTGGTAAAACCAGTCTAGTTGTGTACCGGACAAGCTGTCTTGAAAGAAGTGTACTCAAAGATTTCTGTCGGATGTATGAGGTTGAATTCTTCTGACATATGACCTCAGGTGCATCTTCGGGCAAGACAACCCATCATATTTTGCAAAAATTGGCACCTTAAACTTTGTAGGGATCACAATCCCAGCAATCAATCCCAATTCTTCAAAATCTAGCCCGAGAACCCTTTGCAGCTCCATAGCTGCCAGTCTATCCTCCAGGTTTTTGTATTTGTCGTCCGCTGGCGGGTATTGTTGCTCTGAGTAGTCTTCATCTTCCTCAACCTCTTCTTCTTCAGCCTCGGACTCAAAAGGTAATGCAGCTCCTTTTCATTTACCGGTTCCCTCATCAGATGTGGAGGGGAATTCAAGAACTCTCCTAGCTTCATTCTCAAACCTTCTTCCCAGTGTAGCTACCCCGACTCTTTTCTTCTTTTTTTTTTCTCCTTTTTCTTGATCTTTATTCCCTAGCAGTGCTTTAAAATCCTCCTGACCCTTTGCTAATGTCATTAGGAGCTGTTGAAACTGTGAGTTTTGTGACTGCAGATCTTTGACCGTCTGTTCAAGATCCATCTTACTGAAATAAACAGCAGAAAGATAAAGAAACCTGGTGTGAAGACCTGCTTATGCATATGATGAAGGATATGTTTATTCATGCAATGCATTCAAGGATTTAGAAATTCAAAATTGTTACAAACAAAAAGAACACACGTCATATTAATAAGAAGAAATTTTGTCAGTACAAAAATGCCCCATGGGCCAAATATTACAAAAACTTCTCAAGGTAAAAAGACGTTGCGCATCCTCTTTGGTGCGATGTAAGTGTTGAGGGTCTCCTCCTCGTGAAGTCGGCGGGTAAGCTCCAAAACCTTCTTCTCACTGGCGTAGAAGCTGGCTTCAAAAGTATTCCGCTCTTCCTTGAGTTGGATCCAACTCTTCTGCATTTCCTCCCATGATGTTGGCATGTCAAGATATAGGATGGTGTATGGAACCTCTCCTTCCTTAACAGGCTCTTTAATCAAAGGGAGAATGTGAGGGTAAGGCATCATAAGACTCTGGGCGCGGGTTCGTACCCACTTGAGATAAGGCTCAAGAGGGATGGAGTTCTTGTGCCCCAGTGTCTTACTATCTACCTTGTTAGGCATCCTCCAAGCTCTGATGAATCTTTGGCGAAGTCCTTGCGCATCGTTGTCGAAGTCAAAAACTAGGTCAGGAATCAGCATGACATGAGGGCCATCCCTCCGTGCATATCCAAATTGTCTCAAAGCTAGACAAGGGTTGTAGGTAATGCCTCCCCTAATGCCAAGTAATGGAACATTAGGGAACTCTCCACAACGATCGACGAGGATGACATTTTCTCCGGACCGAGAACACCAATGTACATCAGAGTGTATGAGGGTCATCAATCATTGTGACCACCTTAAGCCTTATTCATTCTTCAAAACAGATTGTGGAAGGTGAGAAATAAACCACCTTGCAAGGAGAGGAGTACAGCACATGAGAACACCTCTCTTTCTCATTGTTCGAGTGTAAAATGAGTGGAGGATGTCCCCAAGCAATGTAGGTATGGGATTCCTGGATATGAAGATCTTGACAGTATTGACATCTATAAGTTGGTCAGGATTTGGGAACAAGACCAACCCATAAATAAGGAGTGCCACAATCTCTTCAAAGGCTTGTAGATCCAAGGAGTTCCAACACTCTTGTGTCTTCTCAAACAAGAATTTTGCCAAGAAGCCTTTGACACCACTTCTAGTTTCCCAATGCCCCTTGATGTCAAATGGTTGCAAGTTGATGGGTTATCTGTAACGTATAGCCTAAATATAGAACTGCAAGTGCACAGCCTATCGAAGTAATATATAAGATTATCGAACCACAGAGACCAATTGTCAATCTATCAACTCTATTGCTAAGGTGCTTATCTAAGGTGAACAAGAATATTGATGTGAGTGCAGTGCAACAAAGTAAAGGAGCGAGGTAAATAACAGTTTAAAAGACAGGTTGGAATGTAAATCATGTAATCAGATATTGGTCCGGTCATGCGTAGATGTAACTACTTATGGGGCAGTATTTTCTACTGATAGCAAAGAATCAATTTAACGGGAACTTGTAGCTTTTGACTACTAAGAACCAAATTTACTCTTTAAATTAAATTCCTTTATTGTCACATATAAAGGGTGCCTTCCGCGTTAAAGAGGTAAACATATTTTTAAGAAATTGATAGTTTTGACTTAACAGAAAAGTAATTTTACTTGGAAAGATTAACTTAAAGAGACTTTTGGCTTTTGACCAAGAGTCAGATTTCAAACCTACAAACGCGTCCGAAAATAGTTTCAAAATCGTTTTCTAAAAAGGTCAATGATTCCTATTTAACCAATCAACGGCTTTCGCTCTTTTTGTTTGGTTAAATAATAATCAAGTCGTATCATTAGTTTGGACGGCTTTCGATCTTACCCAATAAACATTTAAACATAATTGACTTAAGTTAAAAGCAAAACATCCCCAGAGTATTTTCACTAGCATGATAATTGGAACACGACCATGATGACAATCATTACATCCAAACCTTTATAGTTTAGCCAGACATAATAAGTGCGAGTCTATAAAACGTGTAGACTATGATAAGAGCGAGTAAGTAAAAGAGTGCGAGTCTATAAAACGTGTAGACTATGGTAAGAGCATTTAGAGTCTATAAAACGTGTAGAGTATGGTAAGAGCATTTAGAGTCTATAAAACGTGTAGACTATGGTAAGAGCAATTATAAGTAAAGAAATGCAATAAAATAGAACCTTGCTCCAGTCGGAGACTTGAATCTGATACAAATCTGCGGAATGGTAAGGCTGGTATGATGAACTTCAACCAAAGTGCTCCAAGACTCGATTACAACTCAATCTACACCGCAATAACTCCCCGATGTGAAGAGATTATTACTTTACAGAAACTGATAGTATATGGCTTAAGATTGTACTAAGCTTGGATGAAACTAAAAAATGAAAATCGAAAACTATTTATAGAGGATCCTTGAGATGCGTAAAGACCAGCATGCCCCTCAACTTCTTCTGAGCGGGAAACTTTTGTGAAGGCCGCGGGCGCGGTGGCAGTGGCCGCGGGCGCGGTGGCTGGAACTGCCAGATCGTGGGAACGTGGCAGTTGGTCTCTGGGTGAAAGTGGGCCACGTCATCGCGTTCCCTGTAGCCGGCGCGGCGCTGAACGCCATAAGTGCAGAATATCTTGAAAAACCCTAATTTCTTGGCGTTTTGGCTCGTTTCTTCACAGAAGGCTCTGAAATGACAAGAATCCTGAAAACAAAGGAAAAAGGAACATAATACGAGAAAATGATAATAAAAACTAAGGAAAACATGTGATATTTGAGTTAGAAACATAGTGCGATTTAGTGCGATCAAATCCTCCCACGCTTAGACCTTTGCTTGTCCTCAAGCAACAACTCTTAGAAGTAGATGAAAGAAAATTATGGTGTATACAGGTTTTGGGCAAAGAGGGCTTCTAAGTTCGAGTAAGGGTGTGTTGTCAGGCACTAACTATCTGAACCAAGGGTATCGTAATTACACTACTCGCAGAAATGCGGACATAAACCTCATAAGTATACAGATCGATCCTAATATCCTTACTATGCTAAGACTTCTTTTTGTACGAGGTCCTTTTTCATTCAGGCGCAATCACATTAAGCCCGTTATCCGTACATACTCATGGTGTAGTGACCGGTTAGTGACTCTGATCTCAAGTGATGGGATTCTGGTACAAGAGTTGGTTTAACCCCTTTTTATTTTACCCATTTGCAGTTGCGGGGGATCGGACCGTAGTCCGCCCTACCAAGTCCAGCACCAGATACCTCTGGACCAACTACAACGGATGTGCCTTATATATATATATATATATATATATATTTTTTGTTTTTATTAGTGCTTACAACTTTCTTGAGTTGAGTAATCTTTGTGAGGATCACCCAACTCGTAGTCGTATTCATACTTTATTTTATAAACTTTTAAGGCAAAATAGAGATCATCCACTTATATTCATCGATCCTACACTTAGAGCATGCTTAGGTCGGAGCTGACTGCTAAGATAAACTACTTGAAGACCTATTTGTACAGTTTTATTCAAAATCATAGCATATTGGGAAGAAAGGATCTAATCTAAATGTTCAAAAAGGCTTACGGTGTTAAAACGATAACGAATTTTTCAAAAAGTGAGTGCCCAAGAAATAGACCCTATCTAGGACCTGTCTCATAGCCCAAATCCTTAAAAACAACCACAATTCTTTGAAAAAGTTTTGTAAAAATTTTATAAGGCTAAAAAGTGGGGGAAATGAAAGGGTACACTACGCAGAAAGACTCGCCTATCACATGCATTTTATTAACTACGAATATAACATACCTAAAAGGAAAAAATGCGGAGGGGAAATAAAAGCAGGAAAAACGGGAAATAAAAGCGATAAATGCTCCTCCCATACTTAAATCGGACATTGTCCTCAATGTTCCAAAATAAGGTAGGATGAGGTACCTGAAAACGCTAGTGGGGGCCACTAGGACCTTCACCATCCTGGTTGGTACGACCGGAACGGCGGCTACAGCTGCGACGGCGGCTCTCTCGGTCCAAAACTAGCTGCTCCATTCTCTCTGTCAAGGCGGCATTTGCCGCTTGTAGCTCTTGGGTCCTACCAATGAGGGTGCCTTGGGTTGCCTCCATCAATTGGAAGTGACGAGCGTATGTGGTCTGGTTAAGGTGTTGTTCTCTCTGGAAAGCCAGCTGACTTTCCATAATAGTGCGCAGAGAGCTAGCATTTTGCTGTTGGGATGCTTGCATGAAGGCCATGTTATCGGTCGCCTGTTGCTGCAAAGTAGCAAGGGGGGTGTCCCTCTGGGCCTCTCGGGCCATATGCTCACTCCACATGTCCTCAGTGACATGGAAACTAGGAGCTGTACCTGCATGTGGGTTAGAAGTAGATGGTGTCGTGTGTGGTGGTGAAAAGTGGGGTGTGTTGTACCCCAAAATTTGCCCTCCCATTTCTCATTAATTTCTCAACATAAAGCCTTTGAAGCTCAAGATCCAATTAGGGTTTCATCTGCTCAAGACCTCTCCTTGCACTGTTGACTCAAATTAGGGTTTGTGTTTGCACAAAGATGCTTTGACCTAAAATTCCCAAGATGACTTTCATGCTTCATTTTGGACTCTCAAGTTTACCCACATCAAGTTTCAAGTCTTGATTCCAAGTTTTGCCCAGTCAATTGGACAATTGACCTAGAAATCAACTGTATTGGGGAAAAAGTCAACTGTGGCCCATTGACAGTCAAACCTCATGAAATTTGACCCACATCAACATTATGAACTCATATGAACCATTTGAGCAAGTTTGGATCACAATTCCCCAAGAAATTTGATCAGAACACCAAAAGGGCAAAATGGTCATTTTTAGGGTTTTGACTGCACAAAGGCAATTTTTGACTGTTTGACCTAGCCAATGGCAAACCAAGCTCACACATGGGATCAAGGACCCCATGGAATTATCTTGACATGCTCAACAAGCTCAAAAGATCCCAAGTACACAAGATTGACAGTTGAATTTCCCAGTCAATTGATCAATTTTGACTGTATACTGAAAAGTCAAACTTTGACTTTTTGGTCAAAATCAAGAGTCAAGATTCATTTTTCATCAAAACATGCCAAATCATGAAACTTGTTCACCAAGAAATCACAAAATGCAAATTAGGGTTTAAAATGGAATTTTTCATAACTTAGAATTTTTCTAAGTTATGGAAAACCCTAATTTTTTCCCAACTTTGCCCCACTTTTTCACCAAGATCCATTTGGATTCAAACAAAAGTCCAAACATGAAAGTTGTAGCTTGTTGCATAATCTACAACTTTGATTCACAAAGTTTTCTCATTTGAAGCTTGCATCTCAAGTTACAAATTTTTGAATAAGGGCACTAAACCATTCTTAACTTAGTAAAATTTGACCTATTTTGACAAGGTTTTCTACCTAATTTCAAGGCCATTTTCCATACACTTCCACTTGGAATTTCAAATTGCATTTCAAAGATGGATTGTATTACACATTCCAAGCTTTCCAAAATGTCCAAGAACTTCTCAAACAACCTCATGGTTAGGGAGAATCGAATTTCACAATATAGCAAAAACTCACTTTTGAATTGGCCATTTTTCATGTTCATAAGTTATGCAAACTTCTCAAAACCAGCATGCCCTTGATTACAGGTCCTTAAACCAAGTTACACTCAATAATTTAATGCTTGTTCATTGTGTCAAAGTGTTATTCTATGAGTTCAAGTGTTGTATACAAGTTTGATCCATTTTTAGATAAAGTAAACTATCCATTTTTGCAAAAGTTCACTTTATGTCCAATTGGTAAATCAAGCAAGTACAAACCAAATCTCTTTGGCACTAGATTATGAACAAATTACTCTGATCAAGAGAAGCTTTGTAGCAGGATTAGAGGTCCCCTACTGACCTAAACCACCAACTTGCATTTTGTTGCTTAAAGGTTAAGAAACATTGCATAACTAGGACCAACTTCCATCTCAGCTTAGATACACAAGAACAAAGTTATCAAACACAGTACACACATCATAACCAAGCTATTGCACGAGCCATTTACCTCCCAAACATCATCAAACCAAAAAACACCATCAAACTGCAAAAACAGAGTTGCCTCTGCAGTTTGAGTGCCAACTTCTATTTCTCTCAAGCATTCTTGCTAAAACCAGTTCACATACCTTCCATACCATCTATGCAAGCTAACCAAAAGCAAAGGCACGATCTGTAATCACTCTAACTACTTCCACCATTTTCACGTTTCTGATTTGCAGGTGAAGTTCTCTAGCTCGATTCAGAAGCTTTCAAGACAAAGTAAACATTGGAATAGCATCCCTGGACCTCAAGGAAGCTTTTCCAATCATCACCTTGCCCTGAAAGTTCTTACATCTCCAGATAGAACTTCAACTGAACAGGTAGTTTTTTGAATTCGTATCTCTCTTATTAGGCATCATTAGCTTTAAGTTTGTGAATAAACAAGGTTCTACTCATGCCACTGAACATGTACATGTTTTTACTTTTCATTTCTTTTGTTTGAGTTGTGAGAATTTGGAGTTTGAAAATGGCAGAAAAACTAGGTTAGGATTTGGGGGAGGAGAAATTCTCCCTCATCTTAGAGAGTTAGATCAAGTTATGCATATGGTTAGAATCGTGGTTTCATGCTTAACATCTTTTGTGTTGGAAGTTTGTTCAAAAAATCAAAGAATCAGGATTTCAAACAAAGCTTGCAGGCGCGCGTTTTTTGGTTCAGAGGTTGAAGAAGAAGTGGTTTGGGCTGGGCTTGTGCTGCATTTTCTGTTCACACCACATAATTGCTTTTGCACCCCCAAGACCCTTTTGCTTATTTATTTAACTTTTTGACTTTTTTCTTTTTTGATTGACTTTGTTTTTTTTTTCTCATGACATAAAAAATATAAAAATATTTTTTCTCACCATTTTTTTATTTATTAGGTATTTATATGATTTTCTTTTGATTAATACTTAGATAAATAAATATATACATTTTATAAAAATATTGAGAAATAGGTAGAAATACATTTATTTTCATTTTTCATTTCATTATACCCCCTGTAAATATTTTACATAAAAAAATACTTTTTTTGTTAATATTAAAAATTATTATTATTTATATATATAATACATGTTTAAAATAATAGATATATACATATATTTATTAATATATTTAGGATAAATACAAAATATATACCCTTGTATTTTTATAATTAGTATTTAATATAAAAATGCATTTTTTCTTTTTTTAAATATACTTTATTTTATTGTTTGTGTATGTAAATCATAAATATTATTTGAATTAATTCATTAATGTCCCCTTTGATCTAAAAAATTAGGGTTTTACCCTAAATTTGAAAATACCTAAAAAATAATACTTTTTTTTATTTTCTTTTCTTGTTCTACATAAATAATACTTTTTTTTCATACACATAAAAATTCCTTTTGCATTCTTGCATATTTGTTTTATTCACCATTTAAATTATACATTTATTTATCTTGTAAATATTCCTAGAAAATGATGTAATAGCTTAGATTCAATTTTTTGTCTAAATATCCCAATTTGAAACATTGTACCCCCTCCCCATATTATTGTGTTGTAATAGCGTAGGAATTTAAACTTCGCACTTTATCGCTTTCTAAACATACTATGCTAGAATTAGGGTTTTGTATGCGAATAAAAATGAACAAAGTAGTTAGACCTAATACAAGATAAATGAGCATGAAAAATGGACAACACATTTCACACTTGCACCCCTAGGGTATTCCACTTTGTTGGCTTCAAATAATTGGGCCATGTTGTATGTTGAATTTCTTTGGGTAAAAAAAAAAACAAACAATCAAATGATCATAGTCCCTCAAAATGTTGCTTAAATGAATGATCAAGTCCCTTTTAAAGAAAATTGCCCAAAGACATTTAACACTATTGCAACTATGGTCTAAACGATGACCCGCGCTCGTCCCTTTCACCTCCTAAGACAAGATTGTCCACCAAATGCAATGGTGGAACAAAATTGTCAAAAAGGCTTAAAACATAACAAAAATCTTTGAGAAAACTTTAGGGTAGATGAACTCTTAAGTACTTGTCAACTTTCCAAGAAAACACTTGCCTTATTTCAAAACCCACTTCATAAACACTTTCAAAACAAACTTTCAAAAAACCTTGAAACATCTTTTCAAAAAGACAAACACCTTCTGTAAAACATTCGAGTAAAGAATTGTTACAAGGGTAGCCTATACAAGGCATCTTTTTCAAAACCTTTTCAAAACCACACACAAAGCACCATTTCAAACAATTGAAAACCAAGGCAAGTTGATCTAAGCAAGTACTTAAGAGCCCATGGATAACCATGGATAGAAGGGGTGCTAATACCTTCCCCTTCTATAATCTACTCCCCGAACCCAAGAAAAATCTCAAAGGTTTTTGCTGTGCTTTTAAACCTTTCCTTAGGATAAAATAAAAAGTCGGTGGCGACTCTTGCTCAACCGAAACATTTGCGAAAACAAACGCAAAACCATAGTCAGTTCTCCCACCGTATCACAGAACTGGCGACTCTGCTGGGGACTATTTTTTAAGTGGAGTAACCTTAGGGCTTAGATCACCCTCTTGCATGACTAATTGTTTGATTTCCTTGCTTTATACTTTGGCTCTATTGTTTGGGTTTACAATCCTCCACCCGGATTTTTGGGAAACATTCATAGATAGCAATACGTTGTGGAAACTGTGCGGGGTATACCGACACGGTCTAAGCAATAGCTATGTTAGTGCGACATATTTGTGAGTACCGGTAACCCTTGAGTTCAATCAAGGAGAGTACGGGGCCGCTGAGTGATGTCACTAAGCACTAATGACCTAGAACCTTACTTGACCATCTTGGCCTTTTATTAGGGGTAGTGAGATGACCGGCTTTGGTGCAGTCCGAAGTTGGTAGATACTCGATACTACACTCATTGAGGGTTATTTTCTTGAAATATTTTGGTCGCTAGTTAAGTGGCTAAACCAAAACAATGAACAATGAAAACAATCCAGTGATATTGAGCTCCTTAGAACCCGGTTACTATTTATAGGACAGGTTTTTAAGCCAACTACACTCAAGAGGGTACTTACCTATGAAACCCTATGCAAGCCTGAAATTAGGGTTTGGTGTGATTTGCTTGTACAATGTTTTGTGCATACATCATAAACATCATGAAACATCATATGCATTCACTAACCATTTCGAGGGTTTTGGATCTTCATCTTTGTTCTTGTTTTGTAGGACATGGAAATCCCTCGCAGAAATACCATTCAAGTCAACCTTGTGAGAATCTCCCCTCAACTCAAGGAGATCACCTCAAGAATTCCGGAAAATTCATCCTTCAGTGAAAGACATGGTAGACTGCTCAGCCTAGTCAACACCAACATTGAAGAAGACATGATGAAAGTGCTATTCCAGTTCTTTGACCCTCTTCACCACTGCTTCACTTTCCCTGATTATCAGTTGGTACCCACTTTGGAGGAGTTTTCTCAACTCCTAAGAATCCCTATCCTTAATCAACTACCCTTCAACGGTACGGAAAAGGAACCAAATCCGGAAGATGTTGCTCGAGCATTACATCTACAACCATCCGACATCAAGGGGCATTGGGAAACCAGAAGCGGCGTCAAAGGATTCTTAGCAAAGTTCTTGTTTGAGAAGGCACAAGAATGTTGGAACTCATTGGACCTACAAGCCTTTGAAGAGATTGTGGCACTCCTTATCTACGGGTTGGTCTTGTTCCCAAATCCTGACCAATTGGTAGATGTCAACGCTGTCAAAATCTTCTTGTCCAGAAATCCAATACCAACATTGCTTGGGGACATCCTTCACTCATTTTACACACGAACAATGAGAAAGAGGGGTGTTCTCATGTGTTGTACTCCTCTCCTTGCAAGGTGGTTTATTTCGCACCTTCCACAATCTGTCTTGAAGAATGACCAGGGTACAAGGTGGTCCCAACGGTTGATGACTCTTACTCATTCTGATGTGCATTGGTGTTCTCGGTCCAGAGAAAATGTCATCATCGTCGATCGTTGCGGAGAATTTCCTAATGTTCCTTTACTTGGAATTAGGGGAGGTATCACCTATAACCCTTGCCTAGCTTTGAGGCAATTTGGATATGCACGGAGGGATGGCCCTCATGATATGTTGATTCCTAGCCTAGTTTTTGACTTCGACAACGATGCGCAAGGACTCCGCCAAAGATTCATCAGAGCTTGGGGAAAGCTCAACAAGGTTGATAGCAAGACTCTGGGACACAAGAACTCCATCCCTCTTGAGCCCTATCTCAAGTGGGTACGAGCCCGAGCCCAAAGTCTAATGATGCCTTATCCTCATGTTCTCCCTATGATTAAAGAGCCCGTCAATGAAGGAGAGGTTCCCTACACCATCCTACATCCAGACATGCCTACATCGTGGGAGGAAATGCAGAAAAGTTGGATTCAACTCAAGGAGGAACGGAACACTTTTGAAGCTAGCTACTACGCCAGTGAAAAGAAGGTTCTAGAGCTTACCCGCCGACTCCACGAGCAAGATGCCCTCAACACCTACATTGCACCAAAGAGGATGTGCAATGTCTTTCTGCCTTGAGAAGTTTATTTTGTAACATTTGGCCCATGGGGCATTTATGTACTAACAAATTTCTTCTTATTAATATGACGTGTGTTCTTCTTTGTCTGAAACAATTTTGAATGTCCTAAATCCTTGAATGCATTGCATACATCAGCATACCATTCATCATGTGCATAAGCAGGTCTCACCCCAGGTTTCCTTATCTGTCTGCTGTTTATTTCAGTAGGATGGATCTCGAGCAAACAGTCAAAGACCTACAAGCCCAGAATGCACAGTTCCAGCAACTCTTGATTACTTTGGTTAAAAGTCAAGAGGACATCAAGACTCATTTGGAGAATAAGGACCCAGTGAAGAAGAAAAAGAGGGTCGGAGTGGCTACTTTGGGGAGAAGATTTGACAGAGAAGCTCGGAGGGTTCTTGAATTTCCTCCTACTTCTGATGAAGGAACTAGTAAAAGAGATCGAGTTGCGGTGCCTTCCGAGTCTGATGCGGAGGAGGAAGAGGTTGAAGAGGATGAAGATTATTCTGACCAGCAATATCCTCCAGCTGATGATAAGTACAAGGGTTTAGAAGACAGAATGGCTGCCATGGAATTGCAAAGGGTACCGGGTTTGGATTTTGAAGACATGGGCTTGGTTGCCGGAATTGTGATTCCCCCAAAATTCAAAGTACCAGTGTTTGTGAGGTATGATGGGTTGTCCTGTCCCAAAATGCATCTCAGGTCCTATGTGAGAAAAATTCAACCCTATACGGCAAATAAAAATCTCTGGATTCATTTCTTTCAAGACAGCCTGTCGGGAGCTCAGTTAGAGTGGTTTTATCAGCTAGAAGGAACCAGTGTCAGAAATTGGGAAGATTTGGCCACCGCTTTCTACAAACAATACCAGTATAATTCTGATCTTGCTCCTACTCGTACCCAACTTCAGGGTATGTCACTAGGAACAAGTGAGGGATTCAAGGAATATGCACAAAAATGGAGGGATTTGGCTGGCAGGGTGCAGCCTCCTTTAACCGATTGTGAGCTCGTTGATATGTTTCTTGGGACCCTATCGGGGCCTTTTTTCAATCATCTAATTGGTAACTCTTCCGCAGGGTTTACCGATTTGATCTTAACCGGCGAAAGAATAGAAGCTGGCATCAAGTCAGGAAAGATTCAGAAGGGTGTTGCTGCAAGTGTTGAGAAGAAGCCTTTTAAGAAGGAGACAGCTATGGTATATTCTCAGAGAAGAGCAGGGAAGATGGAGCGTCGGCCAACTGTAGGGGCCGTAATGATTCAAAACACTCCGAGTGAGCAGCCTCGCTATAACCAGTCCAGACCAAATCAGCAACGGGTGGAAAGGCCACAACGGCAGTTCACCCGTATTAATATGACTCCAGCACAAGTGCTTCCCCATCTTTTGAAGTTGAATCTTGCCACCATCAAGGAGGCGCCAAAGAATGTAAATATGTCTTCTCCACATTATCATGCCAATGCTAAATGCGCCTACCATTCAGACAGTGTTGGACACGACACCAATGATTGTTGGGCACTCAAGCATAAAATCCAGGACCTGATAGAGGCTAAGGAGGTAGAGTTTGACGCTCCAGAGAAGCCTAATGTGATATCTGCACCTATGCCGAAGCACGACCGAAATATCAATGCCATTGAAGAGGATTTGTATGTTGCTGACGTCGGTGATCTGACTACTCCACTACTAACCATTAAGTTGAATTTGTTAAGGGCCGGGATCTTCCCGGGATGTAAAGAAGACTGCTACTGTTGCCACTCTCTTCCGTTTGATTGTCCGCTATTAAAGAAAGGCATCCAAGGCCTTATGGATAGCCGACAAATTTTGTTCGAAAAAGTTTCTGCTATTCCAGTTCATGTTGAAAATGTCTCAATCATAACCATTCACGCCAATCTTTCCGAGGCCGTCAAAAAGCCAGTTAAGATTACACCAGCTGCAAAATCTGTTCCTTTAAAGATAACAATGCCTGGGCCTGTTCCCTATGTCTCTGAGAAGTCGATACCTTGGAACTATGGTGGTGACATCTACTACCATGGTATCAAGCAAGTCGAAGTAATTGAAGAAAGTTCGGATGATGAAGAATCCAGCATTAGTAACATTGCGGGCACCAGCGAAATCACCAGGAGCGGGAGAATATTTTCTCCAGAGATTGCCCCTCCAAGAGCAGTCTTTGGACCCTCATCAGCTAAAAAAGTCATCCCTGCACCAGTAAAACTCTCCGCTAGAACTCCTTTGATTGAAGAGGTTGTTGTTCCTAGTGCTGTCTCTCCTACCATTGCTGATAAAGGAAAGGGAATACAAGATGAGCCCGTCAGGACGAGGGCTCAACCCTTGGTAATCCCGGAAGCATCCAAGAAAGAAATGGACGAGATTTTGAGGATAATCAAGAGAATTGATTACGATGTGGTGGAACAGTTGGGGCAAACCCCCTCCAAGATCTCCATGCTGGTACTATTGCTTTGCTCAGAAGCGCACGCTCAAGCTTTGATTAAGTTTCTGAAGGCAGCTCATGTGCCCCAGGAAACCTCTGCGGATCAATTTCAACATTGCGTGGCTAGCCTGACTGCGGACAATGGATTAGGTTTTTCTGATGCCGACCTGACCCCTAAAGGCCGAAACCACAATGATGCTTTGCATATTTCAATCGAGTGCCGCGGAACCACCCTTGCACATGTTTTGGTTGATACCGGGTCGTCACTGAATGTTTTACCTAAAAAGGCCTTGGACCGGCTAGATTGAGAAGGGTTGGATTTGAAGCCGAGTGATATTATCGTCAGAGCTTTCGATGGGTCGAAGAGAATGGTCCATGGAGAGGTCGAAATTCCCATCAAGATAGGTACTGAGGTGTTTAAATCCACTTTCTATGTAATGGACATCCGTCCATCATACTCCTGCCTGCTGGGTAGACCTTGGATACACCATGCTGGGGCAGTCACCTCCTCCTTGCATCAGATGCTGAAGTATCCTGTCAAGGGAAATATCATCACTGTCCACGGCGAAGAAGAGTACATGATTAGCCACTTAAATTCTTTCCGGTATGTGGAAGTTGAAGGAGAATTCATTGAGACACTGTTTCAACATTTCGAAGAAGTTCTTCCTGAAATAGCAGTAACAAAGTTGACAGCTGAGGCACCAAGACAGATGGCCAGGATGGCATCTCTGGAGGATGCAAGGGCCGCAATGAAAGAAGGGAAGAATTCAGCATGGGGGCAGTTACTCGACTTTCCGCATAAAACTGACAAGTTTGGATTAGGGTTCACAGCCGCTGGCCAGAAAGCTATGCGCCAGTCAAAGATTGAAAGAGCGCCAATCAAAATTTCTCCTTACCGAATCAACGCCCTGGAAGATGAAGACAAGGAAAGCAACATTGGAGAGTGGATTTATCCAACTGTCAGAGGAGGATTGAGCAATTGGGAGGCTAAAGACTTTGTCCCCATCACTTTTATTCATCAGTAATTTATCTGTTAAACATTTCCTATTTGGTCTGTAATATTTTACTTTCAAACAATCCGTACACTATCTTTTCACCTCCTGCCTTGCCCGGGGCATGTAGGTCCACTTGTAAGGGTTTTGACTATTTTTCATATTCATATGCCATGTTTAATGATTCATTGGACGTTTTTCATTTGATAAACTGCTTATGTTCATTTTCTTTCCTTTTGCATTTTTTGTTTAAGGATGGCTATCCCTTACACACACTCACACTCACCAATGCAGGTACCCATCCACTCCGGATTCCATAGGTGACTATTCAGCTGTATCTTTCAATAACTCTGAAGATCTAGTCAATCTAGCCGAATATGAAGATGACGAAGGTTGTGAAGTACCCGGGGAACTAGCCAGACTTCTGCAACAAGAGGAAAGGGCCATCTTACCGCATGAAGAACCATTGGAAACTGTTAACTTGGGAACCAAGGAGGACCGGAAGGAGGTGCAAGTAGGTGCCAATCTGGAACCAAAAGTCAAGGAGCGCTTGGTACAGTTGCTGAATGAGTATGTTGAAATCTTAGCTTGGTCCTATGAGGATATGTCGGGTTTAGATACAGACATCGTGGTTCACCGTCTCCCCACAAGAGAAGACTGTCCACCAATCAAGCAAAAAGTTCGCCGAATGAGGCCTGACATGTCCGAAAAAATCAAAGCAGAAGTAATGAAACAATTCGATGCTGGTTTCCTGGCTGTTACGTCCTATCCTCAATGGGTCGCTAACATTGTGCTAGTACCAAAGAAAGATGGCAAAGTCAGGATGTGTGTGGACTACCGGGATTTGAATAGGGCCAGCCCTAAAGATGATTTCCCGCTACCTCATATTGACATCTTGATCGACAATACATCTCAGCATAAAGTGTTTTCCTTCATGGACGGATTCTCGGGCTACAATCAAATCAAAATGGCTCCCGAGGATATGGAGAAAACAACTTTTGTCACACAATGGGGCACTTTCTGTTACAAGGTGATGCCGTTCGGGCTGAAGAACGCAGGGGCAACTTATCAACGCGCCATGGTAGCTTTATTTCATGATATGATACATGATGAGATTTAGGTTTACATAGACGATATGATAGCTCGGTCACAAACAGAGGAAGAGCACCTTGAGCATTTGGAGAAACTGTTTGCCAGGTTAAAAGAATACAATCTCAGGCTGAATCCAAGCAAATGCACTTTTGGAGTTAGGTCTGGTAAACTCCTAGGATTCATTGTAAGCAACAAAGGCATTGAAGTCGATCAGGCAAAAGTGAAAGCAATACAAGAGATGCCTGCTCCCCGTACTGAAAAGGAGGTTAGAGGATTCTTGGGGCGCGTAAACTATATTGCCAGATTCATCTCACATCTGACTTCTACCTGTGAGCCCATTTTCAAACTCTTGAAAAAAGATCAGGTAGTCGAATGGAACGACGATTGCCAAGCTGCTTTTGATAAGATCAAGGAGTATTTGCTAGAACCTCCTATTCTGATGCCACCCGTCGAAGGAAGACCATTGATCATGTATCTGACCGTCTTGGATAACTCAATGGGGTGTGTTTTGGGCCAGCATGACGAGTCTAGTCGAAAATAGCATGCTATTTATTACCTTAGCAAAAATTTTACCGACTGTGAGACTCGCTACTCACTGCTCGAGAAAACTTGCTGCGCTTTGGTATGGGCTGCTCGCCGACTAAGACAGTATATGTTGACTCATACTACCTTGTTGATTTCCAAGATGGACCCTATCAAGTATATCTTCGAGAAGCCCGCTTTATCTGGAAGGATAGCTAGATGGCAAATGATCTTAACCGAGTATGACATCCAGTACACCACCCAAAAAGCTATAAAAGGGAGTGTACTAGCTGACCATCTGGCTCATCAGGCTATCGAAGACTATCAACCCATGAGATTTGACTTCCCAGACGAGGACATCATGAATTTGGACAACGTTGAAGGTAACAGACCATATGACGGACCCGAAAAGGGATCCCGATGGACCCTGTACTTTGATGGTGCTTCAAATGCACTTGGAAACGGTATTGGCGCAGTACTCATTTCTCCGGAAGGTTGTCACACTCCTTTCACAGCCCGACTTTGCTTCAGCTGCACAAACAACATGGCTGAGTATGAAGCTTGCATCTTTGGTCTCGAAGCTGCTATAGACTTGGGGATCAAATCTTTGATCGTATTTGGGGACTCGGCTTTGGTCATCAGCCAAATCAAAGGAGATTGGGATACTAAGCATCCTAATCTTATCCCATACAAAGAACATGTCCTGACATTGTTGCCTCATTTTGAGCAAATTACCTTCGAGCATTTCCCGCGAGAAGAGAATCAGCTAGCAGATGCTCTAGCCACAATGTCCTCCATGTTCAAACTCAACTGGGATAATGAGGCTCCCCAAATCACCATCAAGCGAATGGATGAACCGGCACATTGCCACGAGATTAATACCGAAGAAGTAGTGGAACAACCTTGGTTCCATGAAATCAAAAGGTATCTCGAGACTAGAGATTATCCTGAAGGAGCTTCCGTAAATGACAAGAAGTTCTTAAGGAAATTCGCTGCTAAGTTCTTCCTGAGCAACGACATCCTTTACAAACGAAGCCATGATTGTGTATTACTCCGATGTGTGGATAAAGCTGAGGCAGAGTTGATCATGACTGATATACACAGCGGCACATTTGGCACTCACTTGAGCGGGCATACAATGGCTAAGAAGATCCTAAGGGCAGGCTATTACTGGTCTACCATGGAAGCTGACAGCCATCAACATTCCCGTACTTGTCACAAGTGTCAAGTCTATGCTGACAAAGTTCATATTCCTCTGGTTCCCCTCAACGTCCTGACTGCTCCGTGGCCCTTTGCAATGTGGGGCATTGATATGATTGGAGAGATCAAGCCCACGACTTCCAACGGACATCGCTTCATCCTGGTTGCCATTGACTACTTCACTAAATGGGTCGAAGCATCTTCCTTCGCTTCTGTCACCAAAAATGTGGTTGCCCGCTTTATCAAGCAAAATCTCATATGTCGGTATGGTGTTCCAGACAGGATCATCACAGACAACGGTACAAATCTGAATAACACAATGATCACGACATTATGCGAACAGTTCAAGATTTATCATCACAATTCATCTCCATATCGGCCGAAGATGAACGGTGTTGTTGAAGCTGCGAACAAAAACATTAAGAAGATCATTCAGAAAATGACAGTCACTTACAAAGACTGGCATGAGATGTTACCGTTTGCTCTGCATGGATACCGTACGACGACACGTACTTCAACTGGGGAAACCCCATTTTCTTTGGTTTATGGCATGGAAGTTGTTTTGCCTATGGAAGTCCAGATCCCTTCTCTAAGGATTATGAAGGATGCAGGTTTGAATGAAGATGATTGGATGCAGACCCGACTTGATCAACTCAATCTGATCGACGAGAAGCGACTTGCTGCTATATGCCATGGTCAGACGTATCAAAAGCGGATGATCAAGGCTTTCAATAAGAAAGTCAGACATCAAGTGTATCAAGTCGGGGATCTCGTAATCAAGCGGATTATCTTGCCGCAAAGTGATCCCAGGGGCAAATGGACTCCTACATATGAAGGACCGTTTGTGATCAAGAGCATATTTTCTGGTGGTGCAATGATTCTGACCACCATGGACGGCGACGATTTGCCGCATCCTGCGAACGCAGACATAGTCAAAAGATACTACGCATGAAATAACCCGACAAGTCGAAAACCCGAAAGGGCGGCTTGGGCAAAAATGGGCATCCCGGTGAATCGAAAACCCGAAAGGGCGGTTCAGGCAAAAATTAGGGATAAAAACAAAAAAATCTGTACACCCGGCAAGTCGAAAACCCGAAAGGGCGGCTTGGGCAAAAAGGGGTTTCCCGGTGGATCGAAAACCCGAAAGGGCGATTCAGGAAAAAGTTAGGGAATTAAAGCGTATGACTATGTCTCGTCGGATCACTTCAAAGACAATCTCTTCATCAACCAGTCCCAGACTTCTGATCAATCCAGTCATCGTCAAACGAAGCATTGAATGAACAGATATTCAGAGTTGTGAAAGCTATAGCGGAACGAAATCCCATGGAATTATTTCACATAGCCATCCTTTATTTTGTATAAAATCTTTTAATATTTACGACAAAGTCCTCTTACTAGGATGACTGTTTCCTTTGTACAAATATACTCAAAGAAAATCAATACAAATACTCTTCCCAAAAATTTGTGTCGTTTCCCTTTTCTTTTTCTCTTGCACTATTGGTTTTATTTTGAGAAACGTCCAATGTTTTGTTAAATAGGCATGTGCATTTGAAACGTAATCACTTCCTAAATGAACCTAAGAAAAAGGATTGCTGATAGGGTGAAGGTATAGATGGATATCTTGACACCCTTTCGAAGGAAACCCTCCAAGAGATTTGGAATCCACATCCCTAGCAAACCCTGAGGCTTATCTCCAGCAGACTCTCGAAGCTTTTCCCCAGTAAGGTTCTGGAAGGTATTTCCCCGCAGAGCACGAACGTCTCTCCCGAGTTTTATTCAAAGTTATTCCTCACAAAGGCTTATAACTGGGTTATCCTCAGCTAACAACCACAGAAGATCGCACTCGCCAGATTTCTTCCTATCCCCAGCGGAGTTCATCAAGAGTTTCCCAGTACAACTTATCAAAATGATCCCCAGAGGAGTTTATCTTTGTTATCACCAGCCAGAGGATCCTCCAGAACTCATTTTTCCTCAGAGTACAAATTTCCAATATCCCCAACGGAGCCAGACTAATGAGCCTTCTCCCCACAGAGTCTTAGAAAGAGAAATCTTGAGTTCCCCAGTGAGATCGCCAGAGTTACTTCCCATCAAGTTGAAGATTCTCAGTCTTACCTCCCCAGCATGAGTCTGCTAGATTGATACTCCCCAGTAGAGGTCATTAGAAATTATTTTCCCCAGCAGCAGCCAAGGATTTATTTTCCCCGGCAGCAGTCAAGATGCTTTTATCTTCAACCACCTCGGATTCAGTTATCCTCAGCAAGATAGCTCGTCAGCTTACATGCGCATTCATCACATTCATGTCATATACATTGATGTCACGTATATTGCATCATGCATCATAACATTGCATACAACTAACTCTTTACCTTTTCAGGAAAGATCAGTCGACAGACTAAAACCATTCAACTTCAAGATTTCTGAAAACAGTTCACGGGTTCTCCAAGTAAACGGATGTTAACCTGTCACTTGTTCAGATTCTTCTTCAAGACTTCTGAAAACAGTTTATGGATTCTTCCCAACAACGGATGTTAATCTATCGACTTGTTCATATGCAACTTCTGAAAACAGTTTACGGACGCTTCCCAACAACAGATGCTGCTCTATTGCTTATTCAACTTCAAGACTTCTGAAAATAGTTCACGGGTTCTCCAAGTAAACGGATGTTAACCTGTCACTTGTTCAGATTCTTCTTCAAGACTTCTAAAAACAGTTTATGGATTCTTCCCAACAACGGATGTTAATCTATCAACTTGTTCAGATGCAACTTCTGAAAACAGTTTACGGACGCTTCCCAACAACGGATGCTGCTCTATTGCTTATTCAACTTCAAGACTTCTGAAAACAGTTTACGGGTTCTCCAAGTAACGGATGTTAACCTATCGCTTGTTCAGTTTCTTCTCCAAACCACTGAAAACAGTTTACAGATTCCTCCCAACAACGGATGTCAATCTATTGCTTGTTCAGACCCCCCAGTTCAGAGATGGTCCCAAGCTTGGACACCTTCCTGATACTCATTCCAGATGGCATCTTTAAGCCCATCCCCGACAAGTTTCTGCCATTCTTCCAGATGGCATCATTAAGCCCATCTCCAAATGGCATCTCTAAGCCCATTCCCACGTCCATTGCTTTGACAAGTGCAAATTTCCGGGCACTCTAGTGTCCAATCTCCTTTTACCCTCGAGTCACGAAAGGCAAACTTGCCAATCTAACTCTTCGGATTCAAGAAGATTGAACAGGGGCAACTGTTGTACCCCAAAATTTTCCCTCCCATTTCTCATTAATTTCTCACCATAAAGCCTTTGAAGCTCAAGATCCAGTTAGGGTTTCATCTGCTCAAGACCTCTCCTTGCACTGTTGACTCAAATTAGGGTTTGTGTTTGCACAAAGATGCTTTGACCTAAAATGCCCAAGATGACTTTCATGCTTCATTTTGGACTCTCAAGTTTACCCACATCAAGTTTCAAGTCTTGATTCCAAGTTTTGCCCAGTCAATTGGACAATTGACCTAGAAATCAACTGTATTGGGGAAAAAGTCAACTGTGGCCCATTGACAGTCAAACCTCATGAAATTTGACCCACATCAACATTATGAACTCATATGAACCATTTGAGCAAGTTTGGATCACAATTCCCCAAGAAATTTGATCAGAACACCAAAAGGGCAAAATGGTCATTTTTAGGGTTTTGACTGCACAAAGGCAATTTTTGACTGTTTGACCTAGCCAATGGCAAACCAAGCTCACACATGGGATCAAGGACCCCATGGAATTATCTTGACATGCTCAACAAGCTCAGAAGATCCCAAGTACACAAGATTGACAATTGAATTTCCCAGTCAATTGATCAATTTTGACTGTATACTGAAAAGTCAAACTTTGACTTTTTGGTCAAAATCAAGAGTCAAGATTCATTTTTCATCAAAACATGCCAAATCATGAAACTTGTTCACCAAGAAATCACAAAATGCAAATTAGGGTTTAAAATGGAATTTTTCATAACTTAGAATTTTTCTAAGTTATGGAAAACCCTAATTTTTTTCCCAACTTTGCCCCTCTTTTTCACCAAGATACATTTGGATTCAAACAAAAGTCCAAACATGAAAGTTGTAGCTTGTTGCATAATATACAACTTTGATTCACAAAGTTTTCTCATTTGAAGCTTGCATCTCAAGTTACAAATTTTTGAATAAGGGCACTAAATCATTCTTAACTTAGTAAAATTTGACCTATTTTGACAAGGTTTTCTACCTAACTTCAAGGCCATTTTCCATACACTTCCACTTGGAATTTTAAATTTCATTTCAAAGATGGATTGTATTACACATTCCAAGCTTTCCAAAATGTCCAAGAACTTCTCAAACAACCTCATGGTTAGGGAGAATCGGATTTCACAATATAGCAAAAACTCACTTTTGAATTGGCCATTTTTCATGTTCATAAGTTATGCAAACTTCTCAAAACCAGCATGCCCTTGATTACAGGTCCTTAAACCAAGTTACACTCAATAATTTAATGCTTGTTCATTGTGTCAAAGTGTTATTCTATGATTTCAAGTGTTGTATACAAGTTTGATCCATTTTTAGATAAAGTAAACTATCCATTTTTGCAAAAGTTCACTTTATGTCCAATTGGTAAATCAAGCAAGTACAAACCAAATCTCTTTGGAACTAGATTATGAACAAATTACTCTGATCAAGAGAAGCTTTGCAGAAGGATTAGAGGTCCCCTACTGACCTAAACCACCAACTTGCATTTTGTTGCTTAAAGGTTAAGAAACATTGCATAACTAGGACCAACTTCCATCTCAGCTTAGATACACAAGAACAAAGTTATCAAACACAGTACACACATCATAACCAAGCTATTGCACGATCCATTTACCTCCCAAACATCATCAAACCAAAAAACACCATCAAACTGCAAAAACAGAGTTGCCTCTGCAGTTTGAGTGCCAACTTCTATTTCTCTCAAGCATTCTTGCTAAAACCAGTTCACATACCTTCCATACCATCTATGCAAGCTAACCAAAAGCAAAGGCACGATCTGTAATCACTCTAACTACTTCCACCATTTTCACATTTCTGATTTGCAGGTGAAGTTCTCTAGCTCGATTCAGAAGCTTTCAAGACAAAGTAAACATTGGAATAGCATCCCTGGACCTCAAGGAAGCTTTTCCAATCATCACCTTGCCCTGAAAGTTCTTACATCTCCAGATAGAACTTCAACTGAACAGGTAGTTTTTTGAATTCGTATCTCTCTTATTAGGCATCATTAGCTTTAAGTTTGTGAATAAACAAGGTTCTACTCATGCCACTGAATATGTACATGTTTTTACTTTTCATTTCTTTTGCTTGAGTTGTGAGAATTTGGAGTTTGAAAATGGCAGAAAAACTAGGTTAGGATTTGGGGGAGGAGAAATTCTCCCTCATCTTAGAGAGTTAGATCAAGTTATGCATATGGTTAGAATCGTGGTTTCATGCTTAACATCTTTTGTGTTGGAAGTTTGTTCAAAAAATCAAAGAATCAGGATTTCAAACAAAGCTTGCAGGCGCACGTTTTTTGGTTCAGAGGTTGAAGAAGAAGTGGTTTGGGCTGGGCTTGTGCTGCATTTTCTGTTCACACCACATAATTGCTTTTGCACCCCCAAGGCCCTTTTGCTTATTTATTTAACTTTTTGACTTTTTTCTTTTTTGATTGACTTTGTTTATTTTTTCTCATGACATAAAAAATATAAAAATATTTTTTCTCACCATTTTTTTATTTATTAGGTATTTATATGATTTTCTTTTGATTAATACTTAGATAAATAAATATATACATTTTATTAAAATATTGAGAAATAGGTAGAAATACATTTATTTTCATTTTTCATTTTATTATACCCCCTTGTAAATATTTTACATAAAAAAATACTTTTTTTGTTAATATTAAAAATTATTATTATTTATATATATAATACATGTTTAAAATAATAGATATATACATATATTTATTAATATATTTAGGATAAATACAAAATATATACCCTTGTATTTTTATAATTAGTATTTAATATAAAAATGCATTTTTTCTTTTTTTAAATATACTTTATTTTATTGTTTGTGTATGTAAATCATAAATATTATTTGAATTAATTCATTAATGTCCCCTTTGATCTAAAAAATTAGGGTTTTACCCTAAATTTGAAAATACCTCAAAAATAATACTTTTTTTTATTTTCTTTTCTTGTTCTACATAAATAATACTTTTTTTCATACACATAAAAATTCCTTTTGCATTCTTGCATATTTGTTTTATTCACCATTTAAATTATACATTTATTTATCTTGTAAATATTCCTAGAAAATGATGTAATAGCTTAGATTCAATTTTTTGTCTAAATATCCCCATTTGAAACATTGTACCCCCCTCCCCATATTATTGTGTTGTAATAGCGTAGGAATTTAAACTTCGCACTTTATCGCTTTCTAAACATACTATGCTAGAATTAGGGTTTTGTATGCGAATAAAAATGAACAAAGTAGTTGGACCTAATACAAGATAAATGAGCATGAAAAATGGACAACACATTTCACACTTGCACCCCTAGGGTATTCCACTTTGTTGCCTTCAAATAATTGGGCCATGTTGTATGTTGAATTTCTTTGGGTAAAAAAAAAAACAAACAATCAAATGATCATAGTCCCTCAAAATGTTGCTTAAATGAATGATCAAGTCCCTTTTAAAGAAAATTACCCAAAGACATTTAACACTATTGCAACTATGGTCTAAACGATGACCCGCGCTCGTCCCTTTCACCTCCTAAGACAAGATTGTCCACCAAATGCAATGGTGGAACAAAATTGTCAAAAAGGCTTAAAACATAACAAAAATCTTTGAGAAAACTTTAGGGTAGATGAACTCTTAAGTACTTGTCAACTTTCCAAGAAAACACTTGCCTTATTTCAAAACCCACTTCACAAACACTTTCAAAACAAACTTTCAAAAAACCTTGAAACATCTTTTCAAAAAGACAAACACCTTCTGTAAAACATTCGAGTAAAGAATTGTTACAAGGGTAGCCTATACAAGGCATCTTTTTCAAAACCTTTTCAAAACCATACACAAAGCACCATTTCAAACAATTGAAAACCAAGGCAAGTTGATCTAAGCAAGTACTTAAGAGCCCATGGATAACCATGGATAGAAGGGGTGCTAATACCTTCCCCTTCTATAATCTACTCCCCGAACCCAAGAAAAATCTCAAAGGTTTTTGCTGTGCTTTTAAACCTTTCCTTAGGATAAAATAAAAAGTCGGTGGCGACTCTTGCTCAACCGAAACATTTGCGAAAACAAACGCAAAACCATAGTCAGTTCTCCCACCGTATCACAGGGTGGTTCTTCCGTACGGAAATCGTACTCATCATCAGTGTTGTTACCCTCATTTAAAGGTAGATTTGGGGGCAACGGGCAAATAAAAGCAGGAGCGTTGAGATCGTAGGTCCTGTTACGCTCAAATCTGATATCAGTACGACGGGTGCAAGGAATAACAACACTGGGTACAGCGGCACCTCCAACCATGAGGAAGTAACCACCTTCTCTCCTCGTCTTGCATAAACGCATATCCTTTAAAAATTTAAGATTTGCAATACGAGGAGGAAGTGGCTCAAGGGTGGCAAGTTCTGTATCCAATCCTATGGCACGGGCAATAGTAGTAATCAGTCTACCAAAGGAAATCGGCCCACCTTTTCTTAAAACATGGTGCATGTGGGCAATCATAAATGGGACTGGATTAACTTTGGTGTCTGTGAGGCAGCTCTGCATGATAATTAATTCTTTAGCATTCACCTTGTTTGGGTTTTCCCGAGCAAAGATGGTGGATGCTAAAAGAAATCTAAAAACACGAAGGGCAGGATTGTGGATATGAGAAGCAAGTAGGCCATCAAAAGATGTTGCATTTTGTTTAGTAATCCTGGCCCAAAATGCTTCAAATGCCCAATCCGTGTCTAAAGGTGCTTCACAAACGGCACCATCCCCATAAGGCCATCCTAACATGGCAGCTAGACCGTCAGTGGAGTAGTCATATTCAACATTAAAAATTCTAAATTTTACTCCACCTACGGCGCTAGCAGTGTTAGGAGAGACGTTATAAATTAAAGAACTCAAAAATTCGAACGTCAGCCTAGGGTAGGTTGGTGCTTGAGTAGCAAAAATATCATGCATGCCTAGTTTGTCGAGAAGGAAAAATACACTATGGTATATACCTAATGAATATAGACAGTTTTCATCGATATACCTGGTAGAGTGTATTGGTGTTGTCAGCAATTTCTCAAGCCGCTTTTGTTGTCTTTCTCCGGGTTGGCCATCTCGCAAAATGTAGCCGTGATACTCCATAGGATTTTCTTGTGGATGAATATAAAGAGAAAGAATGGGATGTAGAAGTAGTGAAGGTGTGAGGAAGAAAATGAAATAGTGGGGGTATTTATAGGTAGTGAAGAAAAATGGTGGTTGATGAATATTTATGATGGGAATAAATGTAGTGGGGTAGGTATGGATAATAAAGGAAGTTATGGGGGGTTAAGAATGGAAGAAAATGGGATTGGAAGTGGAAAAAGAGGCAAAATGGGGGGGAAAACCGAGCCACTAGCCGTTAGGTGACCGTTACGTCACCGCGGGCGCGGCAGGGATCACCGCGGGCGCGGTCAGGGCGAGCCAAGTTGGGCCGGTCTTGCTTCCTTTCCATTGGGCTTTTCCTTCCTTGCCATTAGCTTCAATTTTTGGAGGTGTACCTAGTTTTCTTACGAACGTGCATATATGTATGTGAATACATATATACATGTATATTTATTTATTTTTATATCAAAATGTTCATTATGGTGACCAGAAAAACAAAAACATTAGTAAATGAAAGATATATATATATAGAGAAAAAACACATATGCATATGTATATATAGGTACGGACATCGGGTCACCAAAATAGTTATTAATAATGCAGGAAACAGATAATGCAAATAAAAATGAGTCTGAAAAGGAAATCAACATAATACTAATAATACTAGAACTAGAGATCTTGTGAATAACACAGATCTATCGCCAACCGGGAGGATGCTCGGCAGGAGTGTCTGGGCCACGCAGCTCAGTCAGCTGGCGTCGAATCTCTTCCACCTCGTGAGCTAATTCATCTAACTCACCAGCAAAGGTAACATCATTCAGTTCCAACTGTAAATGAAGGTCAGCCACCTCATTGCGGAGAGTGGCTATCTCAGTGCGCATAGCAGTCAACAGAGTGTGAATATCAGGTTCCTGCAAGCTGAGGTTATTAGTAAGAACAGTAGTGCGTGTAACCTCGGGTCGGGATGTGTGATCTGGAGTAGAGTCCTCGGGAGCAGGAGTGTATTCTGGAGTGGGATCTTCGGAAGCAGGAGTATATTCTGGGGCATACTCTGATATCTCACCCCAACCTTCTACAGAATAGTTCCAATTAGCAGGGTTGGAAACACAAGTCATCTGAGGGTCTGGCAGTGTGAAGGTGTAAACTGTCTGGTCGTCGATGAGCAATCTGTACTGATATGAGTGGAAAGAGGCCCTCCTCATGAGCCCACGATCCATGCAAAAGTCTAAATCCAGGAAAGTATATCCACAGTATGGGGTCAGCTGTGCTATCATACTGTCCAAACCCAAAGCAGAAGCTATCTGTGTCACATTCCCTTCGGAATGAATGAGTCCTACAGCGGATCGAGCAGTCTGCTCGAGGCTCTCTATCAGAAAACCTCCACTAGCTATAGGTCTGGACTGACTGGCACAGTATAGGAAAAGGATCTCCTCAGCGGTGACTAAGTGGTCACAGTAACTCCTCCCAAAGAAAGTGTGGCACAGAATCATCTCGAAGTATCGGAAAGCCGGGTTATAGATCTTCCTGGACAGCTGGGTAGAGGGGTCAAGGCTGGCTCCATCAGTAATGTCCTGCCAAAATTTATCAATATCTCCGTCCATATAGTAACTCAATGGTAACTCAGTGATAGCGGTCGATCCAGTTTGGAAACCAAGCAAATCCCCAAATTCTTTGATGGTCAGGGTATACTCGGTACCAAACAATCTGAAACTTAGGCATCCTCGCTCATCTCCTTCACCCACCCATGGGTTATAATCCACAGAGCTAAGAAACTCCAGAGTAAGGTTCCTGTAGGTTTTGTGGACATCATCAGCATAATAATCCCAGCCAAGTTGGTTGCACAGATACCTAATACTTGGCTCAATCCCGAGTGCCTCCATGCAGCTCTGATCGGGGTACCTAGTGGGTACCATAGGTCTAGCAGATAAGGTAGCAAATCGGGCTTTTTGTGCTTCATCCCTGAAAATCACAACCATACCATCGGGGTAATGCATCCTGAAAATATAAACACAAGAAATTAGTCCAGATAAAACATATATAAATTAATAAAATAAAATAAAATTAAGAATAAACCATGGGTTGCCTCCCATGTAGCGCTTGTTTAACGTCTTTAGCTTGACGATTAGATCTTACTTTATGTGGGTATTGGTGGGTCTATAAGAATATGACTAGAGTAGTCAACAGGCAAATCGCCTCCTTTGTATAGCTTCAGTCTTTGTCCATTTACCATAAATGGAGCGCATGAATTGTTTTTGATTTCTACTGCTCCAGACTTTAGAACTTTTGACACTTTAAATGGACCTGTCCATCTTGAACGAAGCTTACCAGGAAAAAGTCGTAACCTTGAGTTAAATAGGAGAACAGGGTCACCAATGTTGAAATCTTTCTTGATGATTTTTTTATCATGCCACATCTTGGTTCTTTCCTTATATATGATGACATTCTCATAGGCATTCAAGCGAAGCTCTTCCAGCTTGTGAATGTCCAGGATACGTTTTTCTCCGGCTTTTAGGTAATCTAGATTCAAGGATTTAATGGCCCAATAGGCTTTATGTTCTAGTTTGAAGGGTAAATGACAGGACTTTCCATAAACCAATTGATAAGGAGTTGTTCCAATAGGGGTTTTATAAGCCGTTCTATAAGCCCATAAGGCGTCTTTAAGTTTTCCAGACCAGTCTTTTCTGGATAATGATACGGTTTTCTCTAGGATCTGCTTAATCTCCCTATTCGATACTTCTAATTGGCCACTGGTTTGCGGGTGATATGGTGTTGCTACTCTATGTTTTACTCTGTATTTGCTTAGAAGCTTGTCAAATATCTTAGATATAAAATGCGATCCTCCATCACTTATGACTAACCTCGGGGTTCCAAACCTAGGAAAAATAATATTCTTAAACAGTTTGATAACTACCTTGGTATCGTTTGTGGGTGATGCAACAGCTTCTATCCACTTTGAGACATAATCGACAGCTACTAGGATATACTTGTTACCCATTGAGGAAGGAAAAGGTCCCATGAAATCTATACCCCAGACATCAAATATTTCCACTTCTTGGATGTTACTTAAAGGCATTTCATCACGTCTTGAGATGTTCCCAGTGCGTTGGCATCGGTCACATTTTGTAATGTAAGTGTGGACATCGCTCCATACAGTAGGCCAATAAAAACCTGCTTGAAATATTTTGGCGCATGTTTTAGATGTGCTTGCATGTCCACCATAAGGTGCAACATGACAATGTTTAATGACGTTGCCTACTTCTTCTTCCGGCACACATCGTCTGAATATATTATCTATTCCTCTTTTGAATAGGAGGGGTTCATCCCAAAAGAAGTGTTTAACATCACTAAAAAACTTCTTCTTCTGTTGGTAGCTTAAGTCAGGGGGTATGATATCAGCGGCCAGATAATTCATAATATCTGCGTACCATGGTATGTTGTTCAAGGTTGAGATTTCCTCATAGGTCTCTTCTTCAGTTGAGTTTATCCCAGCTATTAATCTTTCATAAGTAGAGTGATCGTCTATAGGTATAAGTTCAGGTTTAAGGTGTTCTAACCTAGAGAGATGATCAGCTACTAAGTTTTCAGCTCCTTTTTTATCCTTAATATCCAAGTCAAATTCTTGGAGTAAAAGAACCCATCTGAGCAATCTAGGCTTAGCATCTTTCTTACTTAACAAGTACCGGATTGCTGCATGATCTGTGTATACTATTATTTTTGCTCCCACCAAATAAGATCGAAATTTATCAATAGCAAAAACTACGGCTAGCAATTCCTTTTCTGTGGTTGTATAATTTAGCTGGGCAGCGTCTAGTGTTCTACTAGCGTAGTAAATAGCATGCAGTTTCTTGTCTTTTCTTTGCCCTAGTACAGCTCCTACAGCGAAATCACTAGCATCGCACATGATTTCAAAGGGTTGTGTCCAATCAGGTGGTCTTATGATAGGTGCTGAAATAAGAGCTTGCTTTAAAACTTCAAAGGCCTCAAGACATTTTTGGTCGAATTCAAACTCGACATCCTTCATCAATAAGTTAGTTAAAGGTTTTGTTATTCCGGAAAAATTCTTGATGAAACGTCGGTAGAACCCGGCATGTCCTAGAAAACTTCTTACTTCCCTAACGGTCTTAGGTGGGTTTAGGTTTTCTATAACTTCTATCTTGGCCTTATCAACTCCTATACCTCTTTCAGAAATAATGTGTCCCAAGACTATCCCTTCATTTACCATAAAGTGGCACTTTTCCCAATTCAACACAAGGTTTACTTCCACACATCTTTTTAAGATTTTCTCTAAGTTTGAGAGGCAGTTTTTGAAATCAAACCCACACACTGAAAAATCGTCCATAAATACTTCCATAATTCCATCTAGGTAGTCTGCGAAAATTGACATCATACAACGTTGGAAAGTGGCAGGTGCATTACAGAGTCCAAAGGGCATTCGTCTATAAGCGAATGTTCCATAAGGGCAAGTAAATGTGGTTTTTTCTTGGTCCTCTGGGTGAATAGGGATTTGGAAAAACCCCGAATACCCATCAAGATAGCAGAAATATGAGTGTCTTGCTAGACGTTCAAGCATCTGATCTATAAATGGGAGAGGGAAATGGTCTTTTCTCGTTGCCTTATTCAACTTTCTGTAATCTATACACATACGCCATCCTCCTTCTGTTCGTTTTGTCACATGCTCACCTTTCTCATTTTCCATAACAGTGATACCTCCTTTCTTGGGTACCACATGGACTGGGCTTACCCATTCACTATCCGAAATTTGGTATATGATACCAGCTTCTAATAACTTAAGAACTTCTTTCTTGACTACATCACTCATGATAGGGTTTATTCTTCTTTGATATTCTCTTGAGGGTTTTGAATCTTCTTCTAGCATAATCCGATGCATACATACGGATGGGCTTATACCTTTTAAATCTGAAACTTTATACCCTAAAGCTGAGGGATATTTTCGCAAGGTATCTAAGAGTTGATTTGTTTCTATTTGGTTTAGAGCGGCGCTAATTATAACAGGTCTATTCATCTCCTCATCCAAAAACTCATATCTTAGATTCTTGGGTAGTTCCTTAAGTTCTATAGTGGGTTTCTCAGTGCGCGGCATAAGGTCAGGGGTAAGAGCTAAGCATTCGAAAAGGTTGTCGTCAATGTACGGTTCGATACTCTTAAATCCGTCATCCTCTAAAATAGGGGTTGATGGTAATTTGATTAAAGATTCGTTTTGTTCGAGCTCATTTACACATTCGTCAATGACGTCGATGGCATAACACACATCTCCTATCACTGGTGCCATTAGAAACTTTGATAAAATGAACTCAATCTTTTCATCTCCTACCTCGAAAGTCAGTTTCCCTTTCTTAACATCTATTATAGCTCCGGCGGTCGATAGGAATGGTCTTCCTAAGAGGATTGGGATGTCTTCATCTTCTTTAATATCCATTACGACGAAGTCGGTCGGAATGTACAACTGACCAATCTTGACAGGTATGTCTTCTAAAATACCCATGGGATATTTGACAGATCTATCAGCTAGTTGTAAGGACATCTTAGTAGGTTGAAGTTCTCCTAATTTTAACCTCTTACAGACGGCCAAAGGCATCAGACTTACGCTTGCTCCTAAGTCTAAAAATGCTTTGTCTATCATATGGTTACCTAGGATGCAAGGGATAGAAAAACTTCCAGGGTCTTTATCTTTCTTGGCGAGTTTATTTTCGGATATAGAATGACATTCTAAAGGCTTGGGATCATCGAGTCGCCGTTTATTGGTCAAAATATCTTTCAAGAACTTAGCATATGATGGTATCTTGGTTATAGCTTCAGTAAAAGGAATCTCTACATGGAGTTTCTCTATTACCTTAATAAACTTTTGGTACTGGTTTTCTACTTTGGTGTTTTTCAGCCTCTGTGGGAACGAAATAGGTGGTTTATAAGGTTGTTGAGTGTTATTCCCTACTTCTGGTTTTGATTGCTTTTCTGGTTTCTCTGGTTCCTCTACTTGGTCTTTAGGTGTAGCATCTTCCATAGGTTTTTCTGATGTGCTTAAGTTAGGATTTCTAGGCCCTTCATAAGTAGTTCCACTTCTTAAGGTGATATAATTTGCTTGGCCTTTTGGATTTGGTTGAGTTTGTCCAGGAAATTGTCCTCCAGGTGCAACTTGTACAGAGGTGTTTTGTGCTACTTCGGAAATCTGAGTCTCAAGCATTTTGGTGTGGGTTATCATCTGGTCAAACTTGGTTGCCAGTTGAGTAACTAGTTCGTTCGTGTGAATGTGTTGGTTCATAAACTCCTTATTTTGCTGAGTTTGAGTCTGAATAAAGGTGTCTATGGTTTCTTTAAGGTTTGGTCTTGGGGGCACTATTTGCATAGGTTGGTTTTGTTTTTGCGTTTGGAATCCTTGAGGTCTCGAAGGTCCGGGATTTTGGATAGGGTTATTGTTTTTGTAAGAGAAATTCGGGTGGTTCCTCCATCCAGGATTGTAGGTATTCGAGAAAGGGTTCCCTTGGGTATAGTTAACTTGGTCTGAGCTAGATTCGTTCAAAAGGTTACAGTCAACGGTTTGATGTCCTTGAGTTCCACAGAGTTCGCATTCCGATTGGATTGCTGCTACTGTGGTTGGGTTTTGAGACATGTTCTCGACTCTCAAAGCTAGGGCGTCCATCTTGGCATTAATCATGTCCATGCAACTTACCTCATGCTTTCCTCCATGGCTCTCCTTTTTCTCTACTGTCGCTCGTTCTAATCCCCACTGGGCGTGGTTTTGGGCCATGTCCTCTATTAGGGCACAAGCGTCAGGGTAAGGTTTGTTCATCAACGCTCCGCCAGCGGCAGCGTCTATGGACATCTTTGTGTTGTAATGGAGTCCATTATAGAAGGTATGTATGATTAACCATTGCTCCAGGCCATGGTGCGGACAAGCTCTTAAAAGTTCTTTATATCTCTCCCAGGCATCAAAAAGTGATTCGCCTTGGTTTTGGGTGAAACAAGTGATCAGGTTCCTAAGAACAACGGTCTTGCTTGGTGGAAAATATCTCGCAAGAAAAGCTCTCCTAAGGTCTTCCCAAGTTGTTATTGAGTTAGCTGGAAGGGCGTCTAACCAGTCGTGAGCTTTACCTCTAAGGGAAAAAGGAAACAGTCTTAAACGAATGGCTTCGGGTGTGGCTCCATTTGCCTTAAGGGTGTCAGCTAACTGGATAAATACCTTTAAATGTTGATTCGGGTTCTCGGTAGCGAGACCAGCGAATTGGTTTTGTTGTACTAATTGTAATAATGAGGGCTTTAGTTCAAAGTTGTTGGTAGTTATAGTAGGGTTTACTATACTAGAACTAGGTTCCTCGTTAGATGGTTGGGCGAATTCCTTGAGTGGTCTTTGGTTACGATCTTCTGCCATAGCTCTTCTTATCTTGCGTATAAAAAGACGGGCACGAGCGTAACGTTCAGGTTCTACTAAAGGATCTATTAGGTTACCGGTGCTACGATTTCTACGCATCTACCGGCTAGAATAGCCTTAGTCTAAACGTGAAACAATAGGGTACGAAATTTGACGAAGTTGGTCCCCGGCAACGGCGCCAAAAACTTGATGGGTTATCTGTAACGTATAGCCTAAATATAGAACTGCAAGTGCACAGCCTATCGAAGTAATATATAAGATTATCGAACCACGGAGACCAATTGTCAATCTATCAACTCTATTGCTAAGGTGCTTATCTAAGGTGAATAAGAATATTGATGTGAGTGCAGTGCAACAAAGTAAAGGAGCGAGGTAAATAACAGTTTAAAAGACAGGTTGGAATGTAAATCATGTAATCAGATATTGGTCCGGTCATGCGTAGATGTAACTACTTATGGGGCAGTATTTTCTACTGATAGCAAAGAATCAATTTAACGGGAACTTGTAGCTTTTGACTACTAAGAACCAAATTTACTCTTTAAATTAAATTCCTTTATTGTCACATATAAAGGGTGCCTTCCGCGTTAAAGAGGTAAACCTATTTTTAAGAAATTGATAGTTTTGACTTAACAGAAAAGTAATTTTACTTGGAAAGATTAACTTAAAGAGACTTTTGGCTTTTGACCAAGAGTCAGATTTCAAACCTACAAACGCGTCCGAAAATAGTTTCAAAATCGTTTTCTAAAAAGGTCAATGATTCCTATTTAACCAATCAACGGCTTTCGCTCTTTTTGTTTGGTTAAATAATAATCAAGTCGTATCATTAGTTTGGACGGCTTTCGATCTTACCCAATAAACATTTAAACATAATTGACTTAAGTTAAAAGCAAAACATCCCCAGAGTATTTTCACTAGCATGATAATTGGAACACGACCATGATGACAATCATTACATCCAAACCTTTATAGTTTAGCCAGACATAATAAGTGCGAGTCTATAAAACGTGTAGACTATGATAAGAGCGAGTAAGTAAAAGAGTGCGAGTCTATAAAACGTGTAGACTATGGTAAGAGCATTTAGAGTCTATAAAACGTGTAGAGTATGGTAAGAGCATTTAGAGTCTATAAAACGTGTAGACTATGGTAAGAGCAATTATAAGTAAAGAAATGCAATAAAATAGAACCTTGCTCCAGTCGGAGACTTGAATCTGATACAAATCTGCGGAATGGTAAGGCTGGTATGATGAACTTCAACCAAAGTGCTCCAAGACTCGATTACAACTCAATCTACACCGCAATAACTCCCCGATGTGAAGAGATTATTACTTTACAGAAACTGATAGTATATGGCTTAAGATTGTACTAAGCTTGGATGAAACTAAAAAATGAAAATCGAAAACTATTTATAGAGGATCCTTGAGATGCGTAAAGACCAGCATGCCCCTCAACTTCTTCTGAGCGGGAAACTTTTGTGAAGGCCGCGGGCGCGGTGGCAGTGGCCGCGGGCGCGGTGGCTGGAACTGCCAGATCGTGGGAACGTGGCAGTTGGTCTCTGGGTGAAAGTGGGCCACGTCATCGCGTTCCCTGTAGCCGGCGTGGCACTGAACGCCAAAAGTGCAGAATATCTTGAAAAACCCTAATTTCTTGGCGTTTTGGCTCGTTTCTTCACATAAGGCTCTGAAATGACAAGAATCCTGAAAACAAAGGAAAAAGGAACATAATACGAGAAAATGATAATAAAAACTAAGGAAAACATGTGATATTTGAGTCAGAAACATAGTGCGATTTAGTGCGATCACAAGTGTAGTGCTTGAGCAACATCTTCAGGCTTTGGTTCTTTTTCCGTACCGTTGTAGGGTAGTTGATTAAGAATAGGAATTCTCAGGAGTTGAGAAAATTCCTCCAAAGTAGGCACCAATTGATAGTCGGGGAATGTGAAACAGTGGTGAAGAGGGTCAAAGAACTGGAACAACACTTTCACCATGTCTTCTTCAATGTTGGTGTTGACTAGGCTGAGCAGTCTACCATGTCTTTCACTGAAGAGAGAGCTTTCTGGAATTCTGAATGTGAGCTCCTTGAGTTGAGGAGGGATTCTCACAAGGTTGACTTGGATGGTTTTCCTGCGAAGAATTTCCATGACCTACAAAACAAGAACAAATATGAATATCCAAACCTTGAAATGGTTAGTGGATGCATATGATGCTTTATGATGTTCATGATGTATGCACAAACATATGTACAAGAAAGTCACACAAAACCCTAGTTTCAGGCTTGCATGGGGTTTCATAGGTAAGTACCCTCTTGAGTGAAGTTGGCTTAAAAACATGTCCTATAAATAGTAACCGGGTTCTAAGGAGCTCAATATCATTGGATCGTTTTCCATGTTCATTGTTTTGGTTTAGCCACTTAACTAGCGACCAAAATATTCCAAGAAAATAACCCTCAATGAGTGTAGTATCGAGTATCTACCAACTTCGGACTGCACCAAAGCCGGTCATCTCACTACCCCTAATAAAAGGCCAAGATGGTCAAGTAAGGTTCTAGGTCATTAGTGCTTAGTGACATCACTCAGCGGCCCCGTACTCTCCTTGATTGAACTCAAGGGTTACCGGTACTCACAAATATGTTGCACTAATATAGCTATTGCTTTAACCGTGTCGGTATACCCCGCACAGTTTCCACAACGTATTGCTATCTATGAATGTTTCCCCAAATCCGGGTGTAGGATTTCAAGCCCAAACAAGAGAACCAAAATGTAAAGCAATCAAAGCAAACAATTAGTCATGCAAAGGGTGATCTAAGCCCTAAGGTTACTCCACTTTCAAATATGTCCCCAGCAAAGTCGCCAATTCTGTGATACGGTGGGAGAACTGACTTGAGGTTTTGCGTTTGTTTTCGCAAATGTTTCGGTTTAGCAAGAGTCGCCACCGACTTTTTATTTTATCCTAAGGAAAGGTTAAAAAGCACAGGAAAAACCTTTGAGATGTTTTCTTGGGTTCAGGGAGTAGATTATAGAAAGGGAAGGTATTAGCACCCTTTCTATCCATGGTTATCCATGGGCTCTTAGTTACTTGCTTAGATCACTTGCCTTGCATTTTCAATTGTTTGAAATGGTGCTTTGTGTGTGGTTTTGAAAATGTTTTGAAAAATATGCCTTGTCTAGGCAACCCTTGTAACAATTCTTTACTCGAATGTTTTACAAAAGGTGTTTGTCTTTTTGAAAAGATGTTTCAAGGTTTTGAAAGTGGTTTTGAAATTGTATTGTGGAGTGTGTTTTGAAAAATGTCAAGGATTTGTTTTGCAAGTTGGTCAAGTAACCAAGAGCTATCTACCCTAAATTTATCAAAGATCTTTCCTATGTTTTAACCCTTTTAACAGTATTGTTCCACCATTGTATTTGGTGGACAATCTTGTGTTAGGATGTTAAAGGGATGGGCGCGGGTCATCGTTTAGACCATGAATGCAATAGTGTCAAGTGTCTTTGGCAACTTTTCCTTTAAGGGACTTGATCATCTTTTAGGCAACTTGAGAAAGCGTCATCGAGGGACTATGATCATTTGATTTGTTTTTGTTTTGCCAAATATACTCAACATGCAACATGGCCCACTTTTTGAAGGCAACAAGTGGAGGAACCCTAGGGGTGCAAGTGTGTATGGTGTTGTCCATTTTCATGCTTGTTTATCTTTGAATTAGGTCAAGCTATTTGTTATTTGATTTTGCATACAAACCCTAGGTCTATCATGGCATAATTTGAAAGCTTTTAAATGCGAAAATTTAAAGTCCTAAACTATTACAACATAATTATAGGGATGGGGATACAAATGTTTGAATGGGGGGATATTTAGCAAGAAATTAAATCTAAGGCTATTACATCCATATTGAGTAGACAAATATCAAATTGTACAATATTTAAACAAATATAATAAATATGCAAAATGTATTATGCACAAAAAGGACTTTTTATGTATGTGAAAGTATTTTTCAATGTGAAATATAAACAAAAATAAAAAGGTCAATTTTTGAATATTTTTATGGTTTAGGGCAAAACTCTAGTTTGTTAAATAAATAGTATTTATTTATTAATATTATACAATATTATACATTAATTTATACAAAAAAAAAGAAGTAAATTGTAAAAAAAAGTATTTTTTAATGTCATATATTAATAAAAATAAAAATGTATTATTTTCATATTTTTATCCTAAGTATTCTAATCAATATATACAAGTATTTATATTATATATTAAATATACTAAATATATACAAGTATTTATATTAATTATTTACAAAAAGTATATTTTTAGAAAATGTTTTCAAAAGGTAAACAAAAAATAATAACTGAAAAAATATTTATTTTTGTATTATTTTTAGGGTTTTAAACAAAAAGGTTTTTATATTTATTTATATACATATGTTAAACAAACAAATAAATGCCAAATAAATGCAAAAAGATGAGGAAAAATATTTTTAGTGTTTTTTCATGTTTGAATAAAAATATAAAATCAAAATCAAAAAAGAAAAATGCAAAAATGATAAGCATTTCACATAATGGGCCAAGGGGGTGCAAAAATGGAAAAAGTGTGCAAAGAGCAAAAACAACTCAGGCCCAGCCCAAGTCACCCTTCTTCAACCTCCAGCTTCTGTCTTAAAAATGCGTGCCCTCTATGCTTCATTCAAACTCCTGATTCTTTGACTTTTAACAAAAACTCATAACATAAACAATGTAGAGCATCAAGAGACGAATTCATACATATAAAAAACTTAACCTAACTCTAAGAAACAAGGGAGAATTTCTTCATCCCCAATTTCTGACCTAAATTTTCTCCAATGTTCATGGCCAAAATTCTCACAGCATACTCAATATAAATGAAAAGTAAGTATATGGATGGCTTCAGGGCTATGAGGAGAACATGTTTCATTCACAAACCTAAGTCTAAATTTTCCTATATTGAGAGATAGAAGTTCATGTTTTTACCTGTTTCAGCTTGAGCCGTGTACATCAATGGATGTATCTTCAATGGAGTTTGAGCTTTGGTACAGCTTGCCTGAAGTCTAAGGATGCTTCTCCTATGCTTGGCTTGCTCTGAAACTGCCTGTATCGTGCTATGGAAGTCCACCTGCACAACTTGAAAGCAAAGATGGCAAACGATGTTAAGGATGTTACAGCTTGGATTCAATGCTTGGGATAGCTTCAGTGGATGATATGGAACATGTTTGAACTCTTTTTAGCCAAAATGCACGAGTGGAAATGTTTGTGGAAGTCAAGTTGCAGAACTTGCTCTGTTTCTGTAGCAGGAGGGTGCTTTGGTGAATGAGGAGGTTTTGGAGGTGGTTCAGTCGTGCCTTAGGTCTGTTTTGATGTGTGTAAGATGTTCACAAAGTTTGCTTGAGCTCTTGGTTACAGGAATTGAGTGTTGGTATCAGTTTGCTAAGTTTCTTCTCATGTAAGCAAAGAGATGTCAACTTGTGATATAGGCCTGTACCAAGTTCTCAAGCATGATGCATACTTTGTTCTTGATCAGTGGGATTTGCCTACAAACTTGTGCCTCAAAGATCTGACTTGTACCTCTTGGATATGGTATTTGACATAAAGCACTACTATATCAAAATGGCAAATATGCTTTTTCCAATTAAGGGTTAATCTTGCATGTAATGACCAAATGAACAAAATAACACTTTAGCACAATGTTTAGGCATTTAATTATGGTGTGTGAGACTGGTTTTGAGGCCTGCAAGCTAGCTTGTACAAGCTGATTTGAAAAATGCCAATGTATAAACATGTATTTGGTTATGAACAAAAGTGACTTTTGCCCATCTTTGCAAATTCGATTCTCCCTAACCACAAGGGTGTTTGAGAAGTTCTTGGACAATTTTGAAATCTGGGAATGTGTACTACAATCCGTCTTTGTAATGCAAATTGAAATTCCAAGTGGAAGCATGTGAAAAATGGCCATGAAGTTGGACAAAAATCCTGCCTAGAATAGGTCAAAAATTTTCTAAGTTAAAAATGTTTTGCACCCCTATTCCAAAAATCATAACGTGAGCTACAAGCTTCTTTTGAGAAAACTTTGTGAATCAAAGTTGTAGATTTTGCAATGGACTACAACTTTCATGTTTTGAGTTTTGTTTGAATCCATTTGCATCTTGGTGAAAAAATGGGACAAAGTTAGAAAAAAATAAGGAAGTTTTATAACTTAGAAAAATTCTAAGTTATGAAATTTTCTCATTTTAAACCCTAATTTGCAAATTTGGGTTTCTTGATGAACAAGTTTCATAATTTGACATGTCTTGATGAAAAATGAATCTTGGCACTTGATTTTGACCAAAAAGTCAAAGTTTGACTTTTCAGTATACAGTCAAATTTTGATCAGTTGACTGGAAAATTCATCTGTCAACCCTGTGCATTTGAGATCTTTTGAACTTGTTGAATGGGTCAAGACAATTCCATTGAGTCCTTGAGTCCATATGTGAGCTTGGTTTGCCATTGGTTAGGTCAAACAGTCAAAAATTGCCTTTGTGCAGTCAAAACCCTAAAAATGACCATTTTGCCCTTTTGGTGATCTGATCAAATTTCTTGTGGAATTGTGATCCAAACTTGACCAAATGGTTCATATGAGTTCATAATGTTTATGTGAGTCAAAAATCATGAGGTTTGACTGTCAATTGGCCACAGTTGACTTTTTCCCCAATACAACTGATTTCTAGATCAATTGTCCGATTGACTGGGCAAAGATTGGAATCAAGACTTGAAACTTGGTATGGATAAACTTGTGAGTCCAACATGAAGCATGAAAGTCATTTTGGGAATTTTAGGTCAAAATATCCTTGTGCAAACTCAAACCCTAATTTGCGTCAACAGTGCAAGGAGGAGTCCTGAGCAGAGCAAACCCTAACTTGATCTTGAGCTCCAAGGGTCTTGTGGTGAGAAAATGTTAATGAAATGAGAGGGCAAATTTTGGGGTACAACAGTGACCAAGGTGGTATCCTCGATTCCCAAGATCACAAGACCTCCGCTTCGGATGTCATCTCTAAAGGACGCTAAGGCAGTAGTGGAAGAGGGTGGATGCACCACCTGGGGGAAGCTTCCGAAAATCCCGTATAAATCAGACAAGTTTGGCTTGGGATTTACTTCAACTGCTCAGAAGGTTGTGCGTCGTGCCCGTGCTGGGGGGCCAACTTTGAAGATTAGTAACAGAGAGGTCAACACAGTGGAAGATGTTGAAGAAGATGGCAGCTTGGAAGATTGTATATTTCCTACTGTCAGTGGAGGACTCCGCAACTGGGAAGCCAAAGACTTTTTCCCAATAACTTTCATCTCTCAGTAATTTATCTTTTACATTTATGTTGGACTTGTAATATTCACAAACAATTCACACTTTGAAAACCTTGTGTCTTACCCGAGGCACAATGGTCCATTTGTAAGGGTTTTTATTTCATCTTCATATGACATTCAATGCATAATGGACGTTTTTCCACATACAAAATTTTTGTGCTCATTGTCTTTCTTTTAAATTTTATTGCTTAAAAGTGGCTATACCCTTACATACACCCACACTCACAAATGCAGGTACCCCTCCATTCCGGATCCCATGGGTAACGATATTGTTGTAGCCTTCAGTGACTCTGAAGATCCAATTTATCAAGCCGAATACGAAGGTGAAGAAGATTGTGAAGTGCCAGGGGAATTGGCCAGACTACTACAACAAGAGGAAAGAGCTATTCAGCCTCATGAGGAACCGTTAGATACGATCAACTTGGGTACTGAGGAAGATAAAAAGGAAATCAAAGTGGGTGCCAACCTAGAGCCGAGTGTTAAGGAGCGTCTAATTCAGCTATTGCATGATTATGTTGAGATCTTTGCCTGGTCATACGAGGACATGTCAGGACTTGATACAAACATCGTGGTACATCGTCTACCCACAAGAGAAGATTGTCCACCAGTGAAGCAAAAAGTCTGCCGCATGAGACCTGACATGTCAGAGAAGATCAAAGCGGAAGTCATGAAGCAGTTCAATGCTGGATTCTTAGCCGTCACTTCCTATCCTCAATGGGTTGCCAACATTGTTCATGTGCCTAAAAAGGACGGAAAAGTAAGAATGTGTGTGTATTATAGAGATTTAAACAGGGCCAGCCCTAAAGATGATTTTCCACTTCCCCACATCGACATCCTGGTCGACAATACGGCCCATCACAAAGTGTTTTCCTTCATGGATGGATTCTCAGGCTATAACCAGATCAAAATGGCACCTGAGGACATGGAGAAAACTACATTTGTCATACAATGGGGAACGTTCTGCTACAAAGTGATGCCATTTGGGTTGAAGAATGTTGGGGAAACCTATCAATGCGCCATGGTAGCTTTGTTTCATGATATGATACATCATGAGATAGAGGTCTATGTAGATGACATGATAGCCCGATCACAAACTGAAGAGGAACACCTTGATCACTTGCAAAATTTGTTTGTGAGGTTGAAGGAGTACAAGTTAAGATTGAATCCAAACAAGTGTACATTCGGAGTCCGGTCCGGTAAACTCTTAGGTTTCATTGTCAGCAACAAAGGCATCGAGGTTGATCCTGCCAAGGTTAAAGCGATACAAGAAATGCCTGCTCCTCGTACTGAGAAGGAAGTCAGAGGATTCTTGGGATGCCTGAACTATATTGCCAGATTCATTTCTCACCTGACAGCTACTTGTGAGCCAATCTTCAAGCTATTGAAGAAAGATCAAGTAGTCAGATGGAATGATGAATGCCAGATTGCTTTTGACAAGATCGAGGAGTACTTACAAGACCCTCCTATTTTGATGCTGCCAGTCAAAGGGAGACCATTAATCATGTATCTGACCGTTTTAGAGAACTCAATGGGGTGTGTATTGGGGTAGCTTGACGAGTCTGGTCGAAAAGAGCACATTATTTACTACCTGAGCAAAAAGTTTACCGACTGTGAAACCAGATATTCACTGCTCGATAAAACTTGATACGCTCTGGCATGGGCTGCTCGCTGGTTAAGACAGTATATGTTGACTCATACCACTTTACTGATATCTAATATGGATCCGATAAAGTACATCTTCGAAAAGCCTGCTCTGTCTGGAAGAATAGCTAGATGGCAGATGATCTTAACAAAATATGATATACAGTACACTACCCAGAAAGCTATAAAAGGAAGTGTGCTAGCTGATTATCTTGCTCATCAAGCAGTAGAAGATTATCAGTCCATGAAGTTTGAATTCCCGGATGAAGACATCATGACACTAGACAACTGCGAAGAGATCAGACCATATGACGGACCTGAACAAGGATCCCGATGGACCTTGTTCTTTTATGGGGCATCCAATGCACTTGGTAACGGTATCGGCGATGTACTCATATCTCTTGAAGGGTGTCATACTCCCTTTACTGCCATACTTTGCTTCAACTGTACGAACAACATGGCAGAATACAAAGCATGCATCTTTGGTCACAAGGTTGCCATAGAATTGGGAATCAAATCTTTAGATGTGTTTGGAGATTCAGCTTTGGTCATCAGTCAGATCAAAGGAGAGTGGGACACTAAACATCCAAACCTTATCCCTTACAAAGAACATGTTTTGACGTTGCTACCACATTTTGAGCAGATTACCTTCGAGCATTTCCTGCGAGAAGAAAATAAGCTAGCAGATGCTCTAGCCACAATGTCATCTATGTTTAAACTTAATTGGGATAACGAGGCACCCCAGATCACCATTGAACGAATGGACGAACCAGCACACTGTCACGAGATTAATACTGAAGAAGTAGTGGACTAGCCTTGGTTTCATGAAGTCAAGAGGTATCTCGAGGCTCAGGAATATCCAAAAGGAGCTTCAATCAATGATAAGAAGTTCTTAAGGAGATTCTCTGCTAAGTTCTTCTTAAGTAATGGCATCCTGTACAAACACAATCATGACTCTATTCTGCTCCGTTGTATGGATAAGAGTGAGGCTGAAAAGATTATGGCTGAATTACATGAAGGTACCTTTGGCACTCACTCTAGTGGGCATACGATGGCGAAGAAAATCCTACGGGTAAACTATTACTGGTCTACCATGGAAGCTGACTGCTATCAACATTCCCGGACCTGTCATAAATGTCAAATTTATGCTGACAAGGTGCATGTGCCTCCGGTTCCTCTAAATGTCTTGACGGCTCCTTGGCCCTTTGCTATGTGGGGAATCGATATGATTGGAGAGATCAAGTCTGCAGCCTCCAATGGACACCGCTTCATTCTAGTGGCCATTGATTATTTTACAAAATGGGTCGAAGCAGCTTCCTTCACATCAGTTACTAAGAATGTTGTTGCCCGCTTCATCAAGCAGAATCTCATTTGCCGGTACGGTATCCCAAAAAGGATCATCACTGATAATGGTATAAACCTTAACAATACTATGATCACCGCCTTGTACGAGCAGTTCAAGATTCAACATCACAATTCATCCCCCTATCGGCCAAAGATGAATGGTGTCGTTGAAGCTGCAAATAAAAACATTAAAAAGATCATACAAAAGATGACAGTCACCTACAAGGACTGGCATGAGATGTTGCCATTTGCTCTCCACGGGTATCGTACCATGGCTCGCACATCAACTGGGGAAACACCCTATTCTTTGGTTTATGGCATGGAGATTGTCTTGCCTATTGAGGTTCAGATCCCCTCTTTGAGAATTATAAAGGATGCAGGTTTGAATGAAGACGATTGGATTCATACTCGACTTGATCAACTGAACTTAATTGATGAAAAGAGACTTACTGTTGTTTTCCATGGTCAGATGTATCAAAAACGGATGATCAAGGCTTTCAACAAAAAAGTCAGATGCCAAGTATATCAAGTTGGGGATCTAGTGATCAAACGCATCATTTTGCCACAAAGTGATCCCAGTGGAAAATTGACTCCTACCTATGAAGGACCATTTGTAATCAAGAACATCTTCTCCGGTGGGGCAATGATCTTAACCACCATGGACGGTGACGATTTGCCACACCTTGTGAACACAGACATAGTCAAAAGATACTACGCATAAGAGACCCGCTAGGTTGACACACCTAGGCAAAAAAAAAGGGCATCCCGCGAACCAAAAGGTTCGGGCAAAAATTAGGGATAAAATTAAAAAAAATCTATACACCCGGCAAGTTGAAAACCCGAAAGGGCGGCTTGGGCAAAAAAGGGTTTCCCGGTGGACTGAAAACTCGAAAGGGCGGTCCAGGCAAAAGTTAGGGAATTAAAGCGTATGACTATGTCCTGTCGGATCATTTTTGTGGACAACCTATTGACTTCCAATGGAAAACTCAAACCTTATGATCAATTCAATCATCTTCGGACGAAGCAACAAATGGACAAGATATTCAGAGATACGAAGGCTATAGCAGAATAGGAACCCCATGGGATTATCACACATAGTTGTCTTTCTTTGTATAAATTTTTCTTATGGCACCATCCTCTTACTAGGATGTATGTCTCCTTTGTACAAAACACTTATTCAAAGTAAATACAAAGATATCTCTTTCAAGTACAGAAAACTATTTGTCTTTTTTTCTTTACACTTGTGTTTTATTTGCAAAAACGTCCAATGATTCGTTAATGAACATATGCATTTGAACAAAATTACTGTTTACAAATAAACAAAATGAAAAAATACAATTACTGACAGATTGAAAGAATAGGAAAACCTCTTTAGGCTATTCCATGGGCAGTCCCCACAGTATGTCACTTAAATCCCTAGCGGAACTAAAAACTTCAAACCCCGGCGGAAACCATCCAGTTCCTCCAAAATTCCCCAGCAAGTTGTTTTGAAACTTGAAATCCAACCGGATAACAGTTAACTTCTGGTACTCTACAACGGAACCAAGATGCCCATCTATCCCCAGTAGAAGTCATCAAAATTATCTGGATTCCCCAAGCAGATTCCTCAAGCAGTATATGGCTTTGCTCTCACGACAGAATTTTTGTCAAATACTCCACCTTAAAGACATGAAGAATTTACATATCCTCAGCAGCAGTCGAGGATTTATTTTCCTCGGAAATACAGCAAATCAGCCCACACGCGCATACATTACATCCATATATCATAAACATTGATAAAACACATATATTGCATCATACATTTCATGCAACATAATTTTGTGTTCCAGCTAACATTTTACCCTTTTCAGGATAAGATTAACAACTACCGTTAAACAATGTGCAATCATGATACAGTACAGATACGCTCCAGACACGGATGCCATTCTGATACTCATTCAGATTCAGCTTTCAGATACAGGACATATACGCTCCAGACACTGATGTCATTCTGTTACTCATTCAGATTTCAACTTTCAGATATAGTTCATATACGCTCCAGATACGGATGTTATTCTGTTACTCATTCAGATCCAGCGATCTAGATATAGTACAGATACGCTCCAGACGCGGAAGCCATTCTGTTACTCGTTCAGATTTCAAGTTCAGATACAGTACAGATACGCTCCAGACACGGATGCCATTCTATTACTCATTCAGATTTCAACTTTCAGATATAGTTCAGATACGCTCCAGATACGGATGTCATTCTGATACTCATTCAGATTTCAACTTTCAGATACAGTACAGATACGTTCCAGACACGGACACCATTCTGATACTCATTATTCCAGCTTACAAGTTACACTTCAACAAACATTCATGGATGGCATCTGCAAGCCCATCTCCAACAAGATTCTATCACTTTTCCAAATGGCATCTTTAAGCCCATTCCCTCAACTACACGTCGCCGAGTGCAAATTTATGGGCACTCTAGTGTCCAATCATCTTTCACCTTCGAGTCACGAACGACAAAACTCGCCATACTAACTCTTCAGGTTTAAGAAGATTGAACAGGGGCAGTTGTTGTACCCCAAAATATTCCCACTCATTTATCAAACTTTTCTCACAAGATCTCTTTGACTCAAGACTGGATTAGGGTTTGGTCAGCTCAAGACATCTCATCTTGCACTAATAAATTAGGGTTTGAGTCTGAACAAGGAGTTTTGGACTATCAATGCTTCATATGACTTTCAAACATAATTATGGACCTCTAAGATCACTCATGACAAGTTTCAACCCTTGAACCACATTTTTTATCAGTCAATTGGACAGTTGACCTAAAAATAAGTTGTATTGGGGAAAAAGTCAACCATAGCCAATTTACAGTTAAACTTCCTAATTTTTGATCCCCATCAACATTTTAAACTCACATGTATCATTTGGTCAAGTTTGGATCACAATTCCTCAAGAAATTTGATCAAATCACAAAAAGGGCAAAATTGTCAAAATTAGGGTTTTGATTGAGGAAGGGAGATTTCTAATTTTTTAACCTAGCAAATGACCAATTGAGTTCAAGCATGATTTCAAGGATTCAATGGCATCATCTTGACTTAATTACATGGCTCAAAACATCTCAAATACATTGGATTGACAGATGAAATTTGCAGTCAACTGATCAAAAGTCAATTGTACACTGAAAAGTCAAACTTTGACTTTTTGGTCAAAATCAAGTACCAAGGGTCATAATTCATCAAAACATTTCCAAATGTGAAACTTGTTCATCAAGAAATCCAAATTTGAAAATTAGGGTTTGAATTTGAAAATTTTCATAACTTAGAAATTTTCTAAGTATTAAAATTTTCTTATTTTTTCTCAACTTTAGGCCACTTTTACACCATGGTGCATATTGATTCAAGGAAAGTTCCCAACATGAAAGTTGTAGATATCCATGAAATCTATAACCTTTCTTCACAAACTTTTTCCTAAAGATGCTTGGATCTCAAGATATAAATTTGTGAATACATGGTCATGAACTTGTTAACTTAGTGAAAATTTTGCCCTAATTTAGGCAGGTTTTGGACCCAACTTCATGGCAACCTTTCACCTAGTTCCAAGAGGTATCTCAAAATTCATTTCAAAGATAAATTATAGATCATATTGCAAGATTTCCAAAATGTCCAAGAATGTCGAAGAGAGGAAGTTTGCATTTTCTCACTTTTTGTTCAAGCCATTTCATGAAGAACAAAGTTGCAAATCAATCCTATGCTGGCTAATTCATGTTGTACATGTCCTAAACTTGTTCCGCACTCCTTAATTAAATGCTTACTCAGTTGACAAAGCCTCTATCCATGCTTTTGAACCTTTATCCAACTTGTAATTCCATTTATGGCAAAAAGGTTCCATTGCCATTTTGAAAAAGAACCACTTTTGCAAACTTTACAATTTTGAGCTTTGAAACTATCCCCTTGATGCATACAAACCACACAAGTCTCAAGTAAGTTATACAAACTCATACCAACCCTAAGCAAGCTGGTACAAGCATGTGAAGCTTTGGTCTTGTCACTTTGCTTCAAGTACAAGAAAGTTGGCAAAAAGGCTAGCATTTGCACAGCTGATAGAGAGCTGACCTAAAACCATTTCAATACTAATATACCAACATTATGCAACACAGAGGAGAGGAATCCAAGACCTGAAACACTCCCAAAATGAAAAACACCAAAAACCTGCTCAAACCTACAGTTTCTGCACAAACACATCCAACTTCCATTTGGCTCGTGCATTTTGTGTTTAGATCATTCAAACACCTCACATACTTGATATCAAGCCCATCCAAATCATCATCCATGTTCTATAATTATTCCTTCACCATCTGCCATTGTTGACTTCAGAGCTTGCAACTTGACTTGGCCAAGGAGTTCTAGCTACTTTCAGAGCAAGGCAAGGGTTGGAATAGATTAAGGGAAGCTCAAGCAAGCATCAAGCCTCCATTAAAGTCACTCCATTTCCATACACGATTCCAGCTGAAGGAGGTAAATTTTCAAACTTTATCTCTTTGTACAGGCAACCTTAGGCCACGATCTGTGAATAAAAAATGTAGTCCTCGTCATAACGAAGTTGTACATACCATTATCTTGCATTGATTTTACTTGTGCTAAGAGAATTTGGAAGTTGAAATCTCTGAAAATATTAGGTTAGAATTTAGGACTTTTAAAATTCTCTTTGATATTTGATAGTTAGATTACATAACTTATATGTTTGGAATCGTGAGTTCAAATACTACATTTTTCATGTTACAAGTTTTTATTTTCATGGAAGAAGATGAAACAGGGGGTCCGGCCAAAGCTTGAGGAAGAAGATGAAACAGGGCATAGAGCGTGTTTTGTAATATGTTATTTTCGTTTCAGTAAAGACAATGGATGTATGGCCACCCCAGTGGCAAAGCAGCGCGCTGGTGAGACCCATGTCCTGGGTTCGAACCTACGCGCTACTTTTGCATTTTTACATTTTTTTCCTTTTTCAATTTTTGTGACTTTTTGCAGATTGGGCTTAGCTTCCTGGGTCAGAATTTTTTGCTAACATCATCACCACTGATTTGCTGCATTACCCCTTTGCCAACTTCCTACATTTTTATTTTTTATTTGTTTTTTTTTACATATTAAATATTTTTTCTAATATATAAAAATTCCAAAAATATAAATTAATAATATTTCATTTTATTTTATTTTTATTTTATTTCTCACATAAAAATATAGTTTATTTTAATAGGATATAATTTATTTTTCTTAATAAACTTGTAAATATAATTAAATATATTTAGTTTATTTATTTTGCATTTCATACTTATAAATCCCTATTTTTGCATACATATAAAATTTTATATTTTATTACAATATTATTTATTATTTTATACAAGAAAATATACAAAAATAATACATATAAAAACTTTATTTTCTCTTAAACAATAATTAGGGTTAAACTTCTTTCAAAAATTATTTTCTTTACCTTATATTTTTAGGTTTAGATTATATTTTCTTTTACATAAAAATTAGACATCAAAAATCTTTTACATGTACATTGCATTGCATTACATTTTAAATATTGTATTGTATTTATCTTAAATCCGTACAAATTCGATTTGGTTGTAATAATGTACTTAGATTTATATTTGTGCAAATCCCCATTCAAACTTGTATTCCCCCCTCCCATAAATTGTTGTAATAGCTTAGAAATATTTACATTACGCAATTTATCGCTTTCATATGCCATGATTAGTAATTAGGGTTTACATGACAAGAACAAAACAAAACAAAATAGAACACCCTAAATACAAGACAAAATCAAAAGCATGAAAATGACACACTTGCACACAAGCACCCTTAGGGTTTTCCCCACTTGGTTGCCTAAAATAAAATGGCCATGTTACGCATGCGAAGTATCTTGGCAAAATAAAACAAATATAAGATCATAGTCCCTCGATGACGCTATTCAAAAGTTACCTTACAAATTGATCTTGGTCCCTCAAAAATGCTAAGATAATTTGCAACATTGCTAATCATGGTTATACGATGACCCATGTCTGTCCCGTTTACATCCAAAGATAGGGTTTCTTACCAAATCAATGGTAAGACAACAATGTCAAAGGAATGGAAAATGCATAAGAAAGACATTTGAGTAGGTAGATAGCTTCTAGTTACTTGCTCCCTTTCAAACAACAATCCTTGCTATTTTCAAAACAAATACACACATTTCAAAATATCTTACAATCATTGAAAACATTTTCAAAAGACAAACATCTTTGTATACATTCTTACGAACGAGAATCATTACAAAGATCGCCTAAACGAATGGCCTCTTTTACAAAATACTTTCAAAACCACACCAAACACAATTTCAAACAAAACAAAAGCAAGTGATCTAAGCAAGTAACTAAGAGCCCATGGAAAACCATGGATGAAAAGGGTGCTAATACCTTCCCTTTTCATAATCTACCCCCCGAACTCAAGAAAACATCTCAAAGGTCTTTCCTGTGCTTTTTCACCTTTCCTTTTGGATAAAAGAAAAGTCGGTGGTGACTCTTGCTAAACCGCAACATTTGCGATAATACGCAAAACCTTCAAGTCAGTTCTCCCACCGCATCACACTCGTCACCAAAGTATAATCCAAATTCTAAGTGTGCTTACCAGTCCAGCAGCCTCGGGCATGAGATTGACCAGTGTTGGGCCTTGAAGAACAAGATCCAGGATTTTATTGACAACAAGACTATTGAGTTTGATCCTCCTCCAACGCTGAATGTAATTACCTCTCTGATGCCAAAGCATGACAAAGGTGTTAATGTTGTTGAAGATACAATTTTTGTCGCCTCTATTGAATAATTGACTACTCCGCTAAATATAATAAAAAACAATCTGTTGAAGGTCGGGATTTTCCCTGGCTGTGTAAAAGACTGTGTATGTTGTGCAAGACAACACAATGGTTGTGAAGGGATGAAGAAAGGCATATAAGCCTGATGGATAGCCACAAAATTCTATTCGAGAAGACCCCACTTTCCAAAAGTTTGATTAACAAATGTGAAGACCTCTCCATTATTACCATCTCAAACAAGCCTCTTAGGATCACCTCCAAAGGTCCTATTAGGATTTCAAATGAAACCACTATTGCTCCCTTAATAATTACCAATCCTAGACCAATTCCCTCCTCTTCAAATAAAGCGGTACCATGGAATTATGGTGCTGAGGTGTTCTATCATGGGATTAAACAAGATGCCTGGATCGAAGAAGGAAAAGATGACAATGTTGGCAACATAGCTGGCTCAAGCAAAGTAACTAGAACTGGGAGAATATTTTCACCCAATATCTCAGCACCAGGTGTTACAAAGACGCCCATCCGCATTACTGCTGCCAAGCCAAGTACCAATACAAGAGGGAAGGAGAAGGTTGTTGAGCCTGATGTGATTGAAGTACCCTCCAAGGACGTAGCTGATGAAGAACCCTCCGCCCGTGAGATGGACGAGATCTTGAAGATAATAAAAAGAAGCGACTTCAAGATTATGGAACAGTTGGGACAAACCCCTTCTAAGATTTCAATGTTGTCATTGCTTCTTTGTTCTGATTCCCATGCTCAGATGTTAATCAAGTTCCTGAAAAAGGCTCATGTCCCCCATGAGACAACAACAGACCAATTTGAGAATTGCATGGCTAGCCTGATAGCTAATAATGGCTTGGTATTTTCAGATGCTGACTTAACGCCTCTTGGGAAGAATCACAATAAAGCTTTACATGTTTCTATCGAGTGCAAAGGGACTACCTTATCACATGTGCTAGTCGACATTGATTCTTCTCTGAATGTATTACCCAAGAGGGGCATTAGACCGTCTAGACTGTGAAGGTTTAGTCTTGAAGCCAAGTGATAGCATTGTAAGGGTGTTTGATGGATCAAAGAGGATTGTTCATGGGGAAGTAGATCTTCCGAACAAAGTGGGCTCCCAGATATTCAACTCCACCTTCTATATTATGGATATTCTTCCTGCCTATTATTGTCTGTTAGGTCGCCCCTGGATCCATAAAGCTGGGGCAGTGACCTCAACTTTCCATCAGAAACTCAAAAATCCAGTCAAGGGAAGAATAGTCACCGTCTGTGGAGAAAAAGAGTTTATGGTGAGCCACCTTAACTCTTTCAAGTATGTAGAGATGGATGGAGAATTCATTGAAACCCCATGTCAAGCCTTTGAAGTCATGCCACCGATGATTGCTGCTACCAAATGTTCTTCTGATGAGTCTAAAGCTGTCAAGGCCACACCAAAAATGGTTTCAGTCAAGGATGCCCGTGCGGCAATTGAAGAAGGAAACTATGATACTTGGGGGAAATTCCTCGATATCCCATTTAAAGCAGACAAGTTTGGTTTGAGCTTCACCGTCAAAGCTCAGAAACAAGTGAGACGTGCTCGTGCTGGAAAGCCACCTCTCCGCATTGGAAGCCATAAAGTCAACGCGATGGGTGATTCTGATGAAGAAGCTGCATTTAAAGGTTGGGTGTATCCAACTACAATGGAGCTGAAGAATTGGCATGCAAAGTACTTTGCTCCCATCTCCTTCATTGAGGAGTAATCTACTTGTTATTGCCTTTCTTTCAATTCAAGAACATGTCGTCTGTAATATTTTAACAATGACTTTTCAGCCATATGTCTCGCCCGGGGCACTTTGGTTCATTTGGCAAGGGTTTTATTTATATTCATCTAATCATATGATCATTCAGTACATTGGACTCTTTTGTATTCAAATATTTGTGTTCATTGTCTTTCCTTTCTTTCAAATACATTTTTCAGAAAAATAGCCATGTATCTTACATGCACACACACACACACACACACACACTCTTGCAGGTCCACATCCACTCTGGATCCTACTGCCAATGACTCTACTATTTCCAACTATGATTTTGAATGTCCTATCGACCAAGCCGAAGACAAAGGCGAGGAAGATTGTTACATACCGGGAGAACTAGCCATACTTCTATTACAAGAGGAAAAAGCTATTCAACCGCATGAAGAGTCAGTTGAAGTTAGCAACTTGGGTACTGAGTCAGATAAGAAGGAAATCAAGATCGGCGCTAATTTGGAAAGCAGTGTCAAGAGCAGGTTGGTTCAGATGTTGCATGATTATGTGGAAGTATTTGCTTTGCCTTATGAAGATATGCCTGGGTTGGATACCGACATCGTAGTTCATTGTCTACCGACAAGAGAAGACAACCCTCCTGTTATACAAAAGGTTCGTCGCATGAGGCCTACCACGTCTAAAAAGATCAAAGCTGAAGTGATGAAACAATTTGATGCAGGGTTCCTGGCTATGACATCCTATCCTTAATGGGTTGCCAATGTGGTGTCAGTGCCAAAGAAAGACGGGAAAGTTCGCATGTGTATAGACTATAGGGATCTGAATAGGGCGATCCCCAAGGATGACTTCCCTCTACCACACATTGACGTCTTAGTTGATAATACTGCTCAACATAAAGTCTTCTCTTTCATGGATGGTTTCTCAGGCTATAATCAAATAAGGATGGCTCCTGAAGAGATGGAGAAGACTACATTCATTATGCAATGGGGAACCTTTTTCTACAGGGTCATGCCATTCATATTGAAGAATGCAGGGGCAACATATCAAAGGGCTATGGTAGCTTTATTTCATGATATGATCCATCATGAAATAGAGGTGTATGTGGGTGATATGATTGCAAGATCACAAACTGAGGAAGAACATCTCAATCACTTATACAAGCTTGTGATCGGTGGATCTGGAACTGACTGTTTAACGCTGGTTCGCGAAATGTCGCGGAAGCAAGAGTCGCCACCGTCTTTTATTTTCTCCAAATGGAAAGGACAAAAGCACAGAAAAATTCCTTAAAGAGATTGCTCTCGGTTCGGGAGGTAGATTATAGAAAGGGAAGGTGTTAGCACCCTTTCTATCCATGGTTATCCATGGGCTCTTAGATACTTGCTCATTTGTGTTTTCAAAATGTTTTGTTTGCTTTTCAATGTGGGTTTAAAAAAGTTTCTTTGAAAAATTTCAGTTCGACTCGTACGTCAGAGTGTTTGAAAAATTTGCTTTGAAAGCTTTTGAAAATGTGTTGGTGTGAAAAGTATGTTTTGGTTGGTTTTGAAATTAGAGCAAGTATCCTTGAGAACCTACCTACCCTAAGGAATTCGTCTGTGTAAATGTCCTTTAAAGTAGTTCCATCCCACCATTGAGAGGTAAGTAGCACCACCGTTGGAGGTGTTCGGGTCAATTCGAGGTTCGGGACATGGTGATCACCAGAGCAATGGGAAGACACCTTAGAAGCTACCCTCATGCCAGGTTCCCGGATCATGAGGACTTACTAAGACGTCCTCTACTCGACGATCACCTTTCGAAGGCAAGGCAACAGTGAGGCGTACCCTAGGGGTGGTGTGTGCGATTTGTGTGTCGTTTTCATTGATATTAGTCTTGTCATGTTTGTTGTGATCTACGCTTGATTTTATTTTTAAGGCCGTTCATTCTTGCATGCTTATTTAACAGTTAATATTTGCGGGGAAAGTAAATCTAAGGCTATTACAAATGGCGCGGGTCCACATCGCCAAAATTAAACCGGACCCGATTTGACAGAAAGTAAATAAAGCGAATGAAATAAAAGTGCGAGCAATTGTTTACACGGCTTTGGGAGAGATACATAATTATTTGAGCGAAATAAATAAATACGCGAAATAAAGGAATTAAAAACAAAACTAGAGCGTTGGACCCTTTCGCAAAAATATTTAAAGTTAATGAGTTAATTAATTAGAATTAATGAGGAATTAAAATTAAAGAAAAAAAAAGAATGTTTTTGGTATTTTATGTTTTTTTATGATTTAAGAGAAAAAAGAATTAATTAAAACTAAAAATTGGATGTAAACCCTAATCCTAATTGTTTTTTAAACTTATTAAAAATGTTGAAGTTTTTAACCTAATTTAACCTAAGTTATTTATGTACAATTAATTATGAAAATAGTAAATAAATAAGTATTATGATAAAAAATAAAAATTAAAAGGAATGAAAATCTTAATTAAACCTAATTCTACTTTTTTGTATTTTTGTTATGAAAAGAATTTAGATCAAACCTAATTTATACCAAGTTTATTTACATACAATTTATTTATGAAAATAACTAAAATAAAATAAATATTATATTGTTCTCTTTTTCTGATTTTTTGTATATTTTATAATTTGTAAAATATAATTAATTAAATTAAAACAATTGAATAAAATAAAATAACAATTAACAATAAAATAAGAATAAGTAAAAAATAGAAAGAGATTGCAAACCAGGGGGGGGTTCAGGCCCTATTGTGAGGTGTTGATCCAATAAATTGAGCCCAATAGCTTCAGAATTCGTTGACTTTCCAGGTATTATGTGGCACGTTGACTGAGGTTTATTGTGCCCTTTGAATCCCTGCCTTTGATTTGAATGTGCCAGACGCGTGGATGGCTTGATATGATGAGCGTACGGTGATCCACAATGTTGTGCCTGCATAGGAATTAATGTGGAAAAATAATATTGAAAGTTACACAGACCTGGGGTTCGAACCCAGGTCTTGGACATTGCAAAGGGATGTACCTGCCACTGAAGCGCTTGCATTACTTTTACTATATAATAATTAACAAACATTATAAAAAGAAAACAATATGTTAGTGGGCAACGCGCGCCAATTTTGAATAAGCCAGTCAACGTGTGCCACGACTCATCTTCTTCATCATCCCTGAAAGAGAAATATATTAGGCAACGGTTTTCATAGCATGGCCTAAGACCATATACCAGAAAATAGCGATTAGGTGTAGCACGCTCATAAATTGGGCGCGAGCATATGTTCATGATCGTCTGAGTATGCTCTATCCAATGGTCTAAGTCTTGAAAACTAATTTTTCTTCAATTGAAAAGCCCTAATTCCAAGCTTTACGAACCCTAAAAGTTAACAATGGCAAACATCCATATATGGCACGAAAACAAAATTAGATTACATGGTTAGCTTCAGAATACGTTTATTAGTATGAATGCATCAATAAAAAACAATGAAAATGCCTTAAACATGGAACACGATCATGCATTTTTCTTGAAACTGTTTGAATCCATGGTACCAATTCAGGGCGTGTTGATGGATGTTTGGGATTGGAATGTGTTCAGGACAACCTTGGCAAGCTATTGAAACCAATATTAGGCTTTGAATCGCCTTGGAATGATGATTTCAGTTTTGATTTTTTTCACCAAAATTTCAAGTTTGTTCTTTGTCCTCCTGCGCAGCTTTCAGTGTATGAGCATTAGGGTTATCATTCTGAATATGTAGTAAAGCTATTAGGTTAAGAAAATTGGATCAAATCTTTTCCATTCAATGATTTTGCAAATTGATTTTTCAAGATCTTTTCATATCTTTTCCATGTGCATTTTGTGTCAATTATGCTCATATTAAACCAAATCTTTCCTAATTAACCTATGCATGAAATATTGAGTCTGGAATGTGTACAAAAAGATTTGTTTGGTTCATTTAGATATTTTTCACATATTTAATTGATTTAATTGAATTAATATAAATAAAAATTCAAATAAATAAATAAATAATGAGAAAATACTTCCCTTTGGGCCAAGTGGTCGTGCATATGCTTGGAATGATGAATCATGGAAGAAAAATGGGCCCATTAGCAATTTTAGGTCATTTGGATCAAATTTGACTTTTCAAAATATCCAAAAATTTCCCAACTTCCACAAGGCATAACTTGCTCAATTTTTAAGCTTTTCACATGCTCTTGGACATTTTGGAAAGGTCTTTGAGTCCTCTAACCAATGCCTTTAGTACCATGTCATTTTGATTTACCAACCTCAAGTTATGGCCTTTGACTTAAAGTCCCTTTTTGTTGACTTTTGAAAATGACCTATAATGTTGAAATTGATAACTTTTTGTGAGAGCATTTCTTGGACTTGAAGTATGAATATGAGTTGTAGGAAATGTCTTTCTATTCAAAATGAGATTTGGATGGAATTTTTCTGATAATCCATGTGAAAGTTATGCCCTGGTCAATTTCAGTTGACTTTTTCAGCTGTCCAAATATAGTAACTTTTGCATCTTGATGATTTTCTGAGCCAAATTTTGAGAATCATGATCAAGCATTGATCAAATGATGTTTGTGGCTTCAAAATGATATGTTGACCAAAAATTTGAACTTTTGACTGTCAAATGACCATTTTGCCCCTACAGTTGACTATAGTGCAATTTAGGGTTTTGACTGTGCAATTTTGAGCTGAATGCCTTGAAACTTGATATGAGGATGCTTGACCACATTTATAGGCATGTGAGACTTGGTTGGGCCTTTGAAAACTTCATTTTCTTGATCAGAACACAAACCCTAATTTTGACTGTATAGGAGACAGTTGGACTGTGCAACCCTTGGGGAATTTTGTGACTTGGCTTGGCAATTTCTTGAAGAATATGGGAGGGCAAATTTTGGGGTACAACAGTTGCCCCTGTTCAATCTTCTTAGACCTGAGGATGCAGATTGGCTGACGTACCTTTCGTAATCCGAGGGTAGAAGATGATTGGACACTAGAGTGCCCAGAAATTTGCGCTCACATGTTAGCAGTGGTGATGGAATGGGCTTATAGATGCCATCTGAGAGGTTGTTGGATAGGATAATGGGCTTACAGATGCCATCTGGATGCTGATTGCGTAGGAGATTCCTTGGTGAGAACCTGCATACCTGCAAAACAGAAAATGAGTACCTGACACGTTGCAGGAGCTGATTTTAGATGCTTGGTGTAGATATGTCCTGACTGGTTACAGGAGCTGGGTCTGGAACTTCAAAAGATGATGAATGAACCAGGTATGGTTACTGCCTTAGCATGAATGGTAAGAGAACCTTGGGCGACTTTAACTTCAACAACGCTCGTTGAGAAAATCTTGGTGGGAAATACCATCTTCGCAATATCGGGAAGAGAACCATAGAAAATTATAATCTGAAAGGGAATCACCTCACTCGCCGTCGGAGAGGGAATCATAGGAAAAGGAATTGTCACCTCACACACCGTTGGAGAGGGAAACATCTGAAAAAGGACTTACCACCTCACACACCGTCGGAGAGGGAACCATAGGAGACTATCACCTCACACTCATCGTCGGAGAGGGGACCATAAGAGATTATCACCTCACACTCATGTCGAAGAGGGAAACATCTGAAAAAGGAATTACCACCTCACACTCATCGTCGGAGAGGGGACCATATGAGATTATCACCTCACACTCATCGTCGGAGAGGGAAACATCTGAAGAAGGAATTACCACCTCACGCACTTGTCGGAGAGGGGACCATAGGAGATTATCACCTCACACTCCGTTGGAGAGGGAAACATCTGAAAAAGGAATTACCACCTCACACTCATCGTCGGAGAGGGGACCATAAGAGATTATCACCTCACACTCATCGTCGGAGAGGGAAACATCTGAAGAAGGAATTACCACCTCACGCACTTGTCGGAGAGGGGACCATAGGAGATTATCACCTCACACTCCGTTGGAGAGGGAAACATCTGAAAAAGGAATTACCACCTCACACTCATCGTCGGAGAGGGGACCATAAGAGATTATCACCTCACACTCATCGTCGGAGAGGGAAACATCTGAAGAAGGAATTACCACCTCACGCACTTGTCGGAGAGGGGACCATAGGAGATTATCACCTCACACTCCGTTGGAGAGGGAAACATCTAAAAAGGACTTACCACCTCACACACCGTCGGAGAGGGAACCATCACTTCTGCTGAGTCTTTATCAGAAAAATCTGTTGGGAGTCGATTTAGCTGAACTAGAGAAAGTCTTGAAATATCTTCAACTGGAATAAGTGTCAGAACGTTGCCATATCTGGTTTACATCTGGACTATATCTGGAAGGAGATCTAGAAGCAGTATCAGAACGTCACCATCTCTGGATCATATCCGAAACTATATCTAGAAGGAAATCTGGAAGCAGTATCAGAACGTCACCATATCTGGGTCATATCTGAAACTATATCTAGAAGGAAATCTGGAAGCAGCATCAGAACGTCACCATATCTGGTTTACATCTGAAACTATATCTGGAAGGAAATCTGGAAGCAGCATCAGAACGTCACCATATCTGGGTCATATCTGAAACTATATCTGGAAGGAAATCTGGAAGCAGCATCAGAACGTCACCATATCTGGGTCATATCTGAAACTATATCTAGAAGGAATTCTGGAAGCAGTATCAGAACGTCACCATCTCTGGGTCATATTTGAGACTATATCTAGAAAGAATTGCGTTAGTTGACAGTAATCATTTTTGTATTGATCTTTTTCCTGAAAAGGCAAAACATAATTGTATGCAAAATCTTGATGCATGAACTGTATGTCTTCAAAATTAATGAGATTCGTGCCATATGATGCATATGCATGCTACAATGTACGAGGATATGATGTTTATGAATGTATTTTTGTCTAAGAAGATAAATCCTTGACGGGTGCCGGGAAGTCATATCCTGGGCTGATGTTGAAGAATAGCTTTTGCTTCCGCTGGGGATGATAGTTGCAAGAATACCGGTAGGAGAAGATAACTCCGTTGGGGAATGAACTTGGCAAATGGAAGATTCTGCGGAGAGAAAAACTCTAGCGACCATGCTGGGAAGCAATACTCTGTGGGGAGAGGGATGCCTTGCTGAGTGTTGATAATAGTTTGCTGGGGATATCTTTGCTGTATCGGAAGTATGAACAGACTCCGCTGGGGGTAAGAAGACTTCGTCGAGGACGCTCTTTCCGTGGCTATTGGCTGAGGATAACCCAGTTATATCCTATTAAGGAAATAACTCTTTAAATCAAGCCGGACGACGCGTTCGTGTTCTGCGAGGATAAGCTTCCAGAATCTACTGGGGATAAGCTTACTGCTCGGGGGAGATGGATTCCACTTTCCTGGGGACACTGGGCTGGACTCCTGGGGAAGTTTTGAACTGTACCGGGGAAGTGACTCCTTTACATGTTGATAGAACACCGGGAAAAATCTTAAATCAAGACTGCCGGGGATGCTTGTTAAGACTGTATGCTGCTGGGGAAGGTTGAGATCTGCGGGAGGATACCCAACTTCCTTAAGGTTGATAACTGCTTTGCTTGAGGAGAGTATACTGCTTGCTGGCTCACTCTCTGGGGAATTAAGATACCTGGTTGTGTTCTTCAGCTGAACCTACCTTGATACCTTGGAGGACAGAACAATTAGATTGCTTGGACAACTCTTTATTGCCCCTGTTTCCGAGGTATGAGAGGAAGACCTGTGAGGTGCTGATAGTTGTTGATGGACAAACCTTCTTCTGGTAGGCAGGTGATAAGATGACAGGACATAGTCGTACGCTTTGATCCCTAACTTTTGCCTGGACCGCCCTTTCGGGTTTTCAGTCCACCGGGATACCCATTTTTGCCCAAGCCGCCTTTTCAGGTTTTCGACTTGCCGGGTGTACATTTTTCCATTTCATCCCTTCATTTTGCCCGAACCCTTTTGGTTCGCCGGGAAGCCCTTATTTTTGCCTAGGTATGTCAACCTAGCGGGTCTTTGATTTTGCGTAGTATTTTTTCGACTATGTCCACGCTCTTAGAATGCAGGGAGATGCCCCTGGCTGCTTGTGTTGCCATATTACCAGAAGATGTCTGATCGCGCAAGATTCGTCGTTGGAGTGCCCCCATTGACTCAGGCGGAGATTTGCCCCAGGTTATTTGGCCTTTGAGAGATTCTCCGAATCTTGATTGGATTGCCCCAGATGACGGACCATGATTAGGTCGTGCCCCTTGATTGGAGATACTCTTGTTCATTAGGCATTCGTCGTGCGAATTTTCATGCTGTTCAAACAAAAAGTCATATGCAGACAAAGTTATGTTAAAAATGCAAAGCTTATGTCTGTCTTGAAGATTTCGAAAATGTATTTTTCATAAAACAAGTGATTGTTTGTAAAACGTGATGTCAACTCGTTATTTTACCGCAAGCCTTAAGGAGTCAGGATACCTTTCGTAACAGTATGCTTTCGAACTAACCCATGCTTCAGCTAGGACTTTTGAGGGTTATAATGTGGCCTGGTTCACGGTTTAAGAAACAAAGGATAAAGGCTCAAATTATTTGTACCCACCCGTTCTTCGTGATGTTCTCCAAACCTAAACTCAGTTGATCATATGTTAGACCTTGTTTGAATCTTTGCTCTGAAATTCCGGTGATGGTTCGGATATTGAACGTTTATTTGAATAGGCAGTCATTTTTTGTCGAGGGTTTATAAGACCTCTTGCTTTTTTGATTTTGTTATCCCTGTCTTTTTTTTGCCTGAACTGTTTCCTTTTTTGGAATTACAGTCAGCGGGATGCCCCAGTTTTGTAAGTCTTCTTCGTTGGCTTTGACTTTTTGGGCTTTTTTTATTTTGGTAATGACTGCCTGTCTTTATTGATTATTCGGAACCATCACTGTCTTTCGTTTTGTAAGGACCTCTTTGGTGCCATTCGTTATGCACTTGGATCAACTAAGAGACTACCCTGCCCCAGGTTATGATTAAGGGTTTTGATTTTCGAAAATAAAAACTCCTACTTCTTTGGCTCAGAGGGGTTGACGAGGGATTATCATCCTTATAACTCCAGTGTTTAGGGATTGAAACAATGCCTGTACCTCATCAGCGGGGTCTGTTCAAAAGCATACTGTAATGATCGTGGTATCGTTTTCGTCATCCTCCCTCAAGAGGCTCAGAATTATTAACCAAGAGTTGATCATCAGAAAAAATATGAAAAGAATTTTGAATATAATGAAAACAATTGTATTAATTCCCAAAACAGACATATGCGATGCATTAATAGAATAAAAGAGTTTGCTATGACATTAATTGTTTGTATAAGCAAAGAAAAATACAACTCAAAAATTCAAATAAACAAAAGGCTTCAACGATTGGGTAACGGAGCAGTGATTATGTTCGGAGTCTCAGGTACTTCAAACTGAATCTCCCCGGCGTCGATCATGTCTTGAATTTTGTTTTTGAGAGGCCAGCAGTTGTCCGTAGTATGCCCCGGGCTATCAGAATGATATGCGCACCTATCATTGGGGTGATAGTTGGGAGCAGAAGTGTTCGGATTCCGAAGAGGAGCCCTTAAGGTGATCAGCCCTGCCTTCAACATTTGTTGCAGTGCTTGATCCAGCGACATGTTGAGTTTGGTATACTGTCGTTTCTCCTTGCGATGCTGCCCCTGTCCTTGTTGAGCAGGTCCGGGATTGGAGATCTGGATTGCCCCTACCTCATGGCGGCTCTTTTTACCGTGCACAGCATTGGATTCTTTCTTTCCATGATGAGGCTTTTTATCAGAAGGTACAGCCTCTTGAATTTTCCCAGACCGGATGCCAGCTTCTATTCGCTCTCCAGTCAAGATAAGATCTGTGAATCCAGCAGACGAATTCCCAATTAGGTGGTTGTAGAATGGACCAGACAGGGTCCCCAAGAACATATCGACAAGTTCCCGATCAGTCAGAGGTGGTTGTACCCTTCCAGCAAGATCCCTCCACTTCTGCGCATATTCTTTAAAACCTTCACTTGACCCTAACGACATACCCTGGAGTTGGGTACGCGTAGGAGCAAGGTCGGCATTATATTGATACTGCTTATAGAAAGCAGTAGCCAACTCCTCCCAGTTACGAACTTTGGTCCCATCTAGCTGATAGAACCATTCGAGATGAGTCCCTGAAAGACTCTCCTGAAAGAAGTGGATCCACAAATTCTTGTCCACCGTATATGGTTGAATCTTCCGAACATAGGACCTTAAGTGCAGCTTGGGACAAGACGCCCCGTCATACTTAGAGAAGGATGGTGCTTTGAACTTCCGAGGAATAATCACACCAGTTGACAAACCCAGCTCTCCAAAATCCAGCCCAGGTACCTGTTGGATCTCCATAGCATTCAGCCTATCCTCCAGCTGTTTGTACTTGTCCTCAGCAGGAGGGTACTGTTCGTCGTCGAAATCTGTTTCATTGTCAGAGACCACTGGACTGGGAATCCTTTCCCCCTGATGACTACCCTCCCTCACAGATGGAGTTGTCCTCTCAGTTTCAATCTGCGGTGCATTCCCAGATCTGCGTCTAGGGCTGAACAAAACAGTCCTCTTCTTTTTCTTGTCCTTCTTCAAGAGCAGCGCCTTCAGATCTTGTTGCCCCTGGGTCAAATTCATGATCAGCTCTTGGAACTGGGCGTTCTGAGCCTGGAGGTCCTTGATAGTCTGCTCGGCTGATGATTCAGGGTTCATGACGATCGGCTGAAATAAACAGCGGAGAAGGGTAAGCAACCTGTCAAAGGGATACCTGCAATGCAATGAGATGTATGACATGCATGTAATGTTTTCAAGGACCTCGCGGGGTGAACAAAGAAACTTTGTTAGCATTTGGAACCGGTAGCTTGATTGTAAGAACTTCATTTTGTTGAGAGTCCTTCTTCAAGGGTCAAAGGCTCACCATATCCAGTGGGTCATAGCCCCTGACAACCTTGGCTAGAGGAAAATAAATCCTCTTTGCCCCTTGCTAGATGTTTGATTCATCACGACCTGCATCACAAGCCCTTGAGATCCTTGAAATGGGTTAGGATGTATGCAATGGTATGCAATGGTATGATGTCATGCTATGCATGGGGTGATGTAGGTAAACCCTGTTATGAGTCCCAATTAAGGACTATAAACAGACCCTGCAAGAAATTCAGTATACTTTGTTATGAGTCCCCATTAAGGACTATAAACAAAACCTGCAAGAGATCTAGTAAACCCTGTTATGAGTCCCAGTTAAGGACTATAAACAACACCTGCAAGAGATCTAGTAAACCCTGTTATGAGTCCCAGTTAAGGACTATAAACAACACCTGCAAGAAATTTGGTAAACCCTGTTATGAGTCCTAGTTAAGGACTATAAACAAGACCTGCAAGTAATTTGGTAAACCCTGTCATGAGTCCTAGTTAAGGACTATAAACAAGACCTGCAAGAAACTTAGTACCCTGTTATGAGTCCCAATTAAGGACTATAAACAAGACCTGCAAGAAACTTAGTACCCTGTTATGAGTCCCAATTAAGGACTATAAACAAGACCTGCAAGAAACAAGTGTCAGGTAACAAGCACGCAGATAGTCAAGTACGAAGGCACACAAGTCACACAAAAGAGCCCTTAGGGTTCAGGCCAGCATGGGGTCTGGGTATTACCCTCTTGAAGTTGGTGGGTTCAACCTGTCCTAATCAAAGTAACCGGGTTCTAAGGTTCCCAATATCACGGGATTGCTTTCATTGTTCATCGTTTCGATTTAGCCACTGAACTGGCGACCGAAATATTCCAGGAAAGCAACCCTCAATTGAGTGTAGTATCGAGTATCAACCAACCTCGGACTGCACCAAAGTCAGTTATCTCACTACCCTAAAGAGGCCAAGATAGTTCAATTAAGGTTCCTAAGGTCTGTTGATGCTTCATGACACCACGCGGAGGCCCCGTACTCTCCTTGACTGAACTCAAGGGTTACCGGTACACACCAAAGTGCCACATCAACGTAGCAGACTGTTTCAACCATGTCGGTATACCCCGCACAGTTCCCTCACAGCCTTGTTGCTACTTTCTAAGAAGGTATCCCCAGATCCGGGTTAGGATCTATAGAACTCCCAAGCAACCCACAATAATAAAGCAAGCAAAGAAGACAATTGAAAACATAGTTATGAGCTAGCCCTAAGGTACACCCCACTTTAAGTTTTTCCCCAGCAGAGTCGCCAGTTCTGTGATCGGTGGATCTGGAACTGACTGTTTAACGCTGGTTCGCGAAATGTCGTGGAAGAAAGAGTCGCCACCGTCTTTTATTTTCTCCAAATGGAAAGGACAAAAGCACAGAAAAATTCCTTAAAGAGATTGCTCTCGGTTCGGGAGGTAGATTATAGAAAGGGAAGGTGTTAGCACCCTTTCTATCCATGGTTATCCATGGGCTCTTAGATACTTGCTCATTTGTGTTTTCAAAATGTTTTGTTTGCTTTTCAATGTGGGTTTAAAAAAGTTTCTTTGAAAAATTTCAGTTCGACTCGTACGTCAGAGTGTTTGAAAAATTTGCTTTGAAAGCTTTTGAAAATGTGTTGGTGTGAAAAGTATGTTTTGGTTGGTTTTGAAATTAGAGCAAGTATCCTTGAGAACCTACCTACCCTAAGGAATTCGTCTGTGTAAATGTCCTTTAAAGTAGTGCCATCCCACCATTGAGAGGTAAGTAGCACCACCGTTGGAGGTGTTCGGGTCAATTCGAGGTTCGGGACATGGTGATCACCAGAGCAATGGGAAGACACCTTAGAAGCTACCCTCATGCCAGGTTCCCGGATCATGAGGACTTACTAAGACGTCCTCTACTCGACGGTCACCTTTCGAAGGCAAGGCAACAGTGAGGCGTACCCTAGGGGTGGTGTGTGCGATTTGTGTGTCGTTTTCATTGATATTAGTCTTGTCATGTTTGTTGTGATCTACGCTTGATTTTATTTTTAAGGCCATTCATTCTTGCATGCTTATTTAACAGTTAATATTTGCGGGGAAAGTAAATCTAAGGCTATTACAAATGGCGCGGGTCCACATCGCCAAAATTAAACCGGACCCGATTTGACAGAAAGTAAATAAAGCGAAAGAAATAAAAGTGCGAGCAATTGTTTACACGGCTTTGGGAGAGATACATAATTATTTGAGCGAAATAAATAAATACGCGAAATAAAGGAATTAAAAACAAAACTAGGGCGTTGGACCCTTTCGCAAAAATATTTAAAGTTAATGAGTTAATTAATTAGAATTAATGAGGAATTAAAATTAAAGAAAAAAAAAAGAATGTTTTTGGTATTTTATGTTTTTTTATGATTTAAGAGAAAAAAGAATTAATTAAAACTAAAAATTGGATGTAAACCCTAATCCTAATTGTTTTTTAAACTTATTAAAAATGTTGAAGTTTTTAACCTAATTTAATCTAAGTTATTTATGTACAATTAATTATGAAAATAGTAAATAAATAAGTATTATGATAAAAAAGAAAAATTAAAAGGAATGAAAATCTTAATTAAACCTAATTCTACTTTTTTGTATTTTTGTTATGAAAAGAATTTAGATCAAACCTAATTTATACCAAGTTTATTTACATACAATTTATTTATGAAAATAACTAAAATAAAATAAATATTATATTGTTCTCTTTTTCTGATTTTTTGTATATTTTATAATTTGTAAAATATAATTAATTAAATTAAAACAATTGAATAAAATAAAATAACACAAATAAGAATAAGTAAAAAATAGAAAGAGATTGCAAACCAGGGGGGGTTCAGGCCCTATTGTGAGGTGTTGATCCAATAAATTGAGCCCAATAGCTTCAGAATTCGTTGACTTTCCAGGTATTATGTGGCACGTTGACTGAGGTTTATTGTGCCCTTTGAATCCCTGCCTTTGATTTGAATGTGCCAGACGCGTGGATGGCTTGATATGATGAGCGTACGGTGATCCACAATGTTGTGCCTGCATAGGAATTAATATGGAAAAATAATATTGAAAGTTACACAGACCTGGGGTTCGAACCCAGGTCTTGGACATTGCAAAGGGATGTACCTGCCACTGAAGCGCTTGCATTACTTTTACTATATAATAATTAACAAACATTATAAAAAGAAAACAATATGTTAGTGGGCAACGCGCGCCAATTTTGAATAAGCCAGTCAACGTGTGCCACGACTCATCTTCTTCATCATCCCTGAAAGAGAAATATATTAGGCAACGGTTTTCATAGCGTGGCCTAAGACCATATACCAGAAAATAGCGATTAGGTGTAGCACGCTCAGAAATTGGGCGCGAGCATATATTCATGATCGTCTGAGTATGCTCTATCCAATGGTCTAAGTCTTGAAAACTAATTTTTCTTCAATTGAAAAGCCCTAATTCCAAGCTTTACGAACCCTAAAAGTTAACAATGGCAAACATCCATATATGGCACGAAAACAAAATTAGATTACATGGTTAGCTTCAAAATACGTTTATTAGTATGAATGCATCAATAAAAAACAATGAAAATGCCTTAAACATGGAACACGATCATGCATTTTTCTTGAAACTGTTTGAATCCATGGTACCAATTCAGGGCGTGTTGATGGATGTTTGGGATTGGAATGTGTTCAGGACAACCTTGGCAAGCTATTGAAACCAATATTAGGCTTTGAATCGCCTTGGAATGATGATTTCAGTTTTGATTTTTTTCACCAAAATTTCAAGTTTGTTCTTTGTCCTCCTGCGCAGCTTTCAGTGTATGAGCATTAGGGTTATCATTCTGAATATGTAGTAAAGCTATTAGGTTAAGAAAATTGGATCAAATCTTTTCCATTCAATGATTTTGCAAATTGATTTTTCAAGATCTTTTCATATCTTTTCCATGTGCATTTTGTGTCAATTATGCTCATATTAAACCAAATCTTTCCTAATTAACCTATGCACGAAATATTGAGTCTAGAATGTGTACAAAAAGATTTGTTTGGTTCATTTAGATATTTTTCACATATTTAATTGATTTAATTGAATTAATATAAATAAAAATTCAAATAAATAAATAAAAAATGAGAAAATACTTCCCTTTGGGCCAAGTGGTCGTGCATATGCTTGGAATGATGAATCATGGAAGAAAAATGGGCCCATTAGCAATTTTAGGTCATTTGGATCAAATTTGACTTTTCAAAATATCCAAAAATTTCCCAAATTCCACAAGGCATAACTTGCTCAATGTTTAAGCTTTTCACATGTTCTTGGACATTTTGGAAAGGTCTTTGAGTCCTCTAACCAATGTCTTTGGTACCATGTCATTTTGATTTACCAACCTCAAGTTATGGCCTTTGACTTAAAGTCCCTTTTTGTTGACTTTTGAAAATGACCTATAATGTTGAAATTGATAACTTTTTGTGAGAGCATTTCTTGGACTTGAAGTATGAATATGAGTTGTAGGAAATGTATTTCTCTTCAAAATGAGCTTTGGATGGAATTTTGATGATAATCCATGTGAAAGTTATGCCCTGGTCAATTTCAGTTGACTTTTTCAGCTGTCCAAATATAGTAACTTTTGCATCTTGATGATTTTCTGAGCCAAATTTTGAGAATCATGATCAAGCATTGATCAAATGATGTTTGTGGCTTCAAAATGATATGTTGACCAAAAATTTGAACTTTTGACTGTCAAATGACCATTTTGCCCCTACAGTTGACTGTAGTGCAATTTAGGGTTTTGACTGTGCAATTTTGAGCTGAATGCCTTGAAACTTGATATGAGGATGATTGACAACATTTATAAGCATGTGAGACTTGGTTGGGCCTTTGAAAACTTCATTTTCTTGATCAGAACACAAACCCTAATTTTGACTGTATAGGAGACAGTTGGACTGTGCAACCCTTGGGGAATTTTGTGACTTGGCTTGGCAATTTCTTGAAGAATATGGGAGGGCAAATTTTGGGGTACAACAGTTGCCCCTGTTCAATCTTCTTAGACCTGAGGATGCAGATTGGCTGACGTACCTTTCGTAATCCGAGGGTAGAAGATGATTGGACACTAGAGTGCCCAGAAATTTGCGCTCACATGTTAGCAGTGGTGATGGAATGGGCTTATAGATGCCATCTGAGAGGTTGTTGGATAGGATAATGGGCTTACAGATGCCATATGGATGCTGATTGCGTAGGATATTCCTTGGCGAGAACCTGCATAACTGCAAAACAGAAAATGAGTACCTGACACGTTGCAGGAGCTGATTTTAGATGCTTGGTGTAGATATGTCCTGACTGGTTACAGGAGCTGGGTCTGGAACTTCAAAAGATGATGAATGAACCAGGTATGGTTACTGCCTTAGCATGAATGGTAAGAGAACCTTGGGCGACTTTAACTTCAACAACGCTCGTTGAGAAAATCTTGGTGGGAAATACCATCTTCGCAATATCGGGAAGAGAACCATAGAAAATTATAATCTGAAAGGGAATCACCTCACTCGCCGTTGGAGAGGGAATCATAGGAAAAGGAATTGTCACCTCACACACCGTTGGAGAGGGAAACATCTGAAAAAGGACTTACCACCTCACACACCGTCGGAGAGGGAACCATAGGAGACTATCACCTCACACTCATCGTCGGAGAGGGGACCATAAGAGATTATCACCTCACACTCATCGTCGGAGAGGGAAACATCTGAAAAAGGAATTACCACCTCACACTCATCGTCGGAGAGGGGACCATAAGAGATTATCACCTCACACTCATCGTCGGAGAGGGAAACATCTGAAGAAGGAATTACCACCTCACGCACTTGTCGGAGAGGGGACCATAGGAGATTATCACCTCACACTCCGTTGGAGAGGGAAACATCTGAAAAAGGAATTACCACCTCACACTCATCGTCGGAGAGGGGACCATAAGAGATTATCACCTCACACTCATCGTCGGAGAGGGAAACATCTGAAGAAGGAATTACCACCTCACGCACTTGTCGGAGAGGGGACCATAGGAGATTATCACCTCACACTCCGTTGGAGAGGGAAACATCTGAAAAAGGAATTACCACCTCACACTCATCGTCGGAGAGGGGACCATAAGAGATCGCCAGTTCTGTGATCGGTGGATCTGGAACTGACTGTTTAACGCTGGTTCGCGAAATTTCGCGGAAGCAAGAGTCGCCACCGTCTTTTATTTTCTCCAAATGGAAAGGACAAAAGCACAGAAAAATTCCTTAAAGAGATTGCTCTCGGTTCGGGAGGTAGATTATAGAAAGGGAAGGTGTTAGCACCCTTTCTATCCATGGTTATCCATGGGCTCTTAGATACTTGCTCATTTGTGTTTTCAAAATGTTTTGTTTGCTTTTCAATGTGGGTTTAAAAAAGTTTCTTTGAAAAATTTCAGTTCGACTCGTACGTCAGAGTGTTTGAAAAATTTGCTTTGAAAGCTTTTGAAAATGTGTTGGTGTGAAAAGTATGTTTTGGTTGGTTTTGAAATTAGAGCAAGTATCCTTGAGAACCTACCTACCCTAAGGAATTCGTCTGTGTAAATGTCCTTTAAAGTAGTGCCATCCCACCATTGAGAGGTAAGTAGCACCACCGTTGGAGGTGTTCGGGTCAATTCGAGGTTCGGGACATGGTGATCACCAGAGCAATGGGAAGACACCTTAGAAGCTACCCTCATGCCAGGTTCCCGGATCATGAGGACTTACTAAGACGTCCTCTACTCGACGATCACCTTTCGAAGGCAAGGCAACAGTGAGGCGTACCCTAGGGGTGGTGTGTGCGATTTGTGTGTCGTTTTCATTGATATTAGTCTTGTCATGTTTGTTGTGATCTACGCTTGATTTTATTTTTAAGGCCATTCATTCTTGCATGCTTATTTAACAGTTAATATTTGCAGGGAAAGTAAATCTAAGGCTATTACAAATGGCGCGGGTCCACATCGCCAAAATTAAACCGGACCCGATTTGACAGAAAGTAAATAAAGCGAAAGAAATAAAAGTGCGAGCAATTGTTTACACGGCTTTGGGAGAGATACATAATTATTTGAGCGAAATAAATAAATACGCGAAATAAAGGAATTAAAAACAAAACTAGGGCGTTGGACCCTTTCGCAAAAATATTTAAAGTTAATGAGTTAATTAATTAGAATTAATGAGGAATTAAAATTAAAGAAAAAAAAAAGAATGTTTTTGGTATTTTATGTTTTTTTATGATTTAAGAGAAAAAAGAATTAATTAAAACTAAAAATTGGATGTAAACCCTAATCCTAATTGTTTTTTAAACTTATTAAAAATGTTGAAGTTTTTAACCTAATTTAACCTAAGTTATTTATGTACAATTAATTATAAAAATAGTAAATAAATAAGTATTATGATAAAAAAGAAAAATTAAAAGGAATGAAAATCTTAATTAAACCTAATTCTACTTTTTTGTATTTTTGTTATGAAAAGAATTTAGATCAAACCTAATTTATACCAAGTTTATTTACATACAATTTATTTATGAAAATAACTAAAATAAAATAAATATTATATTGTTCTCTTTTTCTGATTTTTTGTATATTTTATAATTTGTAAAATATAATTAATTAAATTAAAACAATTGAATAAAATAAAATAACAATTAACAATAAAATAAGAATAAGTAAAAAATAGAAAGAGATTGCAAACCAGGGGGGGTTCAGGCCCTATTGTGAGGTGTTGATCCAATAAATTGAGCCCAATAGCTTCAGAATTCGTTGACTTTCCAGGTATTATGTGGCACGTTGACTGAGGTTTATTGTGCCCTTTGAATCCCTGCCTTTGATTTGAATGTGCCAGACGCGTGGATGGCTTGATATGATGAGCGTACGATGATCCACAATGTTGTGCCTGCATAGGAATTAATGTGGAAAAATAATATTGAAAGTTACACAGACCTGGGGTTCGAACCCAGGTCTTGGACATTGCAAAGGGATGTACCTGCCACTGAAGCGCTTGCATTACTTTTACTATATAATAATTAACAAACATTATAAAAAGAAAACAATATGTTAGTGGGCAACGCGCGCCAATTTTGAATAAGCCAGTCAACGTGTGCCACGACTCATTTTCTTCATCATCCCTGAAAGAGAAATATATTAGGCAACGGTTTTCATAGCGTGGCCTAAGACCATATACCAGAAAATAGCGATTAGGTGTAGCACGCTCATAAATTGGGCGCGAGCATATGTTCATGATCGTCTGAGTATGCTCTATCCAATGGTCTAAGTCTTGAAAACTAATTTTTCTTCAATTGAAAATCCCTAATTCCAAGCTTTACGAACCCTAAAAGTTAACAATGGCAAACATCCATATATGGCACGAAAACAAAATTAGATTACATGGTTAGCTTCAGAATACGTTTATTAGTATGAATGCATCAATAAAAAACAATGAAAATGCCTTAAACATGGAACACGATCATGCATTTTTCTTGAAACTGTTTGAATCCATGGTACCAATTCAGGGCGTGTTGATGGATGTTTGGGATTGGAATGTGTTCAGGACAACCTTGGCAAGCTATTGAAACCAATATTAGGCTTTGAATCGCCTTGGAATGATGATTTCAGTTTTGATTTTTTTCACCAAAATTTCAAGTTTGTTCTTTGTCCTCCTGCGCAGCTTTCAGTGTATGAGCATTAGGGTTATCATTCTGAATATGTAGTAAAGCTATTAGGTTAAGAAAATTGGATCAAATCTTTTCCATTCAATGATTTTGCAAATTGATTTTTCAAGATCTTTTCATATCTTTTCCATGTGCATTTTGTGTCAATTATGCTCATATTAAACCAAATCTTTCCTAATTAACCTATGCACGAAATATTGAGTCTAGAATGTGTACAAAAAGATTTGTTTGGTTCATTTAGATATTTTTCACATATTTAATTGATTTAATTGAATTAATATAAATAAAAATTCAAATAAATAAATAAAAAATGAGAAAATACTTCCCTTTGGGCCAAGTGGTCGTGCATATGCTTGGAATGATGAATCATGGAAGAAAAATGGGCTCATTAGCAATTTTAGGTCATTTGGATCAAATTTGACTTTTCAAAATATCCAAAAATTTCCCAACTTCCACAAGGCATAACTTGCTCAATTTTTAAGCTTTTCACATGTTCTTGGACATTTTGGAAAGGTCTTTGAGTCCTCTAACCAATGCCTTTGGTCCCATGTCATTTTGATTTACCAACCTCAAGTTATGGCCTTTGACTTAAAGTCCCTTTTTGTTGACTTTTGAAAATGACCTATAATGTTGAAATTGATAACTTTTTGTGAGAGCATTTCTTGGACTTGAAGTATGAAGATGAGTTGTAGGAAATGTCTTTCTCTTCAAAATGAGCTTTGGATGGAATTTTTCTGATAATCCATGTGAAAGTTATGCCCTGGTCAATTTCAGTTGACTTTTTCAACTGTCCAAATATAGTAACTTTTGCATCTTGATGATTTTCTGAGCCAAATTTTGAGAATCATGATCAAGCATTGATCAAATGATGTTTGTGGCTTCAAAATGATATGTTGACCAAAAATTTGAACTTTTGACTGTCAAATGACCATTTTGCCCCTACAGTTGACTGTAGTGCAATTTAGGGTTTTGACTGTGCAATTTTGAGCTGAATGCCTTGAAACTTGATATGAGGATGCTTGACCACATTTATAGGCATGTGAGACTTGGTTGGGCCTTTTAAAACTTCATTTTCTTGATCAGAACACAAACCCTAATTTTGACTGTATAGGAGACAGTTGGACTGTGCAACCCTTGGGGAATTTTGTGACTTGGCTTGGCAATTTCTTGAAGAATATGGGAGGGCAAATTTTGGGGTACAACAGTTGCCCCTGTTCAATCTTCTTAGACCTGAGGATGCAGATTGGCTGACGTACCTTTCGTAATCCGAGGGTAGAAGATGATTGGACACTAGAGTGCCCAGAAATTTGCGCTCACATGTTAGCAGTGGTGATGGAATGGGCTTATAGATGCCATCTGAGAGGTTGTTGGATAGGATAATGGGCTTACAGATGCCATCTGGATGCTGATTGCGTAGGATATTCCTTGGCGAGAACCTGCATACCTGCAAAACAGAAAATGAGTACCTGACACGTTGCAGGAGCTGATTTTAGAAGCTTGGTGTAGATATGTCCTGACTGGTTACAGGAGCTGGGTCTGGAACTTCAAAAGATGATGAATGAACCAGGTATGGTTACTGCCTTAGCATGAATGGTAAGAGAACCTTGGGCGACTTTAACTTCAACAACGCTCGTTGAGAAAATCTTGGTGGGAAATACCATCTTCGCAATATCGGGAAGAGAACCATAGAAAATTATAATCTGAAAGGGAATCACCTCACTCGCCGTTGGAGAGGGAATCATAGGAAAAGGAATTGTCACCTCACACACCGTTAGAGAGGGAAACATCTGAAAAAGGACTTACCACCTCACACACCGTCGGAGAGGGAACCATAGGAGACTATCACCTCACACTCATCGTCGGAGAGGGGACCATAAGAGATTATCACCTCACACTCATCGTCGGAGAGGGAAACATCTGAAAAAGGAATTACCACCTCACACTCATCGTCGGAGAGGGGACCATAAGAGATTATCACCTCACACTCATCGTCGGAGAGGGAAACATCTGAAGAAGGAATTACCACCTCACGCACTTGTCGGAGAGGGGACCATAGGAGATTATCACCTCACACTCCGTTGGAGAGGGAAACATCTGAAAAAGGAATTACCACCTCACACTCATCGTCGGAGAGGGGACCATAAGAGATTATCACCTCACACTCATCGTCGGAGAGGGAAACATCTGAAGAAGGAATTACCACCTCACGCACTTGTCGGAGAGGGGACCATAGGAGATTATCACCTCACACTCCGTTGGAGAGGGAAACATCTGAAAAAGGAATTACCACCTCACACTCATCGTCGGAGAGGGGACCATAAGAGATCGCCAGTTCTGTGATCGGTGGATCTGGAACTGACTGTTTAACGCTGGTTCGCGAAATTTCGCGGAAGCAAGAGTCGCCACCGTCTTTTATTTTCTCCAAATGGAAAGGACAAAAGCACAGAAAAATTCCTTAAAGAGATTGCTCTCGGTTCGGGAGGTAGATTATAGAAAGGGAAGGTGTTAGCACCCTTTCTATCCATGGTTATCCATGGGCTCTTAGATACTTGCTCATTTGTGTTTTCAAAATGTTTTGTTTGCTTTTCAATGTGGGTTTAAAAAAGTTTCTTTGAAAAATTTCAGTTCGACTCGTACGTCAGAGTGTTTGAAAAATTTGCTTTGAAAGCTTTTGAAAATGTGTTGGTGTGAAAAGTATGTTTTGGTTGGTTTTGAAATTAGAGCAAGTATCCTTGAGAACCTACCTACCCTAAGGAATTCGTCTGTGTAAATGTCCTTTAAAGTAGTGCCATCCCACCATTGAGAGGTAAGTAGCACCACCGTTGGAGGTGTTCGGGTCAATTCGAGGTTCGGGACATGGTGATCACCAGAGCAATGGGAAGACACCTTAGAAGCTACCCTCATGCCAGGTTCCCGGATCATGAGGACTTACTAAGACGTCCTCTACTCGACGATCACCTTTCGAAGGCAAGGCAACAGTGAGGCGTACCCTAGGGGTGGTGTGTGCGATTTGTGTGTCGTTTTCATTGATATTAGTCTTGTCATGTTTGTTGTGATCTACGCTTGATTTTATTTTTAAGGCCATTCATTCTTGCATGCTTATTTAACAGTTAATATTTGCGGGGAAAGTAAATCTAAGGCTATTACAAATGGCGCGGGTCCACATCGCCAAAATTAAACCGGACCCGATTTGACAGAAAGTAAATAAAGCGAAAGAAATAAAAGTGCGAGCAATTGTTTACACGGCTTTGGGAGAGATACATAATTATTTGAGCGAAATAAATAAATACGCGAAATAAAGGAATTAAAAACAAAACTAGGGCGTTGGACCCTTTCGCAAAAATATTTAAAGTTAATGAGTTAATTAATTAGAATTAATGAGGAATTAAAATTAAAGAAAAAAAAAAGAATGTTTTTGGTATTTTATGTTTTTTTATGATTTAAGAGAAAAAAGAATTAATTAAAACTAAAAATTGGATGTAAACCCTAATCCTAATTGTTTTTTAAACTTATTAAAAATGTTAAAGTTTTTAACCTAATTTAACCTAAGTTATTTATGTACAATTAATTATGAAAATAGTAAATAAATAAGTATTATGATAAAAAAGAAAAATTAAAAGGAATGAAAATCTTAATTAAACCTAATTCTACTTTTTTGTATTTTTGTTATGAAAAGAATTTAGATCAAACCTAATTTATACCAAGTTTATTTACATACAATTTATTTATGAAAATAACTAAAATAAAATAAATATTATATTGTTCTCTTTTTCTGATTTTTTGTATATTTTATAATTTGTAAAATATAATTAATTAAATTAAAACAATTGAATAAAATAAAATAACAATTAACAATAAAATAAGAATAAGTAAAAAATAGAAAGAGATTGCAAACCAGGGGGGGTTCAGGCCCTATTGTGAGGTGTTGATCCAATAAATTGAGCCCAATAGCTTCAGAATTCGTTGACTTTCCAGGTATTATGTGGCACGTTGACTGAGGTTTATTGTGCCCTTTGAATCCCTGCCTTTGATTTGAATGTGCCAGACGCGTGGATGGCTTGATATGATGAGCGTACGGTGATCCACAATGTTGTGCCTGCATAGGAATTAATGTGGAAAAATAATATTGAAAGTTACACAGACCTGGGGTTCGAACCCAGGTCTTGGACATTGCAAAGGGATGTACCTGCCACTGAAGCGCTTGCATTACTTTTACTATATAATAATTAACAAACATTATAAAAAGAAAACAATATGTTAGTGGGCAACGCGCGCCAATTTTGAATAAGCCAGTCAACGTGTGCCACGACTCATCTTCTTCATCATCCCTGAAAGAGAAATATATTAGGCAACAGTTTTCATAGCGTGGCCTAAGACCATATACCAGAAAATAGCGATTAGGTGTAGCACGCTCATAAATTGGGCGCGAGCATATGTTCATGATCGTCTGAGTATGCTCTATCCAATGGTCTAAGTCTTGAAAACTAATTTTTCTTCAATTGAAAATCCCTAATTCCAAGCTTTACGAACCCTAAAAGTTAACAATGGCAAACATCCATATATGGCACGAAAACAAAATTAGATTACATGGTTAGCTTCAGAATACGTTTATTAGTATGAATGCATCAATAAAAAACAATGAAAATGCCTTAAACATGGAACACGATCATGCATTTTTCTTGAAACTGTTTGAATCCATGGTACCAATTCAGGGCGTGTTGATGGATGTTTGGGATTGGAATGTGTTCAGGACAACCTTGGCAAGCTATTGAAACCAATATTAGGCTTTGAATCGCCTTGGAATGATGATTTCAGTTTTGATTTTTTTCACCAAAATTTCAAGTTTGTTCTTTGTCCTCCTGCGCAGCTTTCAGTGTATGAGCATTAGGGTTATCATTCTGAATATGTAGTAAAGCTATTAGGTTAAGAAAATTGGATCAAATCTTTTCCATTCAATGATTTTGCAAATTGATTTTTCAAGATCTTTTCATATCTTTTCCATGTGCATTTTGTGTCAATTATGCTCATATTAAACCAAATCTTTCCTAATTAACCTATGCACGAAATATTGAGTCTAGAATGTGTACAAAAAGATTTGTTTGGTTCATTTAGATATTTTTCACATATTTAATTGATTTAATTGAATTAATATAAATAAAAATTCAAATAAATAAATAAAAAATGAGAAAATACTTCCCTTTGGGCCAAGTGGTCGTGCATATGCTTGGAATGATGAATCATGGAAGAAAAATGGGCTCATTAGCAATTTTAGGTCATTTGGATCAAATTTGACTTTTCAAAATATCCAAAAATTTCCCAACTTCCACAAGGCATAACTTGCTCAATTTTTAAGCTTTTCACATGTTCTTGGACATTTTGGAAAGGTCTTTGAGTCCTCTAACCAATGCCTTTGGTCCCATGTCATTTTGATTTACCAACCTCAAGTTATGGCCTTTGACTTAAAGTCCCTTTTTGTTGACTTTTGAAAATGACCTATAATGTTGAAATTGATAACTTTTTGTGAGAGCATTTCTTGGACTTGAAGTATGAAGATGAGTTGTAGGAAATGTCTTTCTCTTCAAAATGAGCTTTGGATGGAATTTTTCTGATAATCCATGTGAAAGTTATGCCCTGGTCAATTTCAGTTGACTTTTTCAACTGTCCAAATATAGTAACTTTTGCATCTTGATGATTTTCTGAGCCAAATTTTGAGAATCATGATCAAGCATTGATAAAATGATGTTTGTGGCTTCAAAATGATATGTTGACCAAAAATTTGAACTTTTGACTGTCAAATGACCATTTTGCCCCTACAGTTGACTGTAGTACAATTTAGGGTTTTGACTGTGCAATTTTGAGCTGAATGCCTTGAAACTTGATATGAGGATGCTTGACCACATTTATAGGCATGTGAGACTTGGTTGGGCCTTTGAAAACTTCATTTTCTTGATCAGAACACAAACCCTAATTTTGACTGTATAGGAGACAGTTGGACTGTGCAACCCTTGGGGAATTTTGTGACTTGGCTTGGCAATTTCTTGAAGAATATGGGAGGGTAAATTTTGGGGTACAACAAAGCTATTCGAGAGGCTGAAAAGTTACAAGTTAAGGTTAAACCCTAATAAGTGCACATTCAGAGTACGATCTGGAAAACTTCTAGGTTTTGTTGTCACTGGTAAAGGCATCAAAGTCAATCCTGCCAAGGTAAAGGCCATCCAAGAAATGTCAGTCCCACAGTCTAAAAAGGAAGTTAGAGGATTCTTGGATCGTCTCAATTACATTGCCCGTTTCTTATCTCACTTGACTACTACTTGTGAGCCAATCTTCAAACTCTTGAAGAAAGATTAGGTAGTCAGATGGAACGATAAATGCCAAGCTGCCTTCGAAAAAATCAAAGAATATCTACAAGAGCCTCCTATTCTCATGCCTCTAGTTGAAGGAAGACCCTTGATCATGTACTTGACAGTATTAGAGAGCTTTATGGGGTGTGTTTTGGGTCAACATGACGAGTCTGGCCAAAGGGAGCATGCTATTTATTGCCTGAGCAAAAAGTTTACCGACTGTGAAACCAGATATTCATTGCTCGAGAAAACTTGTTGCGCTCTGGCATGGGTTGCTCGCCGGCTAAGACAGTATATGTTGACTCATACCACTTTGTTAATTTCTAAGATGGACCCAATCAAGTACATTTTCGAGAAACCATCCCTTTCCGGTCGGATAGCCAGATGGAAAATGATCTTGACTGAGTACGATATTCAATACACTACGCAAAAGGCCATCAAAGGAAGCTTGCTAGTTGATCATTTGGCCTATCAAGCTGTGGATGATTATCAGTCAATGAACTTTGACTTCCCTGATGAGAACATCATGCTGGTAACCGACTGTGCAAAACCTGGACCATATGACGGACCTGAACAAGGATCCCGATGGACTATGGTATTCGATGGGGCTTCCAACGCCTTAGGTAACAGAATTAGTGTTGTAATCATCTCTCCTTAAGGTTGCCACACTCCATTCACTGCCAGATTATGCTTCGATTACACGAATAATATGGCCGAGTATGAAGCATGCATCATAGGTCTGAAAGCTGCTATTAATTTGAGGATCAAACATTTGAATGTGTTTGGGGATTCTACTCTAGTGATCAGCCAAGTAAAAGGAGATTGGGACACTAAACATTCTAATCTTATCCCTTACAAGGAACTTGTGCTTTCCCTGATTCCCTACTTCGAAGAGATCACCTTTGAGCACTTCCCTAGGGAGGAAAACCAGTTGGCTGACGCTTTGGCAACCATGTCTTCAATGTTCAAGGTCAGATGGGACAACGAAGCTCATATGAGTACAATTGAAAGATTCGACAAACCTGTACATTTCTATGAGCTTGACACCGATTCGGAAAAGCCATGGTACCATGAGGTGATGAGATACCTTGAAGCACAAGAGTATTCATAGGGGGAATTTATCAATGTCAGAAAGTTCTTACGAAGATTTGCAGCCAAATTCTTCCTAAGCAACAAAATATTATACAAGCGCAACCATGATTCAACTCTACTCTGATGTGTGGACAAGAAAGAGGCAGAGGAAATCATGGAAGACCTGCATGATGGTCTCTTCGGTACTCACTCAAATGGACATACGATGGCTAATAAAATCTTGAGAGCTGGATACTATTGGTCAACAATGGAGACTGATTGCCATCAACATTCAAGAACTTGTCACAAATGCCAAATCTATACTGACAAGGTCCATGTGCCTCCTATCCCTCTAAATGTCATGACCGCTCCGTGGCCATTTGAAATGTGGGGCATTGATATGATTGGAGAAATCAAGCCAACCGCTTCCAATGGACCTCGCTTCATTTTGGTCGCTATTGATTATTTCACCAAGTGGGTCGAAGCCGCTTCTTTTGCCTCAGTCACAAACAATGTGGTAGCCAGATTTATCAGACACAACCTCATCTGTCGTTATGGTATCCCCGAAAGGATTATCACTGACAATGGGACTAACCTCAACAATGCTATGATTATTTAGCTTTGCATTCAGTTTAAGATCAAGCATCACAATTCTTCTCCATATAGACCAAAAATGAATGGCGCAGTTGAAGCGGCCAACAAAAATATCCAGAAGATTGTGCAGAAAATGGTGGTAACCTATAAGGATTGGAATGAGATGTTTCCGATTGCTCTACATGGCTACCGCGCTTCAGCTAGAATATCAACTGGGACAACTCCCTTTTCCTTAGTCTACGGCATGGACGTTGTTCTACCGGTGGAAGTCCATATTCCCTCGCTGAGGATTTTGATTGAGGCAGGTTTAGGCGAAGATGAATGGATTCAAACGAGATTAGATCAGCTGAACTTGATCAATAAAAAACGATTAGCTGTTGTTTTCCATGGTCAGACGTGCCAAAATGGAGGATCAAGGCTTTCAACAAAAAGATCAAGCCTCAAGTATATCAAGCTGGTGACTTGGTGATAAAACGCATCATTCTACCACAAGGCAACCCCAGAGGAAAATGGACTCCCACCTATGAAGGGCCATTTGTTGTTAAGAGATTTCTCTGGCGGTACCATGATGCTGACTACCATGGATGGTGAAGATTTCCCACACGCTATAAACGCGAACATATTTAAAAAATACTACGCATAAGAGACCCGTTAGGTTGACGCACCTAGGAAAAATAAGGGCATCCCGACAAACCAAAAGGTTTGGGAAAAAATTAGGGATATATGCAAAAGATTGTACACCCGGCAAGTTGAAAACCCAAAAGAGTGACTTGGGAAAAAATGGGTATCCTGGTGGACTGAAAACCCGAAAGGGCGGTCCAGGCAAAAGTTAAGGATTAAAAGCGTATGACTATGTCATATGGGTTCACCACAGTCAACTTTATCAACAAGGTCTGAGTTTAAACGGTCCAAGACCAATCCAATCAACTTTCGTCATCGACAAGGGACATTCGAATACATTGGGGCAACAGTAGAGTTGGAAGGCAATGAGATCATTTCACATGGCTATTTGTTTTTGTTTTCAATTTTGTTTTCCTTTCGACAATTTCCTCTTACTAGGATCTTCGTCTCTCTGTACAAAAAACGCTTATTCATGGGCAAAATATCAATACATATATACTTTGAAGTGCAAAAATTATGTCTTTGTTTTGAATGCAAATTTGTCCAGTGACTAAAATCGAATGAACATATGCATATGGACATAACTAAAACTGTTTGGCACATATGACCCAAGCAGTAACACGCACCTCTTTAATGAATATGGAATACCCCCACATAGTTATTTCATTAACTTCCTCCTCAACAAATTTACTCACAGAGTCTCTTTGTATAGGATAATCCCCAACCAGAGTTTCAATCTCTTGGCAGCTCTCTCTCCAGTTTAGTCGAATTTTATAAGTTGAAGCCTCATAGATCTCTTCCTAAAAGAAACTCACCTCCTTAATAGGGTTTATTTCCCCAACAAACGACGAGATAACATAACTCCCCAGCCGAGTTCAAATTTCCCAACATACAACAATCAAGGCACCACAAAATTCCCCAGCTGAGTATATCTTCCCCAACCAAGGCTATTATCCCCAAACGAAGTCTATCCTCCCCGACTGAGTTTATCTTCTCCAGTTTGAGTTTTCCTTTCAGACTATTGCAAATCATAGGGCCATAAACCCTAATCCCCAGTAAAGCCGTCAGTAAATCCTTTACTATTTCCAAAAAGATACTATGAAGCCTGGAACCGACCAGATATTAGCACAATTTCAAGAAATTTTCTGCAAGGCTTGGATCCGACCAGATAATAGTTTGACTTCTTCAATTGTCGAAGCCTAGGCCCGACCAGATAGAATTTTAATTCCTACAAAATCATTAGCAAAACTCCTCTTCTCTAATAGAATTTCCCATTATCCCTAGTAAATTATTGAAACCTGGACCCGACCAGATAACAGTTTGAGTGTCTGAAGCCTGGATCCGACCAGATAGCAGTTGATCTTAATTTCAAGTTACTATGAAACCTGGACCCAACCGGATAATAGTTTAACTCTTCAAAGATGTATAAGAACCTGGACTCAATTGGACCAAGGTTTAACTTCTTCTCCCTAGTAGAGTTTGCCTCTACCCCAACAAGTTATTGTGAAGCCTGGATCCGACCAGATAACAATTCCTTTTAGAAATTCATTGTGAAACCTGGAATTCGACTAGATAACAACTAAATCCTCAAACAATTGTTGTGAAACCTAGACCCAACTAGATAGAAATTGTCCTCGTCAACCTCAAAAATTTGCAAATTCTGGACCCAACTAGATGACAGTTTTCCAAACAGTTTATTGTGAAACCTGGACCCGACCAGATAGCAATTGACCTCGTCAACCTCATAAATCTGCAAAGCTTGGACCTGACTAGATAACAGTTTATCAAACAATCTATTGTGAAACCTAGAGCCCGACCAGATAAAAATTAACTATGACCCCCAGAGAGACACTATGAAGCATGGACTCGACTAGATAATAGTACAACTTTCCAAAAAAAAACAAAAAAAACAATGAAACCTGGACCCGACCAGATAATAGGTACCACTTCAAGTTACTGTGAAGCCTGGATCCGACCAGATAACAGTTAACTTCCTTATCCCCAGCGAGTTGTTGTAAAGCCTGGACCCAACCAAATGACAGTTCAATTTCAAGAAATTTTTTGCAAAGCCTGGAATCCGACCAGATAACAATTAATTCAGCTCTTCCCCCAGTAAGTTGCCGTGAAGCATGGATTCGACCAGATAGCATTTGACTACTTCATCCTCAGCAAATTGTGAAGCCTGAATCCGACCAGATAACAACTGACATTCAAGAGATATTCCCCATCGAAAGCATTATTTCAACAAAGTTTAAAGATATTCATATTCTTCATCCCCAACGGCAATCGGGGATTCAATCCCCCAGAATTTCCTCAGCAGCAGTCAGAGATTTATTTTCCCGGACAAAAACATACATCTCACATTCATACATCATAACATGTACATACAAAATGCATTTAGCATAATACCACATCTAGAAAACATCATGCATACATCTGCATTTTACTAACTCTTTTTCTCACAGGTAAAGAATCAAGTTTTATTATAAATCAATAAGAGATTTGTGCTGATACTTCTTCTAGTATTTATCAACTTTCCTCCAAATGGCATCTATAAGCCCATTCACAATTCATCTCCGAGTGCAAATTTCTGGGCACTCTAGTGTTCAATCATCTTTCACCTTCAAATCACGAATGGCGGACTCACCAATCTAACTCTTCAGGTTTAAGAAGATTGAACAAGGGAAGCTGTTGTACCCCAAAATTTTCCCTCTCATTTCTCAAGGATTATCTCACAAGATCTTCTATGACATCAAGTTTGCAGTACTGATACATCAATTTAGGCTTGGAGTTGGCACAAGGGCAAAATGGTCATTTGCATACTGAAAAGTCAACCTTTGACTTTTGATCAAAATCATGTTTCAAGAATCATATTTAATCAAGACATGTTGAAATATGAAGTTTGTTTCATTAAGAAATTCAAAATTCAAAATTCTAGAATACTCAGAATTTTTCTAAGTGTTTAAGAAATATGACAAGCTCAGAACTTTTGATCAGATTATCACCATGATGCTATTCTGATCATCACAACATCTTGAGAAGTGCTCATCTGCAGAACATGATTTCCAGTTTTGAGGTAAGTTATCTCAACTTTGAACTCTTCATACAAGCATTATTAATGTTTAATTTGTGAATGAAAAATGTAGACATCATTGTTCTGAAGCTAGCCATGTCTTTAGATTTCATTTATATTGCTTGAGTAGTTAGAATTTTGAATCTGAACATCCTGGAAAAATCAGGTCAAAATTTGGTACCATTCAAAATTCATGTTCATTCTTGAGAATTAGTTTAAGTTGTTTATATTTCTGGAATCGTGGTAAAATTTTACACAAGTTTTATGTTTACTTTGTTGCAAATGGTTGAGAAATGAACAAGTTACAGTTGGTCTGGCTGGAAGTTGAAGATGAAGTGTAAATCAGGGTGCGTTTTGTATCATATATTTATTGTTTTGCTTATGTTAGTGGTTGTATGGCCACCCCAGTGGTAGAAGCGCACGCCTATAACCTTTGGGATTGGGTTCGAGCCCTAGTGGTACCCTTTTGGATTTTTTCACATTTTTGCATTCTGACTTTCTTATTTTGGCAGGCGCTGGGCCTCCTTGGGCCTTTGTTGTTTTTCTTTTTTGCTTGCTAAACCCCCTGTTTCATTTACACACCCCTGGCCTAGTTTTATTTTCTTTTCCTTATTTTATTTATTTATTTATTTTCTTAATTATTTTTCTAATACTAAAAAATCATAAAAAACACGAAAATAATAGATTTACATTTTGACATAGTTTATTTATTTTTCTCACACAAAAAATTATTTTATTAATCATACTTTATTTATTTTACTAATTATCTTTGTAAATTTAATTAAAAAATAGGTTTTAGTTTTTTTTTACACCATTAAAATATATTATTTTAAAACAAAAAAGGACCAAAAATATTTTATAACACTATAAATTATTTTTAAGACAAAAATACCTAAAAAATACTTTTCTTATAAACTTAATTTCTTTTTAATCAATTAATAGATTTAGGATTTTATTTAAAATCTTTTCTTAGTAAATTTAGGTTTTACTTTTAATTAATTATTTTCTTCTAGCTAATTAGGTTAAAATCAAAACTCTAAAAAATCCAAACAAATATCCATTTTCTTCACATTTGCATTTGTGTACATTTATTCATTTTGTACATTATATTCATTTAATTTCTTGTACATTTGTATCAATTCAATATGGTTGTAATAGACTAATTAGGTTTATTTTCTTGCAATCCTCATTTATAATTTATACTCCCCCCTCCCACAAGTATTGTAATAGCGTAGTAACTTTAAATTCCGCAATTTATCACTTTATATACAATTGCTAGTAATTAGGGTTTGTATGGAAAGACTAAAACCAATCAAATAGAAAACCCTAATCAAAGACAAAGTCAAGCATGAAAACAATACACTTGCACACAAGCATCCCCTAGGGTAAATCCACTTGGTTGCCTTACAAAATGGCCATATTACGCATGTGAGGTATCTTAGTAAAAACAAGAAAAATACAAGATCATAGTCCCTCGATGACGCTATCTATGTTGCCTTTCAAATGATCTTAGTCCCTAAAAGAGAATGCTAAGATACCTTGCAATATTTCTAATCATGGTTATACGATGACCCACGCCTGTCCTGTTTACATCCAAAGATAGGGTTACTTACCAAATTAATGGTAAGATAACAATGTCAAAGGAAAAAGAAATGAAGAAGAAAGACTTTTGAGTAGGTAGAATGCTCCTAACTACTTGCTCAATTTCAAAACATCCTTGCTATTTTCAAAACAAACACCTACACTTTCAAAAGCATCTTACAAACTTGAAAACATTTTCAAAAGATCAACATCTTTGTATACATTCTTATGAACGGGAATCATTATAAAGTTTGCCTAAACAATGGCCTCTTTTACAAAATACTTTTAAAAACCACACAAAGCATAATTTCAAACAAAAGCAATTGATCTAGCAAGTAACTAAGATCCCATGGAAAACCATGGATGAAAAGGGTGCTAATACCTTCCCTTTTCATAATCTACCCCCCGAACTCAAGAAATAATCTCAAAGGTCTTTCCTGTGCTTTTTCACCTTTCCTTTTGGATAAAAGAAAAGTCGGTGGCGACTCTTGCTAACCGCAATATTTGCGATCAAACACAAAACACCCAAGTCAGTTCTCCCACCGTATCACAAGTTTCCATAAACATATCCACCATTTCCTGATCCTTCAGAGGAGGTTGCACCCTTGCATCCAAGTCCCTCCATTTCTGAGCATATTCCTTGAACCCCTCATTAGAGCCCATGGACATATTCTACAGTTGTACCCGAGTTGGTTCCAAGTCAGCGTTGTATTGGTAATGCTTGTAGAAAGCCGCAGCAAAGTCCTCCCAAGTATGAATATTGGTTCCCTCCAGCTGATAGAACCATTCCAGTTGTGTATCAGTCAAACTTTCTTGGAAGAAATGGACCCATAACTTCCGGTCAGCAGTGTGAGCTTAGGACAAGATATCCCATCGTACTTAGAAAAAATAGGGACTTTGAACTTATGTGGGATAACCACCTGCAGAACCAGACCTAAATCACCAAAATTTAGTCCAGGCATCTTCTGGACTTCCATTGTCTTGAGCATGTTCTCCAACTGTTTATACCTATCATCCGCAGGGGGATACTGTTCACCAGAAAAGCCTTCGTCTTCAGGAGTATTCTCATAATGTTGCTTGTCCTTGCCATCCTCATCATTTTTGTCATCTTCTTCAAAGGAGTCATCTTCTACATGGACTGGTTGAACATGACCCTTGAATATCCTCCCCAGGTTGAGGACAACAATTGGCTTTTTGGTGTTCTTTTTCTTTGAAAATATTTAGAAAAGGGTTTGTATATGTGTGAAAAAAGTTTTTGTTTGTTTTTGTGAGCAAGCAAATATAAGCGATATACCTACTCGAACAGTCTTTATTCTTTTCCTCTTTTCCTTTAGACAGTGCTATTCTACTATTAGTTAGTAGGAAGCCCTATCTTTGGATGTTTGAGGGACATGTGAGGGTCATTGTACAGTCACAAAGGAAACTCGTAAGATGCTTTAGCAATTACCCTAAGGTACAAGATCTTTTACCAAAGCAACATTGAAAGGGCCATCAAGGGATTATGATCTTGTAACTAAAGGGTCTCTGCTAAAATCCCTTACATTCGAGAGACGTGACTGTTTGTTTTTTCAAAGGCAACAAGTAGAGGTACCTTAGAGGTGCGCGTGTGCGAAGTGTGTTGTATTTCAGTTATTTGTCTTGGATGTTAGGTTTTCTAGCGTTTTCTTTTAAGTCTTATCATGCAATCCTATTAAGCATACATCTAGGACTTATATATATATATATATATATATATATATATATATATATATATATATATATATATATATATATATATATATATATATATATATATATATATATATATATATATATATATATATATATATATATATATATATATATATATATATATATATAGGGCGGAAAATGTAAATGTCCTAAATTAAGCTATTACAACCCTTTGTACAGTTACATAATTTATAATAATAATGCAAATAAAATAAACAAGCACGCGGAGAAGAAATAAAGAAAGATGTAAAAATCCTAAAAAATCTAAGTTGAAAAACGCTTTTGTTGTTTTTAATTTTTGTTTAGAAAAAATAATTAAGGAAACCCTAATTATAATTAGTTTAAAAAAAGTGATTAAATAATTAATCAAAATTAATTTAATTAATGAAAACCGAAATCTAATATTTTTTGTGATTTTCCTGATTATTTAATATAAAAAATTAATTGAAATAGAAAAGGAAATAAATAATCAAAGCAAAAAAATGAAAAATGGGCCATGTTGTAAGAAATGGGGGGTGGTGTGCTTCAGAGAAATCCCAGGCACATTAGAAATAGGGTCCAGGCGCTGCAAACAGTAATTTGGGGGTGCTAAAATGAATGTCCTTAGGCCCACAAATGACTGAGCCCAGGAGCTGCATTCAATCCAGTGTTGCTCTTCTTTGGAGGTCTAACATACACCTAAGCGTCTAAAAACGTTGGATCTTGGAGTTGGGGATCTGATGGCCCGGATGAGAGCCATATCGTGCGCTAGTTAATCCTTATACGCACAGGATCTGAAATGAAATTTTTAGAAAAATTAAAATGCAAAACATGGGAATCGAACCCAGGCTCATAAGCTTCACGTATGCATACTTTACCATACAGCTTCACGTTTCTATTCCCAACAAAGCGCGCGCAGAAATTTGAATGGGCCAATAATATTATGACACCCAAGCCACCAGAGTCAACCTTCTGGTTGTCTTCTCCGGTTGGCCCAAAACCTAACCTGCAAAAATTCAAGGATTAAGGGTTCAAACTAACCCTACCCCTCTTAAAAAATCGCCCTGAGTCCGAATCTGGCATTATTTTTGGCCGAAGGTTCTTGGATTATGCGCTTCGAAGCAAGGTGTTTGATCGGAGTTAAAAATGGTATCTTGCGAATTAAGCCCCAAAGCTCACATGATTTATGTCCAACCTGTTCTATACATTGCTATGAACATGTTTGCATGCATTAGATTGATTAACAATGTGTATTTTAACAGATTGAGTTCAGAAAAACGTACCAAATCGGTGGTGACTAGATATGGGAATTCTAGACGTGTAAGATTTGAATTTGTGCCTGGTTCAACTCATGGAAGCCTCGGTGGAATGAATGGATCTTCTGTTTGGCATGAGAGAGGCTGGAAGTGAGGGTTTCCAATGGATCAAATTTTTGAGAATTTTGAGAAATTTTGTGAAATTTGAGAGCTCTTGTGATGTAGTTTATGCATGGTCTTTTGGCATGAGTTATTGTGCATTATATAGAGGGAGGAGAAGAGTAGATAAGTATGGTAAGGAATCACACCATTAAACCATGGTTTTAACACTAAAATCAATTTAGAAAATATCCATATTTGTATCATCCTTTCCCTTTTCGTTTTCTGCATGAACCTGGACAAATTGTGTATATCTTGCATGAATTATTGGGCCTCATAGAGTTCAGCCCATAAGTCATGCATGCTTTGTCCATTAGGTTTTCATTTTATTTGATTTAATTCATATTTAAATGAATAAAAAATTCAAATAAAAAATAAAAACCAAAATAATGCATGGACAGGTTTATAGGTCCTTCGACACATCATGAGTATGTTTGAACTCCAAAAAGTTAGGCCCAATAACCTAGAATCACAAATCTACTCAATTGAGTTTTCATGCATCTCTTCAAAATTTCCCAACTTGTGCACCTCATAACTTTCTCAATTTTCAACTTTTGAAGATGATCTTTGACTTTTTGGAAAGTTAAAGATGTCTCTACAACCTCTATGTTGAAATTGTTTTCTTTTGGAGACTTTATCTTGATGCAAGTTGCCTTGGAAAAAAGTGTCTTTTGTTGACTTTTTAAAATGACCTATAATGTATTAGATCATATGTTCCAAATGAAACATTTTTTGGAGATGAAAATAAAAGCAAAGTTGTAGAGAATTGAATTTTATTCAAAATGGGCTTTTGTTGGGGAAAGGTTGATGAAGCATGTGAAAGTTATGCCTGCTCAAAGTTCAGTTGACTTCTTCTAAGGGAACCCTAATTTGACAATTCTTGACTTTTGATGATCTGAGGACTTTCCTTGTGGAATCATGATAAACCCTTGATCAAATGAAGGATATCACTTCAAAATGTTGATAATGACCAAAAATCTTGAAGTTTGACTGTATGTTGACCATAATTGACTTTTTGACCAATATAGTTGATTTTCAATCATCTAAGCCATTGACTGAGCAAACTTGTGATATAGGACTTGAAACTTGACATGAACCTTATTGAGGACCCAAGGAGAACCATGGAAGCCACTTGAGAACTTTTCAAACCAAATTTACTTGAGGAACTCCAAACCCTAATTGTAGGCTTTTGGCTTAAGAGGAGTATCTTGACTAGTCAACCCTTGAGTATCTTAAGCAATTGATAAGTCTTGAAATAATATCTTGAAGAAAATGGGAGGGCAGATTTTAGGGTACAACAAAGAGGTTTTGTAAAAATGTCAGCCCATTGATGGTTTGTGTCTATAAATTTTAAGAAAAGAATCCCCTTCTGAGTATAGTCCCTAATGAAATGGTGTTTAATTCTTATGTGTTTAGCCCTAGAGTGTAAAATGGTATTTTTTAGAAAGACAAATAGCATAAGTATTATTTCAGAGGATAGGAATGTTACTCTCGTATATATGATAATCTTCAAGCTGACTTTTCCTCTAGATCATTTGAGTACTGCATCCAGTTGCAGCTATATATTCAGCTTCAACAGTTGATAGTGCAATGATGGATTGTCTTTTGCTGGACCAGGATTTTAAGTTGTCTCTCAAAAATTGGAAGCTTCCAGAAGTACTTTTTCTTTCTATTCTATCACCAACAAAGTCTGCATCATATTATTCTACTAATTTATATTCTCTAGATTTTCTATAACACAAACCAAGATTAGTAGTACCTTTTAGATACCTGAAAATTTGCTTAACTGCTGTTAAGTGAGATTCTCTCGGATCTGATTGGAATCTAGCACATAGTTAAACACTATAGAGAATATCAGGTCTTGAAGATGTTAAGTAAAGAATAGAACTAATCATACCTCTGGAGAGTTTTTGTTTTACTTTCTTACTTACCTCTTACTTTTCCAGAATGCATGTAGGATGCATTGGAGTTTTGGATGGCTTACTTTCTGACATATCAAATTTATTCAGAAATTATTTAACATATTTACTTTGATGTATGAAGGTTCCTTATGGAGTTTGATTAATTTGAATTCCCAGAAAGAAATTGAGTTCTCCCATCAGACTCATTTCAAAATCTTCCTGCATAGACTTAGAAAATTCTTTGCTCAACGAGGCTTTAGTAGATCTAAATATAATATCATTTACGTAAATTTGACAAATCAAAATGTCACTTTTAAATGTTTTACAGAATAAAGTTGTGTCCACTTTCCCTCTGGTAAATTCTTCTAAAATAAAGTTACTTAGTCTTTCATACCTAGCTCTGGGAGCTTGTTTGAGACTATATAATGATTTCTTAAGTTTATAAACATACTCTGGATGTTTTGTGTTTTCAAATCCAGGGGGTTGGTGCACATATACTTCTTCATCAATATAACCATTTTAAAAAGCACTTTTGACATCCATCTGATAGAGAGTGATGTCATTATTTATAACAAATGAAATTAAAAGTCTGATAGACTCTAACCTGGAGAATGGAGCAAAGGTCTCAGTATAGTCTATCCCTTCTTGTTGACTAAAACCTTGTGAAACCAGTCGTGCTTTGTTCCTGACGACTTCTCAGTGTTCACTTAGCTTGTTTCTAAAGACCCATTTAGTTCCAATGATATTGAAGCCTTTTGGTTCCAGAACCAGATCCCATACATCATTTCTGGTAAATTGATTAAGTTCTTCCTGCATTGCAAGTATCCAATCATTATCTTGAAGTGCTTTGTTTATGGAGGTTGGTTCGATCAAAGATACCAATCCCATGAAAGATTCTTCAGTATTTTTGAATGTAAATCTTGTTCTGATTGTATTATTCTTCTTTCCCAAAATCATATCTGCAGGATGTGCTAATCTGGTTCTGGATGGGTTCTTCAAAAGTTCCTATAATGTCGGTGTTGATGTCTTTTTCTGCATTAAACTTTGTTTCTGAGCTTCTGTCTTCAGAAGATTTGTCTTCAATACTTGTAATTTGAGCTTCTATATTTGCAAAATGTTCAACTTGCTTTGGCTTTTGAGAGCCAAGCTTATCATCAAATATGACACTAATGGATTCTTCCACAATTCGTGTTTCTGTGTTATATACTCTATAATATTTTGAGCATTCAGAGTATCCTAACATGAAACACTTGTGTGCCTTAGAATAAAACTTGTTCAGATTTTCTTTAGTGTTTAACATATAACAAATACATCCAAATGGATGGAAATAGGCAATGTTTGGCTTTATGTTCTTCCACAGTTCGTATGGAGTCTTTTTTAGAATAAGTCTTATGGAGATTCTATTCTGAATGTAGCATGTTGTGTTAACTACCTCTGCCCAAAAGTGTTTAGAAATATTAGTCTCATTGATCATGGTTCTGGACATTTCTTGTAGAGTTCTATTCTTTCGTTCTACAACTCTGTTTTGTTAGGGAGTTCTAGGACAAGAGAAATCATGAGAAATGCCATTTTCATTTAAAAAACTTTTATTTTCAAACTCTCCACCATGATCACTTCTGACTTTTACAATTCTAAACTCCTTTTCATTCTGAACTTTGTTACAGAAAGTAGAGAACATAAAGTGTGACTCGTCCTTGTGTATTAAGAATTTTACCCATGTCCATCTGTTGTAGTCCTCTATGATCACTAATCCATACTTCTCGCCGCTGATGGATGTAGCTTTCACTGGTCCAAACAACTCTATATGCAAAAGTTCTAATGGTTTAGAGGTAGAAACAATATTTTTAGATTTAAAATAAGTTTTTGCAAACTTTCCCTTTTGACATGCTTCACACAACATCTGAGCTGAACTTCAAGTTAGGAAGTCCTCTGACTAGATTGAGTTTGTTAATTTGAGATATTCTTTTCATACTAACTTGCCCCAATCTTCTGTGTCGGACCCATTTCTCATCGTTAACAGACATAAGGCATTTTACAATCTAACTTTTCAGTTCATAAAGTTTAATCTTATAAATGTTGTTCTTTCTCTTACTATTAAAAATGTTTGTTCCATCTTTCTGACTAACTACTTTACAGGACTTTTGATTAAAGAATATATCATGATCGTTGTCACTTAATTGATTTATGGCCAACATATTATGCATTAACCCATCTACTAAGAGAACATTAGTTATAGAGGAAAGTGTATTGTTACTAATAGTTCCAGAGCCAATGATTTTTCCTTTCTGATTGTCTCTGAAACCTACGTAACCTCCAGATTTAAGTTACAGACTTTGGAACATATGCTTTCTTCCCGTCATGTGTCGAGTGCATCCAGAGTCTAGGTACCAAGACTGGTGTTTCAACTTTGTTCTTAAAGACATCTGCAACATAGATGATTTTATCCTTAGGTACCCATATCTTTTTGGGTCCTTGTTGGTTAGAGTTTCCAAAAATTTGATTTAATTTTGGTTTATCATAAGAGTTCATAGAATAAGATTCACTAGGTAATTTTATGTCATCAACTTGTTTTGGTTGATATGGTTCTTCCCGTTTTGATATCACATACCCTATACCTTTTCTTTCGTTTCTGCTAACTCCGTAGATCATTGAGGCCATCTTTCTTCTATCTATGTTTCTAGCTAGAAATTTTTTATAGCTCTGATCATATTCTTTTATGGTGTTATCAGAACTAGTTGAAACTTCTGAAACAAATTCTTTCTGAGCTTTTTGTAATTCATTTTTAACGAAGGATTTTTCATTTTTAAGTTTAGAATTGATTTCTGTTAGTTCAGATTTTTCTATTTTTAGTTTCCTAGTTTCTTCAGTTTCAGATACTAGACCATGTTATAGGTTCTTGTATTTGATTTGAAGTTGCTGATATCTTTCAAGAATTTCAGACAAACTATCTTCTAATTGAGATCTAGAGAATTTTGAGAAGACCTCTTCTGAGTCTGATTCAAATTATGGTGTATCTGTGTCTTCTGATACGTTTGCCATTAATGCTATATTGGCTCGTTCATCTTATAATTTAGATTTTGCTTCAGAAGACTCTGAGTCATCCCATGTTTCCATAAGACTTTTCTTCTTTTATTTGACAAACTTCTTTTTAGGCTTTTCTTTCTGAAGTTTGGGGCAGTCGCTTTTGTAGTGACTTGGCTATTTGCATTCGTAACATATGACTTATTTGCTACTAGATTTTTTGTATCCAGAGGATGATTCAGAGTGATTACCTGATCTTCTAGGGTTTCTCAATTTCCTTTATTTGTGCTTCCATATCTGATGGACTCTTCTAGAAAGAAGAGATAGTTCATCTTCTTCCGATGAGGATCCACCATAGCTTTCTTCTTCTTCCTGAAAAGCTTTAGTTTCATATTTTTTATTAGATTTAAGGGAAAGAGACTTACCTTTCTTCTGGGGCTCATCTTCTCCTAGTTCTATCTAATGACTTCTCAGAGAGCTGATTAGTTCCTCTAGTGATATAATGTTTAGATCTTTGGCTAACTTTAAATCTGTGACCATAGGTATCCACTTCTTGGGTAAGCTTCTAAAAATTTTCTTTACATGATCTGCTGTGGAGTACCCTTTGTCCAGAACTTTCAAAACAACAACCAGAATTTGAAACCTTCAGAACATTGTGTCAATAGTTTCATCTTCTTCCATTTTGAAGGCTTCGTACTTCTGAATAAGTGGAAGATATTTGGTCTCTTTGACTTTTGTGTTGCCTTCATGCCTCATTTTTAGAGATTCAAACATGTTCTGAGTAGTTTCTCTGTTAATGATTTTCTCATACTCAGTATATGTGATGGCAGTCAAAAGGATTGTTCTGGCTTTGTGATGGTTTCTAAACTCTTTCTTATGTTCATCTGTCATCTTCTTCATATAGATAATCCGACCTTTTGCATCGACTTAATGAATGTAGCCATCAGTTACCATGTCTCAGAGATCAGTGTCATGAACTAGAAAGAAACTCTCGATTCTATCTTTTCAGTAATCAAAGTTTTCTCCATCAAATATTGGAGGTCTTCCGCTGATACTGTCCTTCTTATCATGGTTGTCGTTGTTGTTGTTTTGACTTGGTTCCACCATAGTGTTTTTATTTCTTAGGATATTTTCTGACAAGGTTAAGTGTTAGCACCCAGAACCAGGCGCTCTGATGCCAATTAAAGGATAGAAAAACACAAAAAAAGGGGGTTTGAATTGGGATTTAAAAAAAATTAAAGTTATAAAACATGTTTAATTATCCTGGTTCGTTTGAACTCAAACTACTACAGTCCACTCATCAAGGTGATTTCGCCTCTCTCAACCGAGGTCTTAATGCACTAATCAAAGTTGATTACACAAATCACAAAGACAATTGTCAATGTCTTCTTGAGATCTAACCACAACTTGGTTTCTCAAGGAAATATACTTTTAAACAAAATATATTGTGTGTTTACAAATGCTTCTAATAAGATATATCTCAAATGTGATGTTTACACAAAATTGTAGCACTAAAATAATCAAGAGATAAACATATGAGTTTTTTATTGCTCTTGTTTCGTATGTGTGTGTTGTACTTTTCATCTTTCATAGACCTCTTTATGTATGCAGATTCATGAAACCGTTGGAGACAATATTCTGATTTTGGAAGGTTGTCGATTTGAGATTTGATTTTCTTTCCAAAAATATAGATCTTGTTCCAGTCATAAAGTTCCAACTATTACTTTATAAATGTCGTTAATGTGATGTTGGATCTACACCGTCTCAGAGTATCTTGAGATTGATTTCTTGTAATCAGAACTTTGAATATGATAGATATGTTTGAAGCTTCTTTGTTCTTTCAGAACTTTATATATCAGAGTATAACCTGCAACTTCGTGCTTCAGAAGATTTAACATCAACACTTCTATTTTTAGGCGTTTTACTTGGATTTGCTTCTGAGTTTGTACACATATTCCTTTCAGAACTTCATAACAGAATTCAGTCATCATCTTCTATGCTTTTTCATCCGAACTTCTCTGGACATCCAATCAAATGATTAGAGAGCATAATTATTCTTTACAACAATCATGTAATTGTTATCATTAAAACTAATACATAGATGTAGAACCAAATTATGTTCTAACAGAACCCTCCCTGTGACCAAGACTGACACAAAGACCCCCGCTACTACCGGTCCCCCTCTCGCTCCTAGAAAGAAGCGACGGAGATGACCCCCACGGTCCTCTGTCCCAGACCATCATGGAGGGCCCTATTCCTAAAGGGATGGAGAATCCTCCCATTCATAAAGAATATGACGGTATTGCTGACCCCGTCGACCACATCGACAACTTCGAGGTCATGCTTCACTATCACAACGTCGGAGGCCCCATTAAATGCAGATTGTTCCCCATGTTGCTAAGGAAAACGGCCATGGACTGGTATAAAATCCGACCCCTCGGGTCAATCACCTCGTGTAGGAATCTAAAGAAGCAATTCGTCAGCAGCTTCATTGCATCTCATCGGCACCCGAAGACTAAGGCCTCCTTCGAGGAAATCGTTCAGAGGAGCAATGAGACCCTCAGAGAATACATTGATCGGTTCCACTGTGAGGCCATTCAAGTCCCTTACTTCAATCACATGAAGAGATACTTTATCGAGAGGGGACTCCTCCAGGGCAATGAATTTAAAAAGAACGTCGGCATTGAGCCCCCCCAGGTCTTTTGATGTACTCCTCGAAAAACTTGGGCGTACATGGACTATGAGGAAAAAGAGGCTGCCAACAACGCTCGCAATTTGAGGAACTACGAACCAACTAATGTTACACGGCACAATGATGTGGGCTCTTCTCGACGAACATGGGAGAAGATAAGGGAGGAGAAACCTTGCAACCCCCGTGAGTATAGAGGACCAGTCGGGCGGTTCACCGGATACACCCCATTGACTGCTTCCCGCGAGTGTATCCTTTTAGAGTGCTCCAATGCTGAGTTCAAGGAAGGCGGGGCCAGGCGTCCTCGACCCACCCCTACAAAGCCCAGGGCCGACAGAACAAAGTACTACCAGTACCACCAGAGCCATGGTCACCTGATTGAAGATTGCATCCACATAAAGGATGCCATCAAGACTCTCATCAAGGCAGGGAGACTTAGGCAGTACAAGAGGATTGACGCCCCTCGTTGTGACACCCGCGAGGTTAAATAAATTGGGGAGGATGTCCGACCATCTGATGACTCTAATCCCCTCCAGGTAGCCTTCTGTATCTCAAGGCCCGAGGACTTCCATATCCCCGACAGTCTTTAAGATGACGAGCCTTTGTTCACCCATAGCAAATGGGAGAGGTTCCCCTCTGCCATGGTCATATCTGGCGGGGTATTCACTGGCATATCAGTGAATTCAGCAAAGAGGAAACTCAACAAGCTGGTGGATGTAGCCCTTATCCAGGTTGTAACCCTTGAAAGATTTAAGGAAAAATATGAGCCGATCACCTTTTATCTCGAGGAGCTGCCTAACGGAGCCCTCAACTCCAGCATTCCTCTACTAGTGAGGCCAAAGATGGCCAACTTTGATGTACATCACATCCTAGTCAACAAGGTGAGTTCTGTCAAAGTCATGTACACCCACATGTTCTGCACCCTGCAGCTCAACGATACCCACTTATGACCATACGTGGGGTCCGACCTTCAAAGATTTAACAGTTCGACCTCCAAGCCATGGGGCTACATCGAGTTGTCCGTCACATTCGGGGAAGAAATTGCATCATGATAGGTCAAAGTGTGGTTTCTGGTGATTGATTGTTTGTCTCTCTACAACTGCATCCTAGGGAGACTAACACTATTCAAGCTAACTGTCGTATCCTCCATAGTGCATTTAAAGATGAAGTTCTACACCAAGAGAGCTCGCGCCGCCACCATCCATGGAGACATCTAGCTGCCAGGAGATGTTTCAATGTGGCTTCCAAAGGGAAAAACATGGCCGACACTGGGGAACGACCTACTAAAAGAGCAACCACCTCGACAACAGCGGCTACCTCGGTGGACAAACCTGCTCGAGTTAAAGAATAACAATTTCTACCAAAGGTTGACTCCATTGACCTTGACACCCGCTTTGACAAAGATGAAATCTAGTCCCTCCATGGAAAATAGGATCCTCTCCGAACCATCTCAGACGGAGATTTCGAGTTCATTCCCCTCGACGAAGACTCGAGCAAAGGCGTGAAGATTGGTGTTGGACTCCCCGACCTGGCGAGGAAGCAACTTAAAACCTGCTTGAGGGAGAATGCTAACATGTTCGCGTGGAGCATTGTGGAGATGCCCATACTCGACCCTGAGGTCGCCTGTCACCAACTTGTTGTGGATCCAACCGCTAGGGCAGTAGTGCAACATAGGCGTAAGCAATCTCCCGAAAATGCGGAGGCTGCTGAAAAAGCTGTAAAAGACCTCTTAGAGGAAAATTTTATTTCTGAGGCTCGGTATTCAACCTGGCTCTCAAATGTTGTACTTGTTAAGAAAAATTATGGAAAATGGCATATATGTGTTGACTATAGTGATCTCAATCGAGCATGTCCCAAATATGCATTTCCTTTACCTAATATTGACATGCTGGTCGACACCTCGACCGAATACAAAATTTTATCATTTATGGACGCTTACTCAGGCTATAATCAAATCCTTAAGGTGATGAGCGACAAACATTGCACCACCTTCATGATCGTGTCGGGCAATTACTACTACAATGTAATGCCCTTCGGCCTAAAAACGTAGGGGCGACATACCAACGGATGATCAGCAAAGTCTTTCGCGGTGAGATTGGGGACATGCTCGAGGTATACATGGATGACATGATCAATAAATCGCGAGCGAAAACCGACCATGCTACCCACCTCAACAGAGTGTTCGCCTAAGCAAGGCAATGCAAAATGAGATTCAACCAGGATAAATGCAGTTTCGAGGTTAGAGTGAACAAATTCCTTGGATTCTACCTAACTTAACGGGGAATCAAAGCCAACCCCGAAAAATGGCGGGCATTCTCCGAGCTCCACACGCCAAGCTCGAAAAAATCCATACAAGTCTTGAACAACACGCTCACCTTGCTCTCTGGCATCATAGAGAAATCTGCACAACATGCACTCCCATTCTTCAGACTCTTGCGAAAAGAGACGACGTTCGAGTGGACCGAGGAGTGCAAGCAAGCCCTCCTCCACCTCAAATAGGCCCTTTCACAATCGCATGTATTATCACGACCAGAGAACGGGGAAACTTTGTTCCTCTACCTAGCCATCTCCACCGAGGCCGTAAGTGCAGGCCTCGTTCGCGAGATACCAGACGGGCTGAAACCAGTATACTTTACTAGAAAAGCGTTGCAAGGCCTCGAGGTCAGATATCAACAAATTGAAAAGGTATCCTTGGCCCTCATTAATGCGGCTAGGAGACTCGGGTATTACTTCCTGGTCCACACAATCTTCGTGCGAATAAATCAACCCGTGAGACAGCTACTAGGTCGACCAGATATGTTCGTTCAAATGTTGAAATGGTCCCTATAGCTCTCCGAGTTCGACGTTCAATATGAGAGAAGAAAATCCCTTAAATCCCAAGTGTTGGATGACTTTGTTGCAGAGATGACCATCCACAAACCCTCTGCGAGCGGTAAACACAAGTGGACCATCTTCGTAGACGGGGCTTCCAGCTTGAAGGGAAGCGGAGTTAGAATCCTCCTCGAAAACAAGGAGGGAGTTGCGGTCTAACATTCACTCGCTCTATCGTTTCCCATGTTGAAAAACCAGACCGAGTACGAGGCCTTGCTCGCAGGATTGAGGTTGGCCGAAGACCTGGGTGCCCGTGAAGTACAAATATTCACGAACTCCTAAGTCGTCACGTCTCAAGTTAGAGGGGAATACCAGGCCAAGAACGATAGCCTCATCGAATACCTAAAGCTAGTCAAAGAAAGGATGAAGAGGTTCGAACGAGCAAAAATGAAACACATACCCCGCAAATAGAACACGCGGGCCAACATACTTTCAAAGCTCACGAGCACAAATAAAAAAGGTGGGAACAAGTCCATCATTCAAGAGTCCTTTTCTCGATTGAGCATTGAAAGACCCACCTCCTTACCTGAGGTGAATTCCATTAGAGACATGTCATGTTGGATGACCCCGGTATTTAATTACCTCACAAAGGGAGAGTTACCCGCTGACCAAAAAGAGGCCAATGCGACCAAACGACGAGCCTACTCTTACGTAGTAGTCGAGTAGAAGCTCTATCGATGTGGGTTCTCCATCCCACTCCTGAAACACACCAAGGAGTCCAAAATCCTCGAGATATTACGGGAAACCCACGAGGGAATCAACACCCAACACTTAGGCGGAAGATCTCTAGCATGAAAGACACTGCGAGCAGGGTATTACTGACCCATGATGTAGTAAGACACGAAGGAGCGCGTAAAAAATGCAACAAATGTCAATGACACACAGACATGCACCTCGCACCCCCACACGAACTCAAGATATTGTCATCCCCATGGTCGTTCACCTAGTGGGGGATGGACATCCTCAGACCATTCATACAAGGATCATATCAAAATAAATTCCTGATTGTGGCCATCAACTATTTCACAAAGTGGGTAGAGGCCGAAGCCTGGCCAGAATCACATCACACAACGTTCTTTGTTTCTACAAGCGAAATATGCTTGTCCGATTCGGCATACCACAAGCGCTTGTTACCGACAACGGGACACAGTTCACTGACCAAACCTTCCAAGAGTTCATCTCCAAGACCGACACCAAATAACACTTCATATTCGTTGAACACCCTCATACGAACGGGCAAGCTGAGGCTGCAGATAGAGTCATCTTACGAGGACTCAAGTGCAGGTTGGGTGAAGCCAAAAAAGGATGGGTCGAAGATTTGAACTGTGTCCTATGGGCTTACCGTATGGCACCACACTCGACGACCGGAGAAACCCCGTTTCGAATAACCTATGGCACTGAAGCAGTCATCCCCATGGAAATCATGGAGCCATCTAGACGAACTGAAGTCCCTTTAGACGAGGAACTAAATGACGAGGCCATAAGAGAAGAGCACTAGCTGGCCAAAGAAATCCGATCAGGGGAATCTCTTTGCGAAGCCACACTAAAATACCAGATAACTCGACGTCATGACACCAAGGTCATAAAACGCGAATTCCAGGTCGGCAGCCTAGTCCTACAGAGAAATCAGAAAGACTACTGTGAAGTAAAGTTGGCCGCCAACTGGGAAGGACCTTACCGTGTCTGTGGGGCGACGAGAAATTGAGCATACCACCTCGAACACTTAAGTGGAGAACCATTACCTCGACCATGAAACGCTACAAAGCTGAAACATTATTACAACTAAGTCCTAGATAAGCGCAGGGGCTTAATAGTCGACGTACCCTCTCCAACAGAAGACAGGGATCGCTCGACCATGGAAGCATGTTGAGGTACGAACATAGCCTCCAACCAGTAACAAAAGGCAGTTTTTTTCTCATTGGTCGAGCAGAACCTTATCCAGACGGGGACACCTCGACCGAGCTCCTCCATCAAAGTACCTTATAGGAAGAACACCCAGCTCGCAATGGGAAGTTCACGCCACGAAGTCGAGACCCCCAACGAGATCTTAGCCTCATCTATGCAAACCCCGAATTTGCCTCCTCAACACATCTCCACGTGTGTCGACCAAAACTAAGGTTGAGCATAAATTTCCACTAGTCACATTTCCACACTGAAATAAGCACGTCAAACACAACAACCGAATATCATAATGCAAAACATAAAATAAAAAAAAAAACATTAGAAAGTTGACCACCAAGGTTGGCTGTGATCGGTGGGAATAGAACTGACTGTTTTTAGCTGGTTTCGCGAAATGTCGCGGAAGCAAGAGTCGCCACCGTGTTTTATGTTCTCCAACATGGAAAGGACAAAATCACAGCAAAATTCCTTATGAGAATGTTTCTCGGTTCGGGAGGTAGATTTATAGAAAGGGAAGGTGTTAGAACCCTTTCTATCCATGGTTATCCATGGGCTCTTAGGTACTTGCTCTTATGTTTTCAAAATGTTTGCTTTTCAAATGTGAGTGGGTTTTAAAAAAAAAGTTCGTTTGAAGACTTCTAGGTAACTCTTGTATCAGTCCTCAAGAGTGTATGAAGTATTGTTTGGAAAAAAACTTTTTTGAAAGTGTAAGGTGTGAAAAGTATTTTGTTTGTTTTTGAAAAGAGCAAGTACCCATGAGTCATCTACCTACCCTAAGGAATTAAGCTGTGTAAGTGTCCTTTAGATAGTGCTATCCCACCATTGAGAGGTAGGTAGCACCATCATTGGAGGTGTTCGGGTCAATTGGATTATCGGGACAGTATGGTCACCGAAGCAACGGTAGGACACCTTAGAAGTAACCCTAATGTCCTAGATCCCTTTTTTTTTATCCGAGGCAACCGTTTCGAGGCAACTGGATCTTTAGAGAAAGGGTGACCTCTAAGACATCCTATACTTGATGACCACGTTTCGAGGCAACGAGTGAAGCGTACCCTAGGAGTGGCATGTGCTTTGTGTGTTGTATTCAGTTAATGTTTTTTGTACATGTTATTTTGTGAGCTACGGATTGGTTTTAATTTACATACATTCTTTCATGCATTTAACAGTTAGGGGGTGCAGAAAGTAAATTGCAGAAATATAAAGTTCTACGCTATTACAAGGCGCGGGTCTATACATCGCCAAAAATACAAAGACCCGTTTTGGTAAATAAGTACGGAAAGTAAATAAAAACAATAAACCTAATTACTATTACAATCTTGAAAGCAATTACATAATAATAAACTATGCGCGAATAAAAATTAAATCGGAAATGTTCTAAGGGTGTTGACCCTTTTAAGAAAAGAAATTGAATTTTTTTGGTCTTTTTGGTGATTAAATGAAATTAAAAACTAATTGTTAAACTAATTAATTAATTTTTTAAAAGAAAATATATTTTTTGTGTTTTTTATGTTTTTTATGGCATAAAATAAAAAAAATTAAATTAAAAGTTAATTTTACCTAATTCTAAATCTATTTTAATTATTAAGAAAAGAAGTTAAAATTGCCTAATTAAACTATTTATTTGTTAATGTTTATTTACAAAAATAATATGAGAATAATAATAATAATAATGTTAATTCTATTTTTTTGATTTTTTATGAAAATATGTTAATTATGTTAATTGTTAATAATAAAAATAATTAAAAGGTTAATAATTAAGAAAAATGTAAAAAAAAGGAAAAGAAAAGAATAAATCAAGGGAAGGGGGTACTGGGCCAGATGGAGGTGTGCATAGAATTCTGGCCCATTTAGAAGCCAAGTTGACCATTGGAATTGAGTGGAGCGCTGTTGACTCTCCTGAGCATGGTACTCTTGCTTTCTGGACCTTTGGATTTGCATCTGTGGACACTTGGCCTGTTGGATGTGTGAGGTGCACAACGCTTGGGCATCTGCGCAAGAACACATTGGAAAAAATAACATTGGAATTATGGGGGGACATGGGAATCGAACCCAGGTCCCAGCACTTGCATGACACGTTCCCCAGCCACTACGCCACTGCATTGAATTTGTAAACATAATAACTAATAACAATAATATATGAAAAGCAACCACTATGCTGAAAATATGAAAAAAACGCGCGTGGATTTGAATCCTCCAACCATGCACTTCCACGCATGTCGTCTTCTTCGTTTCCTGAAACAAAAAGCAAGCAAATAGCGGAGGTTTTAAACCCCCACTAACTTCAACAGTTAAAAATAGCGATTAGAATTTGGGACAATATAAAAAGGGCGTGAGGATTCCATTCAATTCGTCTCATTGCAACGAATCCAGTCATATGCGTCACTAGTCCTAATTGTTCTGGGTTTAGAAATCCCCAAATTTGAAACTGAAGAACCCTAGAATTTGTTCATGGTGATTTTGGATTCAGCGCGTTTCAGTTCAATTAAACTGTTTCACTAGCTTCAGAAGGTCCCTAACAACACAAACCAATCAAAAAAATGGATTAAAAGAGCATGAAATATGATATACAGATTTGAGAAATAAGGCAAACCGAGTGGCTCGTGTTCTTTGATTCCTTGCGTGTTTGGACTTGTTCTTGATTGCAAATCGTTCCTGGGGATGTAAGGAACGTGTTAGGATCAAAAGGGAAGATTGAATTGCACTGCAAAGTGGTTTTCAGTTTCACACTTTTCTCTTGAAAATTTGAAATTTATTTGGCCGTTTTTTAGTGTTCTAGGTCGTGAATGTTATTGGGAAGGCTTGCATATATGTTTTGTAATCATAATCAACCAATATCATGAGCCTTAAAGCCTTGCAATTATGTTTTTGATTTTGCCATAAACTCCATTGAAGAAAACTTGCCTTTTGTGTCCAATTTTGAATTCCATGCTCATAATAGGATGTACACGAATTTGGAATGTGCTTCATGGTGTATCAAAGCTATTCAAGCCACAAAATATCCTTTATTTAATTTTCTTGATTTTTATTTGAGTTTTAAAGATTTAAAATGAATTAAATCAAATAAAATTAAATAAAAATGGAAAAATTAATTTTTAATCTTGAAATAAATTGTGGGACACGTGGGAGGCATGGCCAAGCTGAACCAAGTGGAAAAAGTGGGCCCTTTTTGTCAAAAATGAAATTTCAAGGATAGTTGACTTTGGCCTTTTCACAAAAATTTCCCAACTTCTCCAATGCATATCTTGCTCAATTTTGAAGCTATGAACATGTTCTTGGACATTTTGGAAAGGTCTTGAAGTCCTCTAACGAATGCCTTTGGTCTCATGTCATTTTGATTTACCAATCTCAAGTTATGGTCTTTGACTTAAAGTGCCTTTTTGTTGACTTTTGAAAATGACCTATAATGTTGAAATTGATAACTTTTTGTGAGAGCATTTCTTGGACTTGGAATGTGAAGATGAATTGTAGGGAATGTCCTCCCCTTCAAAATGAGCATTGGATGGGATTTTTCTTATGAACCATGAAAAAGTTATGCCTTGGTCAAGTTACAGTTGACTTTTCAGCTGTCCAAAAATAGAAACTTTTGCATCTTGATGATTTTTGAGCCATTCTTGTGAAATCATGGTCAAGACTTGACCAAATGATGATTGTGGCTTCAAAATAAGATGTTGACCAAAAATTTTGACTTTTGACTGCCAAATAACCATTTTGCCCCTGTAGTTGACTGTGAAGCAATTAGGGTTTTTGACTGTGCAACTTGACCTTGTGAGCCTTGAAACTTGACATGTAGATGCTTGACAATGTATATGAGCATATGGGACTTGATTGAGCCCTTGAAAACCTCAACTTCCATGCAGAAACCAAAACCCTAATTTGACTGGCTTAGGAGGGTGCTTGACTGTGTAGCCCTTGAGTAGACTTTGAACCATTTGAGGTGATGCTTGTCCAAACTTTGAAGATTATGGGAGGGCAAATTTTGGGGTACAACAGTTGCCCCTGTTCAATCTTCTTAGACCTGAGGATGTAGATTGGTTTGTGTGCCTTTCGTGATCCGATGGTGGAAGATGATTGAACACTAGAGTGCCCAGAAATTTGCACTCACATAGTAGAGTATCAGCAGTGTGATGGCGGGAACGGGCTTACAGATGCCATTTGGAGAGATGGTGGATAGGGGGATGGGCTTATAGATGCCATCTGGAAGTGTGACAGAACCTTGTCGGGAATGGGCTTATAGATGCCATTTGGAACTGTAATGGGAGGATGGGCTTATAGATGCCATCTAGGTGTCGATCGCGTAAGAGATTCCTTAGCGAGAACTTACGTACCTGAGAAAGAAGGATAATTACCGGGCCTGTTACAGGGGTTGATCTTCAAACTCTTCATGCAGACATGCCCTGGCTGGATACAGGTATCAAATCTACAATTGGTTCCTCACAGATGTGCCATGGCTAGATACAGGAATCGAATCTTCAAACTCTTCAGACGTGCCCTGGCTGGATACAAGAATCGAATCTGGAAATAGTCGTCAATAGATATGCCCTGGCTGGATACAGGAATCGAATCTTCAAACTCTTCAGACGTTCCCTGGCTGGATACAGGAATCGAATCTGGAATTAGTCGTCAACAGATTTGCCCTGGCTGGATACAGGAATCGAATCTTCAAACTCTTTAGACGTGCCCTGGCTGGATACAGGAATCGAATCTGGAAATAGTCGTCAACAGATATGCCCTGGCTGGATACAGGAATCGAATCTTCAAACTCTTCAGACGTGCCCTGGCTGGATACAGGAATCGAATCTGGAAATAGTCGTCAACAGATATGCCCTGGCTAGATGCAGGAATCGAATCTTCAAACTCTTCAAACTTGCCCTGGCTGGATACAGGAATCGAATCTGGAAATAGTCGTCAACAGATATGCCCTGGCTGGTTACAGGAATCGAATCTTCAAACTCTTCAGACGTGCCCTGGCTGGATACAGGAATCGAATCTGGAAATAGTCGTCAACAGATATGCCCTGGCAGGTTACAGGAATCGAATCTTCAAACTCTTCAGACGTGCCCTGGCTGGATACAGGAATCGAATCTGGAAATAGTCGTCAACAGATATGCCCTGGCTGGTTACAGGAATTGAATCTTCAAACTCTTCAGACGTGCCCTGGCTAGATACAGGAATCGAATTTGGAAATAGTCGTCAACAGATATGCGTTGGCTGGATACAGGAATCGAATCTTCAAACTCTTCAGACGTGCCCTGGCTGGATATAGGAATCGAATCTGGAAATAGTCGTCAACAGATATGCCATGGCTGGTTACAGGAATCGAATCTTCAAACTCTTCAGACGTGCCCTGGCTGGATACAGGAATCGAATCTGGAAATAGTCGTCAACAGATATGCCCTGGCTGGTTACAGGAATCGAATCTTCAAACTCTTCAGACGTGCCCTGGCTGGATACAGGAATCGAATCTGGAAATAGTCGTCAACAGATATGCCCTGGCTGGATACAGGAATAGAATCTTCAAACTCTTCAGACGTTCCCTGGCTGGATACAGGAATCGAATCTGGAAATAGTCGTCAACAGATATACCCTGGATGGTTACAGGAATCGAATCTTCAAACTCTTCAGACGTGCCCTGGCTGGATACAGGAATCGAATCTGGAAATAGTCGTCAACAGATATGCCCTGGCTGGTTACAGGAATCGAATCTTCAAACTCTTCAGACGTGCCTTGGCTGGATACAGGAATCGAATCTGGAAATAGTCGTCAACAGATATGCCCTGGCTGGATACAGGAATCGAATCTTCAAACTCTTCAGACGTGCCCTGGATGGATACAGGAATCGAATCTGGAAACCCTTCAGACGTGCCCTGGCTGGATACAGGAATCGAATCTGGAAGTGATCGCTCACAGATATGCCCTGGCTAGATACAGGTACCGAATCTGGAATTGCGACACTTGACAGTAATTATCTTTGGATTGACCTTTTTCCTGAAAAGGCAAAACATCAGTTATATGCAATGTCATGATGTATGAAATGCCTGATGTCATGATTTTCTCAAAAATAAATGAGATTGTGTGTTTATGATGCGTATATGCATGCGTCATGGTGTATGATAATGTGATGTTTATGAATGTATTTTCGTCTAGGAAAATAAATCCTTGACGAATGCCAGGAATCTGAATCCTGGGTTGATGCTGAAGAGTGAAGTTCTTTGTTTTCGCTGGGGATGATGGTTGCAAGAATAAACCGGTAGGAGAAGACGACTCCGTTGGGGAATAAACTTGTTGGAGAGATTACTCTGCGGGGAATACTCTGTGGGAAGAGATACTTCGTTGAGGTTTGATGATAACTCCGCTGGGGAATAGGAAGAACTTCGCCGAGGACGATCTTTCCGTGGTTCTTAGCTGAGGATAACTCAGTTATAAGCTCTGGTGAAGAATAAACTTTTAAATAAAGCCGGGGAGACGCGTCCGTACTCTGTAGGGGATAAGCTTCTAGAATCTACTGGGGATAAGCTTCCTACTGGGGAGATTGATTCAACTCTCCTGGGGAGACCTTTGAGACTGTATTGGGGAATGGTTCCACTGGGGTGTTCTGGTATTCTGCCGGGGAACAATCTTATATTAAGACGGGATGCTTTGCTTAGGAACGTTTGTATACTCCATTGGGGAATATTGAGATCTTCTGGGGGTACCCAACTTCCATAAGGCTGACTGTACGCTAACTCTGCTTGGGGAGAGTGTTGCTGACTTGCTGAAGATATTGTGCCTTTTAAGGGTTGATGGGAGACCAACTCTGCTCGGGGAGAGTATCGCTGATTCTTGTCTTACTCTACGGGGAGTAGAGATATCTTGGTTACGTTCTTCAGCCGAACCTACCTTAGTACCTTGGTGGACAGAGCAACTAGATCGCTTGGACAACTCATTATTGCCCCTGTTTCTAATGTCACCTGTAATTAATCCTTTGTTTTGCATGCAAGTATTTACGAGTTAGCAATTAGTGTCAAATGCATATATCAGAAATTGAACATTGGACGTTCTTCGCAAGACAAAATAGGAAAAGGAAAAACAATTGGCAATTGGTCTGAAAAGTGAATTTGTATTGATTTTTGAATTTGCCTGTAAATAGGCGTTTATGTACAAGAGGCTGACGTCCTAGTAAGAGAATACCGCCAAACAACAGAGTTTATACACTTTGTGAAAGGAAAACAAAACAGCTATGTGAAAAATCCCATTGGGTTTCAACTCTGCTATCACCTTTATGTCTTCAAGCGTCTCATCACTTTGCTGCTCAGTTAAAGATGAAGCTGATCGATTGATGCCGTTTGAACTTGATAGTTGATACCGGATTCTGGATGCAACGTGATCCAATGAGACATAGTATTACGCTTATCCCTAACTTTTACCTGGACCGCCCTTTCGGGTTTTCAGTCCACCGGGATACCCATTTTTGCCCAAGCCGCCTTTTCAGGTTTTCGACTTGCCGGGTGTACAGATTTTTTCATTTCATCCCTTATTTTTGCCCGAACCCTTTTGGTTCGCCGGGAAGCCCTTATTTTTGCCTAGGTGTGTCAACCTAGCGGGTCTTTTATCAAGCGTATTATCTTTTTACTATGTCTGCATTGGCGGGGTGAGGAAGGTCGTCACCATCCATGGTGGTTAGAATCTTGGCTCCTCCTGAGAAGACATGTTTAACAACAAATGGCCCTTCGTACGTAGGGGTCCATTTGCCCCTGGGATCACTTTGAGGAAGAATGGTGCGCTTGATTACCAGGTCTCCGACTTGATACTCTTGGCGTCTGACTTTCTTGTTAAATGCCCTGATCATCCGTTTTTGATACGTTTGACCATGACAAATAACAGTGAGTCTCTTTTTGTCAATTAGATTTAATTGATCAAGTCGATTCTGGATCCAGTCATCTTTGTTCAAACCTGCATCCTTCATTATCCGGAGAGAGGGTATCTGGACTTCAATAGGCAAGACTGCCTCCATGCCATAGACCAAGGAAAAGGGAGTTGCCCCTGTTGACGTCTGTGCTGAGGTACGGTACCCATGAAGAGCAAACGGTAACATCTTGTGCCAATCTTTGTAGGTCACTGTCATCTTCTGCACAATCTTCTTGATATTCTTATTTGCTGCTTCTACAGCCCCATTCATCTTCGGCCGGTAGGGAGAAGAGTTGTGGTGCTGTATCTTGAATTGTGCGCAGAGCTCAGTGATCATCTTGTTGTTAAGATTGGTATCATTGTCCGTAATGATCCTTTCCGGGACGCCGTATCGACAGATTAGGTTATGCCGAATGAATCGTGCTACGACGTTCTTGGTTACCGTAGCGTAGGAAGCTGCTTCAACCCACTTCGTAAAGTAATCAATCGCTACTAGGATGAAGCGATGCCCGTTGGATGCCGTAGGTCTGATCTCACCGATCATATCAATGCCCCACATTGCAAAAGGCCAAGGTGCTGTCAAGACATTCAGAGGAACTGGAGGGATGTGCACCTTATCAGCATAGATCTGGCATTTGTGACACGTCCGAGAATGTTGGTAACAGTCGGCTTCCATTGTGGACCAGAAATATCCTGCCCGAAGGATTTTCTTTGCCATAGTATGTCCACTGGAATGTGTTCCGAAGGTACCTTCATGTAGTTCTGCCATGATCTTTTCTGCTTCGGTCTTATCCACACAACGCAGTAGGGTTGAATCATGGTTTCGCTTGTACAGAATGTCGTTGCTGAGGAAGAACTTCGCCGCGAACCTTCTCAGAATTTTTTTGTCATTGATGGATGCACCTTCAGGGTATTCTTGGGCTTCCAAGTACCTCTTCACCTCATGATACTAGGGTTTCTCAGTTACCTCTTCAGTCTCAAGATCGCAGCAATGTGCAGGTTCGTCCAATTTCCAAATAATGATCCGGGGAGCTTCGTCATCCCATTTGACTTTGAACATAGAAGACATCGTAGCCAGCGCGTCCGCCAACTGATTCTCCTCTCTTGGGAAGTGTTCAAAAGTTATCTCTGTGAAATGGGGGATCAACGCCAACACACACTCTTTGTAAGGAATAAGGTTTGGGTGTTTCGTATCCCACTCGCCTTTTATCTGATTGATCACGAGAGCGGAATCTCCGAAGACACTCAGAAACTTGATCCTTAGGTCAATTGCAGCTTGAAGACCCATGATGCATGCCTCATACTCCGCCATATTGTTAGTGCAGTTGAAACATAGCCGGGCGATGAGTGGAGTATGAGTGCCTTTTGGGGATATGATCACAGCGCCGATACCATTACCCAAAGCGTTGGAGGCTCCGTCAAAGTGCATAGACCATCGGGATCCTTCCTCAGGTCCTTCATCCGGTCCAGGTACTTCACAATCAGTCACTACCATGATGTTCTCGTCTGGAAACTCAAAGTTCATAGATTGGTAGTCGTCCACTGCCTGATGTGCCAAATGGTCTGCCAATACACTTCCCTTGATTGCTTTGAGTCGTGTACTGGATGTCGTATTCTGTCAAGATCATCTTCCATCTTGCTATTCTTCCAGACAGAGCAGGCTTTTCGAATATGTACTTGATTGGATCCATTTTTGAGATCAACAAGGTAGTGTGAATCAACATATACTGTCTCATCCGGCGAGCAGCCCATACCAAAGCGCAGCAAGTTTTCTCGAGCAGTGAGTATCGGGTCTCACAGTCGGTAAACTTTTTGCTAAGGTAATAAATGGCATGCTCTTTTCGGCCAGACTCGTCATGATGCCCCAACACACACCCATTGAGTTGTCCAGTACTGTCAAGTATAGTATTAGAGGTCTCCCTTCAACCGGTGGCATAAGAATGGGTGGTTCTTGGAGATACTCTTTGATTCTTTCGAAAGCGGCCTGACATTTATCGTTCCAACATACTACTTGATCTTTCTTCAGTAGCTTGAAGATTGGTTCACAGGTAGTAGTTAGGTGCGAGATGAATCGGGCAATGTAGTTCAGTCGTCCTAGAAAGCCTCTGACTTCTTTCTCTGTCTTGGGAACTGGCATCTCTTGTATGGCTTTAACCTTGGCAGGGTCCACTTGAATACCCTTGTCATTTACGACGAAGCATAGCAGTTTTCCAAATCTCACCCCGAAGGTGCACTTGCTTGGGTTTAACCTCAGCTTGTATAACTTCAGACGGTCAAACAATTTCTGCAGATGGTCAAGGTGTTCCTCTTCAGTTTGGGACCTTGCAATCATATCATCGACGTATACTTCAATCTCATGGTGGATCATGTCATGAAATAAAGCAACCATGGCACGTTGGTAGGTTGCCCCAGCATTTTTCAACCCAAAAGGCATGACCTTGTAGCAAAAGGTGCCCCACTGAGTAACAAAAGTGGTCTTCTCCATGTCTTCAGGAGCCATCTTGATCTGATTATAACCGGAGAAGCCATCCATGAAGGAGAATACTTTATGTTGGGCAGTATTGTCAACCAGAACGTCGATATGAGGCAGAGGGAAATCATCTTTAGGGCTCGCCCTATTCAAATCCATGTAGTCAACACACATTCTGACCTTACCATCCTTCTTCGGCACTGGAACCACGTTGGCAACCCACTGAGGGTAAGAAGTTACTGCAAGAAAACCAGCATCAAATTGTTTCATAACCTCAGCTTTGATTTTCTCGGACATCTCTGGACGCATACGGCGGACCTTCTATTTTACTGGCGGGCAGTCCTCCTTGGTAGGCAGGTGATGAACCACAATGTCGGTATCCAACCCAGGCATGTCTTCGTAAGACCAGGAAAAGATTTCCACATAATCATGCAGCATCTGAATCAACCGTTGTTTCACACTAGCCTCCAGATTGGCACCAATCTTGACTTCCTTTCTGTCTGCCTCAGTACCCAGATTTACCGTTTCCACTGGCTCTTCATGTGGCTGAATGGCCCTCTCTTCCTGGAGTAGCAGTCTTGCAAGTTCACCAGGCACTTCGCAATCATCTTCACCTTCGTCTTCGGCTAAGTTGATCGGATTTTCAAAGTCATAACTGGCAGTAGCAGAGTCGTTACCAATGAGATCCAGAGTGGATTGGAACCTGTATAAGTGAGTGTGTGTAAATACAGCTGTTTTGCAATATATAAAGAAAGAAAGGGAGCGCAAGATTTGAAATGTGAAAAACGTCCAATGCTTTTATTCATGATATATGGAAGTGACACACAAAAGCCCTCACAAATAAAACCATGGTGCCCCGGGTAAGACACTGGGCCATAGAGTTTTAAATTATTGTTTATTACAACTTTAAAACAAAAGAGTTCATTACTGCGTGACAAAAGTAACAGGTAAGGAGTCCTTGGTAGTCCAGTTGCTAGGTCCACCGTTGGTTGCCGGGTAGATCCAGCTGTCAAACTCGGATTCTTCCACTTCGTCTTCAACCCTGATAGCATTTACTCCATGGTTAGGCATGGGAGCAGTCACCACATTAGGCTTCTCGGGCGCCTCGAACTGAACCTCTTTAGCATCAATAAGGTCTTGAACCTTATTCCTCAGTGCCCAATAATCATCTGTATTATGCCCTGGGCTATCAGAGTGATAAGCGCAACGGGCGTTGGGGTTGTACTTCGAAGATGCTGTGTTTACCACCTTCGGAGCTTCCTTAACAGTTACTAGGCTGGTTGACATCAGTTGCGGCAGGATCTGAGAGAGAGTCATGATGAGCCGAGTATACTGCCGTTTGGGCCTCTCAGCTCTTGGCTGGTTATATTGCTGAGGAGCAGCAGCAGGCTTAGAAATAACCACCGCGTTGACATCTTGGCGGCGTTCCGGTTTATTCTGTCTCCTGGGACCGTACACAGTGTTGGCCTCCTTCTTGAAGGGCTTCTTTTCAGTATTTGAGGAGGCACTCTTTTGTATCTTCCCCGATTTTATACCAGCTTCGATCCTCTCACCAGTCAGGATCAGGTCAGTAAACCCAGCAGAGGAATTACCAATGAGATGATTGAAGAATGGACCAGATATGGTCCCCAGGAACATGTCCACTAGCTCACGATCTGTCAATGGTGGATGCACCCTGCCAGCCAGATCTCTCCATTTCTGTGCGTACTCCTTAAAACCTTCTCCCGATCCTAGCGACATACCCTGGAGTTGGGTACGCGTAGGAGCGAGGTCGGAATTATACTGATACTGCTTGTAAAAAGCAGTAGCCAAATCCTCCCAGTTACGAACGTTGGTTCCATCCAGCTGATAGAACCATTCGAGATGAGTCCCTGAAAGACTCTCCTGGAAGAAGTGGATCCATAAGTTCTTGTCTGCTGTGTAAGGCTGGATCTTCCTTACATAAGAACGGAGGTGCATCTTAGGGCAGGAAGCCCCGTCATACTTCACAAAGGCAGGCGCCTTGAACTTGTGTGGGATCACCACCCCAGAAGATAACCCCAAGTCTCCGAAATCCAACCCAGGCACACGTTGAATCTCCATAGCATTTAACCTGTCCTCCAGCTGTTTGTACCGGTCCTCAGCAGGAGGGTACTTCTCATCATTAAAGTCCGTCTCGGTGTCAGAGACCACAGGGCTAGGGACCTCTCTCCCTTGGTGACTGCCTTCCCCCACAGACGGAGTAGTCCTCTCAGCTTCATTCTGCAATGTATTCCCGAGTCTGCGCCCAGTGTTGAACAGCACAGTCCTCTTCTTCTTTTTCTTCTTCAGGAGCAAAGCCTTCAGCTCTTGTTGTCCTTGGGCCAAGTTCATGACCATCTCCTGAAACTGGGCGTTCTGGGCCTGGAGGGCCTTGATAGCTTGCTCGGTAGTGAGTTCAGGATTCATGATGCTTGAGTGCTGAAAGAAACAGCAAAGAAGATTAAGCAACCTGTAGAAAAAGGGTACCTGTGATGCATATGATGAATGAAATGCGTATCAATTATGTTTTCAAAGACAATCGGGAATCAACTTTGTAGACAAAAGGGAAACACACTTTATTAGATTCAAGCTTTAAATTGTTCAACAATTTTGCCCTTAGGCGTTACAAGAATGAAAATACTGAAAAGGAAATAAAGCTGTAAAAGAAACATCCAAAGCCCATCAGTGCTCCCATGGCCTCCTCTTCTCAGTACGGATATAGTCATTCAGGGCCCGCTCGTTCTCCAATTGCTTGGTCAGCTTATGGATCTTCTGTTCCTGTTCGTTGAACTTTTCCCGATAATAATCCCGCTCTTCCTGTAATTGCGTCCAAGATCTCTCTAGTGTATCAACATCAGTGGGTATCTGAGGAGGGAGTATGGTTGGAGGAACCCCGTCTCCATCAGGACTTTCAAGAATGATAGGTCTGACAGCTTCATATGGCATACCTAACTTCTGAGCACGGATGCGGATCCATCTATAATAGGGTTCCATTGGTAGAGAAGTCTTCAGTCCTAACTCAAGTGGGTAAGCTTTGTGAATTCTGTCCCAAGCTTTGATGAATCTGCGGCGCAGTTCATCACTATCTACCTGAAACTCAAAACTGATGTGAGGCACCAACATCTCACGAGGCCCTGCTCTTCTAGCTCTTCCAAACTGACCGAGAGCTAAACATGGATTATAAGAGATTCCTCCTTGGGTACCAATCAAAGGAACATTAGGATATTCTCCGCAACGATCAATAACAGCTACCTCATCCAAACCTCTGAGAGTCCAAATGATGTCCTTATCAGTGAGAGACATTAACCTATGAGCCCAACCTCTTCCTCCTTTGTTCTTTAGCACGAACTTAGGGAGGTGCGAAATAAACCACCTCACTAACAAAGGAGTACAACACCACAGAGTTCCTCGTCTTTGGGTAGTACGAGCATAGAGTTGCTGCAGGATATCACCCAAGAGGGTGGGTACAGGGTTCTGAGACATGAAGATCCTTATGGCATTGATATTGACAAAGTTATCAGGATTTGGAAACAATACTAGACCATAGATTAAGAGAGCCAGAATGTCCTCGTATGCCCTGAAGTCTAAGTCATTCCAGAAACTGTTAGCTTTACCAACCAGAAACTTAGCCAGGAAGCCCTTAACTCCGCTTCTAGTCACCCAGTTGTCCATTACCTCCTTGTTGGTCAAGGGAAGGGCTGCTGCAATCTCCTCAGGTCTAAGAGCCTTTTCCCAGCCAGTGAAGGGAGTCTGATCCAAGATAGGGATACCAAGCAAATCAGAAAATTCTTCCAGGGTAGGGACCAGCTGGAAGTCTTGAAAGGTGAAGGAGTTGTACAAGGGATCATAAAACTAGGTCAAGACACTCATCAGTTGTTGGTCCCACTTTGAAGTGACTAAACCGAGAAGAGAACCATGCCTCTGGATGAAGGAAGCAGTGTTTGGAATTCTGTCAACCAACTCTTTAAGCAAATCAGGTGGGTGAACAAAGTTGAGCCAGATAGTGTTCCTTCGCACAGGCATCATGATGTCCTACAAAACAGAGCAAAGGTGAAACCCTCTTGTCTTTGAAATAGGTCAGTCCTTATGCAGGATGCATGCTATGGTATGATGGTATGATGTTATGATAAAGCACACCACAAGTATTCACAAAGGCAAACATGATAAGGCACACAAGTCACACAAGACAGCCCTTAGAGTTTAGGCCAGCATGAAGTTCAGGTATTACCCTATTTCAGTTTCGTTGGTTAAGACCTGTCCTATCAAAAGTAACCGGGTTCTAGAGGATCCCAATATTACTGACTAGCCTCAATCGGTCATTACTCCAGCATCGCAATATTTTCTTGCAGCCAGAACCATCGCGAGAGTTTAGCCTCAATGGGTGTAGCATACTGCTATTGTTCTATGGCCAAGTTGGGTCAAATTAGGGTTCTAAGGTCGGTTGGTGCTTAATGACTCCTCGGAAGACCCATATTCTCCTCGTTGCAACACAAGGGATATCGGTACAGACCGAGGTGCCACACCAACGTAGCCACTGCTTCACCCGTGTCGGTCTAAACCGGACAGGTCCCTCACAGCTTATGCTACCTAAAAGGGTATCCCCAGATCCAAGTTAGGATCTATGAAACTCCGATGCAAATCCTACAAATATAAAGCAATCAAAGCAAAACAATTGAAAACATAAGTGTGATCTAATCCTAAGGTACACCTCACTTTAGTATCCCCAGCAGAGTCGCTAGTTCTGTGATCGGTGGGAATAGAACTGACTTTTTTTAGCTGGTTTCGCGAAATGTCGCGGAAGCAAGAATCGCCACCGTCTTTTATGTTCTCCAACATGGAAAGGACAAAAGCACAGCAAAATTCCTTATGAGAATGTTTCTCGGTTCGGGAGGTAGATTTATAGAAAGGGAAGGTGTTAGCACCCTTTCTATCCATGGTTATCCATGGGCTCTTAGGTACTTGCTCTTATGTTTTCAAAATGTTTGCTTTTCAAATGTGAGTGGGTTTTAAAAAAAAAAGTTCGTTTGAAGACTTCTAGGTAACTCTTGTATCAGTCCTCAAGAGTGTATGAAGTATTGTTTGAAAAAAAACTTTTTTGAAAGTGTAAGGTGTGAAAAGTATTTTGTTTGTTTTTGAAAAGAGCAAGTACCCATGAGTCATCTACCTACCCTAAGGAATTAAGCTGTGTAAGTGTCCTTTAGATAGTGCTATCCCACCATTGAGAGGTAGGTAGCACCATCGTTGGAGGTGTTCGGGTCAATTCGATTATCGGGACAGTATGGTCACCGAAGCAACGGTAGGACACCTTAGAAGTAACCCTAATGTCCTAGATCCCTTTTTTTTATCCGAGGCAACCATTTCGAGGCAACTGGATCTTTAGACAAAGGGTGACCTCTAAGACATCCTATACTTGATGACCACGTTTCGAGGCAACGAGTGAAGCGTACCCTAGGAGTGGCATGTGCTTTGTGTGTTGTATTCAGTTAATGTTTTTTGTACATGTTATTTTGTGAGCTACGGATTGGTTTTAATTTACATACATTCTTTCATGCATTTAACAGTTAGGGGGTGCAGAAAGTAAATTGCAGAAATATAAAGTTCTACGCTATTACAAGGCGCGGGTCTATACATCGCCAAAAATACAAAGACCCGTTTTGGTAAATAAGTACGGAAAGTAAATAAAAACAATAAACCTAATTACTATTACAATCTTGAAAGCAATTACATAATAATAAACTATGCGCGAACAAAAATTAAATCGGAAATGTTCTAAGGGTGTTGACCCTTTTAAGAAAAGAAATTGAATTTTTTGGTCTTTTTGGTGATTAAATGAAATTAAAAACTAATTGTTAAACTAATTAATTAATTTTTTAAAAGAAAATATATTTTTTGTGTTTTTTATGTTTTTTATGGCATAAAATAAAAAGAAATAAAATTAAAAGTTAATTTTACCTAATTCTAAATCTATTTTAATTATTAAGAAAAGAAGTTAAAATTGCCTAATTAAACTATTTATTTGTTAATGTTTATTTACAAAAATAATATGAGAATAATAATAATAATAATAATGTTAATTCTATTTTTTTGATTTTTTATGAAAATATGTTAATTATGTTAATTGTTAATAATAAAAATAATTAAAAGGTTAATAATTAAGAAAAATGTAAAAAAAAAAAGGAAAAGAAAAGAATAAATCAAGGGAAGGGGGTACTGGGCCAGATGGAGGTGTGCATAGAATTATGGCCCATTTAAAAGCCAAGTTGACCATTGGAATTGAGTGGAGCGTTGTTGACTCCTGAGCATGGTGCTCTTGCTTTCTGGACCTTTGGATTTGCATCTGTGGACACTTGGCCTGTTGGATGTGTGAGGTGCATGGTGTTCAACGCTTGGGCATCTGCACAAGAACACATTGGAAAAAATAACATTGGAATTATGGGGGGACCTGGGAATCGAACCCAGGTCCCAACACTTGCATGACACGTTCCCCAGCCACTACGCCACTGCATTGAATTTGTAAACATAATAACTAATAACAATAATATATGAAAAGCAACCACTATGCTGAAAATATGAAAAAAAACGCGCGTGGATTTGAATCCTCCAACCATGCACAGCCACGCATGTCGTCTTCTTCGTTTCCTGAAACAAAAAGCAAGCAAATATCGGGGGTTTTAAACCCCCACTAACTTCAACAGTGAAAAATAGCGATTAGAATTTAGGACAATATAAAAAGGGCCCGAGGATTCCATTCAATTCGTCTCATTGCAACGAATCCAGTCATATGCGTCACTAGTCCTAATTGTTCTGGGTTTAGAAAGCCCCAAATTTGAAACTGAAGAACCCTAGAATTTGTTCATGGTGATTTTGGATTCAGCGCGTTTCAGTTCAATTAAACTGTTTCACTAGCTTCAGAAGGTCCCTAACAACACAAACCAATCAAAAAATGGATTAAAAGAGAATGAAATATGATATACATATTTGAGAAATAAGGCAAACCGAGTGGCTCGTGTTCTTTGATTCCTTGCGTATTTGGACTTGTTCTTGATTGCAAATCGTTCCTGGGGATGTAAGGAACGTGTTTGGATCAAAAGGGAAGATTAAATTGCACTGCAAAGTGGTTTTCAGTTTCACAATTTTCTCTTGAAAATTTGAAATTTGTTTGGCCGTTTCTGAGTGTTCTAGGTCGTGAATGCTATTGGGAAGGCTTGCATATATGTTTTGTAATCATAATCAACCAATATCATGAGCCTTAAAGCCTTGCAATTATGTTTTTGATTTTGCCATAAACTCCTTTGAAGAAAACTTGCCTTTTGTGTCCAATTTTGAATTCCATGCTCATAATAGGATGTACACGAATTTGGAATGTGCTTCATGGTGTATCAAATCAATTCAAGCCACAAAATATCCTTTATTTAATTTTCTTGATTTTTATTTGTGTTTTAAAGATTTAAAATAAATTAAATCAAATAAAATTAAATAAAAATGGAAAAATTAATTTTTAATCTTGAAATAAATTGTGGGACACGTGGGAGGCATGGCCAAGCTGAACCAAGTGGAAAAAGTGGGCCCTTTTTGTCAAAAATGAAATTTCAAGGATAGTTGACTTTGGCCTTTTCACAAAAATTTCCCAACTTCTCCAATGCATATCTTGCTCAATTTTGAAGCTATGAACATGTTCTTGGACATTTTGGAAAGGTCTTGAAGTCCTATAACCAATGCCTTTGGTCCCGTGTCATTTTGATTTACCAATCTCAAGTTATGGTCTTTGACTTAAAGTGCCTTTTTGTTGACTTTTGAAAATGACCTATAATGTTGAAATTGATAACTTTTTGTGAGAGAATTTCTTGGACTTGGAATGTTAAGATGAATTATAGGAAATGGCCTCCCCTTCAAAATGAGCATTGGATGGGATTTTTCTGATAAACCATGAAAAAGTTATGCCTTGGTCAAGTTACAGTTGGCTTTTCAGCTGTCCAAAAATAGAAACTTTTGCATATTGATGTTTTTTGAGCCATTCTTGTGAAATCATGGTCAAGACCTGACCAAATGATGATTGTGGCTTCAAAATAATATGTTGACCAAAAATTTTGACTTTTGACTGCCAAATGACCATTTTGCCCCTGCAGTTGACTGTGAAGCAATTAGGGTTTTTGACTGTGCAACTTGACCTTGTGAGCCTTGAAACTTGACATGTAGATGCTTGACAATGTATATGAGCATATGGGACTTGATTGAGCCCTTGAAACCCTCAACTTCCTTGCAGAAACCAAAACCCTAATTTGACTGGCTTAGGAGGGTGCTTGACTGTGTAGCCCTTGAGTAGACTTTGAACCATTTGAGGTGATGCTTGTCCAAACTTTGAAGATTATGGGAGGGCAAATTTTGGGGTACAACACTGGCGTTGCCTCTACAATATCAAAGATGGGGCATGCAGGCCCAAACTAGTCAGATATACAAAAACGGGCAGAGCCCCTTGTCCAAAAGAACAAAAATTTGGCACGCAGGCTGAGCAAACCTACGGGCACACATACCCAAAGCTCCTAATCTTTGCCATTCTCCTCGCTGTCCAATCCAGTTTCATCGCCTGGGGCATAAATTATCTTCCCGTCAACCACTTTATTGAAAGGCCTAGTCCCCCTGGTCACGAGCTGAACCCCATTGTTGATGATTTTGAGTTGAGCAACGATGGTGTTAAAGACATAGTTGAGGGTATCCACGACATCTTGCTCAAACACGTGGATCTGGTCGATCAACTATTTCCTCATTTGAAGGGTTATCTCTGTGTTAGTCTCCTCCTTGGCAGGCTCCACAATCCCCTTCAACTCTTTTACTCGGGAAGCAAGCCTCTCATTCTCCTCTTACAGCTCCTCCATCTTTGTCCTCAACTCATTCAAATCCTTGAGGAGTTTCACCTGGGGCTCATACTTCACCTCATGATTGATAATATCATTCTTTAGTTTTTCGTTCTGAAGCTTCCACCTGTAAATTCGTCCATATGATTTGTCGAGCTCCTCCTTCGAGCACGTCTCTGCGTCATTAAGGATTGAAGTTGTTTCAAGAACCCTCATCATGAAAGCCACGTCCTCAGACAGATTCTTGCTTCGGACCTCCTTGCCCGCAAACATGATGGATTCCTGCTCCCCTTCATGGAGACCTAGGGCATCGTCCCCGCTAAAGATGTCACGATGGAGATAACAAGGGGGAAAACAAATGTCTCCCTAACGCTCTTGCCTTTATATTTAGTGGACATACGGTCTCTACTCTCCCGAAGCTTCCTTTTCGCGAGTTATTCAGGGGGAGAAACTTGGCCACCTTGAGGGGAGAGGAACCACCGACTTGGGAACCAAATTTAGCTTGTTCCTGGATCTGGGTAGCACACCCTTTAGGCTCTTTTTGGCCAACTTTGCCCCTTATCTTGAGCAGACGTTCCTCGAAAGTGGCCATTCGACCTACAATCCCAAAAGGGAAAAATTTAGTCTACAAAATAAAACAAATAAAAATCTAATACAGGCACGTCCCCTACCTAAGAGCTCTAAGGACTCCTCGGGGGATGAGCACTCGAGGAGCATCTTTATATTTATTAGGCGGGTAACAACCATGTGCTCCCCCTCATCATCGAAAATAAAGTTATTGTCCAAGTCCACGCATTTGGCCGGGGAGAAGCTTTTTATGTAGGCCGCCAATTTAGATAGACAAGCCTATCATAAACACCCAGCTTCTTAGGCTTTACCAAATAACTTTCTGGCTTCTGCTCATAATGTGTCCACTGCCACTCAAAATGTAATCTCGTCTAAAACTTGGTCACCTTCCGACCATCCTTGATCTAAATGGTACATCGTACAGTGAGTCCACGACCGTGTATCACAGTGGCTTCACGATGTAACACCTTTCCTTGAAATTCTGGATGGACTCCGGATACGGTCGAAACATCTTTCCATGCTGCTTGAATGACACCCAGACCTGGAGACCCCCAACCGTTTTCCGCTGGAGGTGGAAGATTAGAAATAATAGAGGTAAAGAAGCATTAATAGGCATGCGATATCGAATGCCTGCATGAACGCGAGTGCGTTCGACTGAAGCTCAGAAGGCGCCAAGTGCAACCATCTAAAAACTCTAACTTGGAAGGCTGTAAAGGGAGGGAGCATCCCTTGAAAGTGAACTCGTACATTAGAAAGCGCTTGCTCGGGTAGGCCGAACATATCCTCTGACTCTTGTACGAAATGAGAATTGACCAAGAGGCGGGAGCACCCTCAACTCTGTCCTGGACAACATTGAAGGCACCTGAAGCATCATGGACGAATTCAGACATCATATTTTTGGGCTCGGGCTCAATCCAGTCCAAATTGTTGCCCGCATTGGCATTTTCTTCACCCTGAGAATCCGGAAAATTCACTTCCTCGACCGGTTGAGCCATTTAACCTGAAAAGTAGGGAAAACAATGAACTCGACATCATCAAATCCACCCTTCCACCGTAAATCAAGTAAAAGGGAGAGGAAAACTTTGAGGGGAGGTCCTTAACTCAAGCCCTTGAAACCCACGAAGGAAGCAACCCCATAAAGATAGCATAAGATCACAAGGAGAGGAGGCTCGCATGTATCTACCTAGTTCACGAGGGGTTAATCCCTAACATGGAGCCATTTTTCCCGTATCTACCCAATTCACGAGGGGTCAATATCTGACATAGATCCACATGAAGTTCATCCAAACTCAGGAACCTTCATACAAAACTCATGGATCTTTGTCCAGAGTCCATGAACTTCATTGAAAGTGTCATGAATCTTCATGAAATTCACCGAAAGTGTCATGAATTTTCATGAACTTCATCGGAAACTTCATGAGGATTCATAAAACTTCACCCATAACTCATGAATTCAACAGAAAACTTCATCCAATCAACTAAAACCCTAAAGTAAACTAAAAAAGCTTGAAGAAAATCACTTACTTGGAGACAAACGAACACTAGAAAACCTACGACGATGGAAACCGTGATGGAGCAGCTTGCGAACAGAGGAGGTATAGAAGGAGAGAGAAAGTGAAATGTTCAACATAATTCCTTCACCCCTGTGATACGGTGGGAGAACTGACTTGAGGTTTTGAGTTTGTGTTCGCAAATGTTTTGGTTTAGCAAGAGTCACCACTGACTTTTTATTTTATTCTAAGGAAAGGTCAAAAAGCACAAGAAAGACCTTTGAGATGTTTTCTTGGGTTCGGGGAGTAGATTATGAAAAGGGAAGGTGCAAGCACCCTTTTCATCCATGGTTATCCATGGGCTCTTAGTTACTTGTTTAGATCACTTGCTTTGCTTTTCAATTGTTTGAAATGGTGCTTTTGTGTGGTTTTGAAAGATGTTTTGAAAAGAGGCCATCGTTGTGAAAACCTTTGTAATGATTCTTGTTTGAATGTATACAAAGGGGTTTTTGTCTTTTGAAAAGATTTCAATGTTTTGAAAGTCTTGTTTTGAAATTGTGTTGTGAAGTGTGTTTGAAAATAGCAAGGATGTTTTTTGCAAGCTTTTTGATCAAGTAACTAAGAGCTATCTACCCTATTTTACTCAAAGATTTTTCTTATGTTTTTAACCCTTTTGACAGTGTTGTTTCACCATTGCATTTGGTGAACAACCTTGTGTTAGGATGTTAAACGGGACAGGCGCGGGTCATCGTATAGACCATGATACCAATTGTGTTAAGTATCTTTGGCAATTTTCTTGAGGGACTTGATCATTTTTGTTTAGGCAACCAAGATAGCGTCATCGAGGGACTATGATCTTTTGTTTTGTTTTGTTTTGCCAAAGTACCCAACATGCATACCATGGCCCATTTTTGAAGGAAACAAGTGGATTGTAACCCTAGGGGCGCAAGTGTGCATTGTGTTTGATTTTCATGCATTTTTGTCTTTGATTAGGTCAAGCTATTTGTTAATTTGGATTTTTGCATACAAACCCTAATTCTCTAATCATGGCATAATTGAAAGCGTAAAGTGCGAGAATTTAAAGTTCTAAGTTATTACAACATGATTATGGGGATGGGGGTATAATTTTGAATGGGGGGTATTTGACAAGAAACATAAACCCTAGATTACTATTACATCCAAATTGAATCACAATGCATAAATATTTAAATGTACAATATTTAAATAAACAAAATAAATAAATATTAAATAATATGTATTATGCAAAAAAAAAAGAATTTTGTTCACCTATGTATGTAAAAGTATTTTTAATGTAAAAAAAAGTATAAAGAAATAAATAAAATATTTATTTAATTGTTATAAGGGTAAACCCTAATTTCTTTAAAAATAAGTACTATACATTATTTATATACAAAAAAATATATTAATATGTGTAAAAATGAAATATACTTAAAAAATGGTATTTTTAGTATAAATAATAATAAAAATAAAAATGTAATATTTTTGTATTTTTATTCTAAGTGGCCCCGCATGCGGCTCACGCCATTCGAGGTGGCCCAGCCCAGCATTCATTCGCAAATCCTGTAGTGAAATTGAGACTGGTCAACCTCGGAAGCTAATTCGCGTGTAGGCTGCGCTGTCTGTCGTACCGTTGACTCTATCTATTCATTGAATTTACTTTGATTCTTTTTTTTCATTGAATTTACTTTAGGGTTAGATATACTTGTAATCAGTTAGAAGAACTCGGAGTCTAAGATGGTAACAAGAGAGAACTAAGTGCAATACGTACAACCTACTAGTGACTAATTCCCCCCGGCGTCTTATTCCTGTTATCCCAGTAGTAATTGAGCAGGGCGAGGAGTAAATTTCTCTTCTTTCTTTTCTCATTAAACTATTATATATGAAATGGTGTAATTATGGATCTCATTCGTATTCAAGTGGTTTGCACTAATAGTTGCTCGAAATGGATAGCTTTGTTTCCGGGAATTCGAGGATACTGCCAATCTTGCGCTTCAACCAACCGTATGCTCTTTCATGATGAGGTCGAAGCCCTGCTAGTGAAGGAATGCATCCAACAGTGTTCTGTCTCATTGGTCCTATCATGCCAAAATTTGCTCATAAATCCACTTTGTCTCCCGGAAATAACTTTTTTTATAAAACATTACTTATGTGACTTCGATCTGATACCTATCGATTCAGAGAGGAAATGCGCATTTGTATCATTTTGACTCTCCGCATCTCGAATTCTACTAATTTGATATGGGACTGGTTGTGAAGGGAAGCTTTGTGGGAGAAAGGAGGAAAAGGTCAGGCTAGCCAAGGCTTTACTCAAACATATGGGATAGATTACGAGGAAGCCTTTGCCCTGGTAGCCAAGATGAAGTCTATTCGTCTCCTGCTCTCTATTGATGCGAATCGAGATTGGCCTCTGTTCCAATTATATGTTAAAAATGCCTTCCTGAACGGGGACCTACAGGAAAAAGTTTACATGAGTCCTCCACCCGGTTGTGTAAGGGGGGGGGGGAGAACAATAGAGGTCAACTGGAGTGGAAGCCAAACGACGGGGCCGAGAATCTGTGATCGATCCGAAGAACCACTGCCAGATACGATTCTGCTTCCCCTTCGTACTACCCGATTATTGCCCGGCTTTCTTTCGGCTTAAGTAAGAAGGTTGCGGTGAGAATGAGGATCACTTCGGAACTCTAGGAAAATGGGCGTTTTAGGGCGGGATCTAAAAGTTCTCCAACGTGTTGCGGAGCCTTCGGCCGTGAGAGGGTCTTTTGGCTTCCTCGGGGTCGTGTGAAGCTTAGCTTGCTTTAGCAGCCACGTGATGATTAAAGATTCGTGGTAGGCGTAGGAGTTGGGCGAAGCGGTAGCGAAGCTCAGGTGGTGATGCAAGTGTGCGGTGAGCGTAGTAACCCCCTCGGGCATGCTCTTTGTACAACCAAGCGAAGAGCTAGTGAGGGCCGGAATGGAATATCGTATGTAGTGTAGAATCAAATCTTAAGCTCTTTACTAGGATTGGAACAAGCGAGGAACGAGTGATCACAAGCTCCGCTTAAGCGCTCGACATGCAGTTAGCTTAAAACATGTTAATCATGTGGCTGAGCGAAGCGCACCTGCGTGAAGCAGCCTAGCATCGCTTTAGATAAGAGAAGAACGGATGACTTACAACTGAAAGTCAGTTCTTCGAATTAATATATTGTACGACGTAATGGAGATCTTGGTCTAGGTCCGGTGGTTCGCAGAATTCGGGACCTAACGATGTTCGATTCGTCACATGAACGGGAGCAGACGATTCCCTCGTCTCTCCCTTTTTCGGGGAATGGCTGCAAGCAATCACAAGCAAGTGATTGAATGATGGGGGGCTCCGAAAGCACATGCGGGATAAGCAGGTCTTTCAGGAGACGGTCTAAGGGTCCGGTCTAGAAAGAAAAGATAACTCTCAACAAGCTGGAACTAATCAAGATCAATAGGAAGAGGAGTTAGCTATAAATTAATTTTTTTGACAAAGTTCATGCCACGACGATCTATATGGAAGGGCTGTTTTGTTGATGCATTCCTGTTGAAGTTGAAAAAGAGACAAACACTCATGTTTCAACTCCCGGATCTGCTTGGATTATCGTATAATAAGAGGAGCCGTCTTAGGAAATGACTGAACTGAAAAGACAGATGCCACCGCTGCGAGGGAGTCACTTGTCTTATCTTGCGGTGCACTCACTCCCGTTACGAGAATGAAATGACGCCCTAGCTCGACTCGAGACCAAGACTCCTTCCTTACAACTCGCACCAATAGCGGCCGGCACTGAGCGGCCGGAGATTTATTGAAAAGGCAGCCGCCCCTCCCCCCCCCCCCCCCCCCCTAGCCGCCTACCTACTCGTGCTCGTATCTCGATCGGAGGTTAAGAGTTTGGTCCGGCGGAAAAACAGAAGTCGTCCGTATCAAGTGATACGTTAATTGCTCAGTAGTGCTTCGCCACTACCGTAGCTGGCGGAAATAGCTTAATGGTAGAGCATAGCCTTTCCAAGGCTGAGGTTGAGGGTTCAAGTCCCTCCTTCCACTCTTGGCTTCGTCGTTTAGTGGTAACGAGTAGAGTAGGCATCGCCTCTCGATCCAATCCGTCTTTCCCAGGCCTCCCCAACACACTCTTGATACGAAAGAAACCTCCCGCCATATAATAGAGAAGAAAGAGATCTAAAGTCTGGGTCCCCTCGATAACCCTTCCCTTGAACCTGAACTGGTCGAGAGAGATGAACCCGCACCACATTTGATAACCTTCGAACTTAAACCCCCAACTAGAGATGGAATTCCAGAACCTAAACAACTCAATGGAGAGCTCTGTGACCGGTTCAATTCAAGGGATGGTCCACCAATAATGGAAAGGCCATTCCCCTCCCTATCCGATTCTTGATCCCTCATTCCACGAATTCGTTGTTACTGATTCATTCAAGGACTGAAAGTAAAAAAACTAGATCGCCCTTTCGGGGTAAGAAGATCAGACATAATTCTCTAAGGCAGGTTATCAAGAATCCATTCAATTAGATGCTGGTTCATTGGCCTTGCCCCTTTCCACTCCTTCACCTCTTTAACTGGGGGACAGGCAGTTGAACTCAAAGCTGCTGGAACGAGAGTTTAAGAAAGAGGCGGAACATCGCTCTCCGTGGCAGCAAAGGGAAAACGAGATATTGATTCAATTGGAGATAGACTTTCGATGAGCTCCAGTAGATGCACAATGAGATTCACCATGTATTGACGGTGTTAGTGCTCTATATCAAATCATTCTGTTTCGGAGTACCTCTTGACTGTAAGATATCTAACAATGCCTTCATCTTTGCAGAACTTATTGAAATCACAGAAATCCAACTTGGATGTACTCTGACCAGAAAGAAGACCTCTCTTGCTCAACATTGTCAGGCCTTTCTCACTCATGTGTCCCAGCCTCATGTGCCATAATCTGGTTTCATCTGAATCTGACATGGAGGAAGATACAGCAGTTGTGCCTGTAACGGTAGACCCTTGCAACACATACAATCTACCAATCTGATGAGCCTTCATCATAATTAGAGCACCTTTCACAACCTTCAAAACACCATCACCTAAAACAAATTTACAACCACCAAGAGAGATCTAAAGTGGTCAAAGAGATAAGATTCTTTGACATGTCTGGAACATGCCGCACCTCAGTTCTCACCACACCGTTGTGCATTTTGACCGAACCAATACCAACTACATTGCAGGGGTGATCATTGCCCATCAACACAACTCCACTGTCAACCGATAGGATTGGAGCGTCATGGCAATTCGTTCTTGACTTTAGACTAAGGTAAGTCAAAATTCGGTTGTTTTTTTTCATTTTATATAGAAGAAAAATCCATCCGCTCTTCTTCTTCCTTTGAATAAGGAAAGTTACTTGGAATCTTTCTCTCTCTCTCTTTGTCTCATTGCTATCAATCAACGGTTCGAAAGCCAGGGAAATAAAGTGGAAAATGAGGGTTGTGACTGGACACCACATCGGTGAGGATTGCGCTATGCCACCTGTCCGTCCTTACCTGGGTGGGAGTACTGCAAAGCTAACGGTAGGTCAGACAGGTCTGGGATCATCTTTCGGCTGGAACAACCTTTATTATGGGCATGATCAGCTAAAGATCACTGTCATCTCACGAATTGGATTCGAACCAATATCAAAGACTTTACTTTATAAGATCGTGAGTCTATCTGTCGTCCTCCTCATTCTATTCAAGTCCTTTTAGTAACAATCCATTCCCCGAATACAAAAAATGGAGATGAAAAATATTAGTCGACCTTATGTCGGGAGTTATCCTGGTGATAGCCTAACTCCCTTAGTTAGTCAATGAAGTTATTCCAAATGGAACAGCGAGCGGTGCCAAAGTTGCGATTGAGCACACGGAAATGCTCAAGACGCTCATCGATGTCGTGCTCCCAGTCGTCATGGAGAGCCACCTCGAGCGCATGCTTCACATCCTTTGGTTCCTCGAGAATGATCCCCTTCCTTCTTCTGCAAGAGAATGTGGGCTCTGTCTATCATGGCTGTTTTTACAGGCCATATTGATAGCATCAATGGCCCTATATAAATGGTCATCCTCAGGTTCCGGCAATCACTAAGAAAAAAAACCAATCAAAGCCCTATCTAAGTAAAGCTTCGTCTGTTATTTTCCCATCCCCTGGGGAGTTTACTCAACCCATTCCCCAGTCTTCCGCACTGCTCAAGTAAGTGTGCGACTCCGTATGAGGACCTCCTTCCCTTCTGCCCACTCTCTGTTCACACGGTTCTCAAAGCAGAGTAGGAAAGGTGGGCAGCAGGTACCACGGGCCCTCTGTCCAACACATCTATCCAGAAGCAAGTGTAGTTCACCGGTTCCACCGAATGCTCCTATCTATCGGCAAAGATCGTGTGAGTGTGCAGTTATGCTTCGGATGCTTCGCCATAGAATAGATCGACCCAGTTCCTGTTCTTTTCCGGTGCACTCGCTTTATATCTCCGACACACAAGGAAGGACGCGGTGGGAAGGAAGCATCCCTAGCCTCTGTCCGGCCGATCATTCCGCTGGCATCTTGCATTCACGCCTCCGTTTGACTGCCGCTCGGGGATGGAGTTGTAGATACGTTAGTCTTAGCGGATCGTTGGCTCCACCTGTTATCTCCTTCTATGACATGCTGTTGTCGTCGCCATATTCAATATGTCACTTAGTCATCTCTGCCTCGCTGCGGGTCAGCACCTCCGAAAGAAACAGAGGACTCCATTCAGTGACTCTGCGATCGCCCTCTAAACGATCAGAATAAGGTAAAGCTTGAAGATAAGTTTTGTACTCTATTAATTTCTCAGTCCCTCTAGTCGGGTGGGCGTTGGCCGGTCTTTCGACCAGATCCCCCTAAAAACCGTACGTGCGGGTCTCCCCGCATGCGGCTCACGCCATTCGAGGTGGCCCAGCCCAGCATTCATTCGCAAACCCTGTAGTGAAATTGAGACTGCTCGACCTCGGAAGCTAATTCGCGTGTAGGCTGCGCTGTCTGTCGTACCGTTGACTCTATCTATTCATTGAATTTACTTTCATTCATTTTTTTGTTTGATAGGCTTGCTCCCTCTTTTTCCAAGAATTAATGCACTTCCCCTTGACTTCAGAGGGCCTTCTCTAATAGGGGAAAAGCCTTCCATTTCCGTCAAATGACCCGGCCCCCCAGGCTCTTCCACCGTTCTGGCTCCCTTTCCTACCTATGTTATGCTCCCCCGGCACAGGCCTACCACGCTTCGCGCCTACAGCGTTTTCGCCGGACGGTCTTTGCCAGTAGTGCCATCCTCCCCGCTGGCTGTATGGGCGGGTTGTCCCTCGCTGCTGCGTTCTGTTAGGCTATGGATTACAGGAACAAATGTAGTTGAATGAGACAGCAGGCGGGTTACACGTTCTGTTGTGCCGAGATGTGAGGTGCAGGTGGTGATGATCACCCCGGGGTATGCGCTAGCGCCCTTGACAGGAACTCCAGGACCCGCCAACGCTCATTAAAACCCGGGTCGGTCGGTCCTCCATTCATCTGACCGGAGGTGTGGATAACGAGGCCACCTTCACAACCTTCTCCCTTCTGTCCTTATGTTGTAGTAAGGTAGGGCGGTTTGCTTGAGTTGCTCAACCGCCCCTTAGCCCGATGCTCATGACGCGCTACGAGACCTCCACCGTGTCGGGGGACCAAGCAGGGTATAGCTAGCGGCATAGGAGCCGACTCGGTGTCAGCGGCTTCGTGCCGCACTGGAGTGATCCAATATGTGGTTCTGCATGTTCCACCACTTCTCCGTTCATTTCCAATACTGATCGTGAAACACCATGAGCAGCAGGATGTTGAGGTCCGAAATTCGAAGTGAAATTTTTTATTTGCCCGTTCCTGGTCGTCATGGGAAAAAAGGAAGAAATAAGAAAGATATTATTCCCTAAGAGCTTGTCCAGTACTACCTGTACTAGAAATGCATCTCCTTGCGTGCGAGAGACTTCTATGCCAGTTGACGGCTCTGTTATGAAAGAAAGCGGTAGACTCATCTTACAGGTGTTCCCTAATGAGGTATTTTAGGGGATTAGGGTTCTCCTTTATCTCCTCCACCCATCCGCGGAGGGTTTCAATATAAATCTCCGCATATATTTTCATATCGCGAGACATAATGTTCTCTGCGACACTGGAATAGATTTATTCCGTTTCCGGAAAGTGAACGGAAAGCCGCCCTTTCCCCTTCTCACAATATTCCCGAACTTGCTCAAGAATCAATGAATAGCACTTCGAAGTCCCTCAGGGGGATCGGCGTGGGGAACTTCCATCGGTTCTGGACTGGAGCCTGCGGGTTCTGAATGACCTCCCTCTCATGGTGAAAAAAGTGGTTAACCATCTCGAAGAAATCCATATCGTCCACCTGAAAAACGTGTCTCAACTACAGCCAACTAACTCCCCTGATCCCCTATCGAAAAACCAACCCTACTAAATTGGTTCTAGAAATGCTAACCAAGTTACACACTGGGGCCATGGGTCATGAAAGAGGTTGACCCCCATCCCCCTTCACTATGTATGGCCAATGAACTCCTCGCTTTAGTCCGTTCTTTTCCTTCTTTGGGCTCGGGTCGATAGTAGCTGTGGTAGTAATGTCCCAGAGCCCGGCTACCGACCCGAGGCGCTGATCGGGAAAGTAATAAAGGGACGTTAAACGTAATTCTAGAAGGGCGTTACCACAAAAAAAATCTGAGTCTTGGTAGTTTACTTGCTTACTTGTTAGAGTAAGGCAGTTGAAGTGAAAGTTTATTAGACTAGTCCCACTAAGATAGCGGGGAAACTAACTTTCGAGAGAGCTGCTTTCGCCTCGGTAATTACCTAACGAGAGAGAGCCGATGCCAAAGTAGCCCTTTACGCGAGGGAACCCCAGACAGACTGGCCTCTGCTAACTAAGTTTTTTTATATAGACTGGAAGCTAGAGAGAGACTATACTAAGGTATAGTGCCGCTACCAGAGAAGGCTGTTTCATGCTAGGCGTCCAGACCTACTACGCCCGAGCCGCATCCCCGACACACTTGCTATATCCACTAAGGCTTCACATCCCACTTCATCCTACCAACTAGACCTTATATAAATAGCCGTTCTATAACAATTCAAGACAACAAGAAAGCAAAAGATTTGATCAGACCTTTTATTATTTTTATTTCCATTTATTTTTCCTTCCATGGAACGGAACCTTATTTGCCTTCGCCTCAGTAGCCGCTTTTGCTTATGGTAAATAAGTATCCGCAGCTGTCTCCGACTTATGGTGGGTTTCAATAGATCTCTTTTCCACCTAGGTCAAAGGGGTATGCCGCTATGCTACACCGAAGTATGCTCCTAGGTAAGCGACTGCCTTTGGATACGCCTCTCGAGCACGAGGGTCATTTTCATAAAAGGCTATTGATCATGAAGGTTTGCCTATGGCTTTGTATCTACCTCTGTCTGCTGGTGCTTCTTTTTTTTTTTAGAAGCTAAGCTGCAGGATCAATGGCTTAAACTACTGCTTCTTCAATGCTTCTCCTGCGACTTGTTCTCAATCATTGAACTAGGCCATATGGATTCATTCAATGCTTAAAGTGAGAGCTAAGGGTTGAGTTCAACTAGTCAGTATTGGGTTAATAGGGTAGATAGCTTGGATCTTTTTTTATCCTGTTAGGAGAGGGTGAATGCACATAGATAGGATGCACGCTCAGAGTGTACTGCCGTCCGAGGAAAAGATGCGATACAAAAGAGAATTCAAGGTGTACTGGAAGCAAAGACTGCTAGGCGAACAAAGAAATGAATTGACGAGATCCCAAAGGAACCATCTGAATTCCAACCATTTGTCTAACTGTTGGAAATAGGCAAGCTAGCTCTTATTCTCTATCTGAACTAGCGCCCTCTTCTCTCATCAATTCAGAAATATTATCTTTCGATTCCCTACTCTAGACCTTCTGAAAAGAAGAAAGAACGTATGTAACAAAGTGAGTCGGACCCCTCCTAGTCTATGCCTAGGCTTCCAGAAAGGAATGAGAATCCATACCATATCCCGATACGCGCAGACCGCCCACCCTATGATTCCAATTAAGGCTCTGCAAGACCTTACCTTTTTGGTTTCACTGCCATTACTCACGATTTGATGGCACCGCTTCCCTCTATATAACATATTTTCGCTATCTTATGCAATCATAAAATCTGCCTATTTTCAAGCATTATCGACTCGCTATTCCTCGTCTTTAAATGTGCAAATATCAATGTATGACGAGGTCTACCACCTCTTGTCCTAACACTAGTTCATCTCGGTATGATGATGGGTAATCACAACAGCAAACGAAGAATGAAGCCTTTTGAGACTAAAAGCCCACTGAGAAAGAGGTATTGTCATCAAGCTAGTCTTTAACACCTATGAAGTTGTCTTGAATGAGTCCTCCTTTGGCCGGTTCAAGTGCTTTCCTTTTTTTAATAATAGGCAGGCGCAGGAAAATATCAGTCGCATTCACCAGGCGCTTGCCTTATCTTAGGTCTCGAGCTTCAATTGGCTTCAAATCCCGCTTTTCTCGCGTGGCCCTCCGGCAAAAAGAAAAGAAGCTTCAATCTGTCCATTTCCGCCCGAGAAGGAGTGCCGGTTTTGGATTCTTTTTTTGCCCGCACGTAGTTCCTTCCTGCCCATGCATTCCTTCTGTCTGGGTATAGGGTTTTGGGGGAAGAAATAATTAGGATTGGAAGGGAGTGCTCTTTATATCATTGATTAGTGCCACTATTTTGATCCTGTTTAACCCCAGTTTGAAACTCTATTTATGAAATGGCGTATAATAAGGTAACACCTCTTTCGTTCAGTGACTATTATGATCCATACTTTATGGTGGTGACTTATTCTTCCCTTTATTGCACAGATTCGGCAGAGATTAGCCCATCTGGAACATTTCTCATAACAATGTTAGGATCTAATGACGGTTTCTGAACATATTGCTTTGGCTGTTTTAGCCTCCTTTCGGAAGATAAAAAGATATTTTTCCTGCTTCGACAAGGCTCCTCACGGGTATTTGGCCCGTAGGCAAGAAAGAAGAAGAGACTTTCCAACACAATAAGTCACAATAAAGAGAATCTACGAGACTGCGACACTAGGGAAAGAGGGATAGCTGGGAAAAGAGGCGGAAGTCTCAGAAGAATAATTCGGAGTAGCGCATATAGTGGCTTGCTGTGTAGCTCCGCTAGACGATCGATCACCCCTTGCCCCAACCCCTCTTGAGATGGTGGTTTGCTTCCCTTCCTCTTTTGAGGACTAGATGCCTTTGAAGTCATCCTAGAATAGCGAATCACTACTGTACCCCGACTCGTAACCACAGAAGGTACGGTTGTCAAATGTCTTTCCGTCATACCTAAAAATAGAGTAAATCTTTCCAGCCCTAGAAAAGAGGGAGTGGTCTATTTGCTTTGCTTTTAGAATTATAGAAAGCTAGCGCCTTCCATTCCAAGGGGGCCGGCCGTAAGATAGGATAGGCGAAGTACTCGCTCTGAAGCAGGTTTTCTTCGACTGGATCAGTGTTATTTGATTTTCCATTCAGCTAATACATATGTCGATTCTTATTAATGGTTCTCCAGCGGGCTATTTAACCTGTTCGCGAGGAGTTCGACAAGGAGACCCTTTCTCTCTGTTGTTATTTTGTGTTGCAGGGGAAGTGCCGATATATTGACCTTTAAGCTCGGCGGGTTCTTTGCATTTGTATCGGTCCGGGGTTTGCCTTTCCCGTCCTACTTATTGTATGCTGATGACATTCTGCTTTTCTGTGCGGCATCTATCTCTAATGCCAAGGAGATTCTTAAGATCTTGAAAGACTATGCTAAAATTTTAGGCCAGTTCCATAATCCTGACAAGACAAGTCGAAGGTCTTCTTTGGCTCTCGACTCTCTCATTGGAATCTCATTCATCGTATATAATGTTGGTTATAAAAACCAAATTACCTATCTACCACAACATCTCTCACATCAGCGTCATCACCTCTTGGTTGGGCGCTTTCTACTACTTCTTAAGTTCTCTATAACTTAAATTCTATTTCACACATGAGAGTTTATCCAATTAGATTATGATATGCCCATACCCGCGTGGCGAAGATGCTTCGACTAAGTTCTCCAAGCACTGCCCCGCCATAGCTCTTTCGGGAAAAGTTACTTGCGAGGTTGTCGAGGGATCAAGGTGACGCAACGTTGATAAATAAACCCCGAATTCGTACTTTGAAAGGGCATGTATTCTATTTAAGAGAGACTACCAGCTATATATCCATTGGTGGCACCTTCACCTTCTTGAGGTCTCTCACATCATCGGACCACTGCTTTGGCATCCCCATCTAAGTGTTCAGATTCGTCCACAGGGATGGCCTTGTCATCATCATCTTTAACTGGAGAGATGGATCGCGGAGCATCTTCTCGACCTAGAGGAAGATCCCGGATTGGAGCATAAGATGGAGATGCGGCAGACGCTCACAGATCTCTTCCTATATTAGACTTCCATTGCAAGTAAGAATGAGTCGTCTTTCTCGATTCCTGCTTTCATTTGCCTGGATCGTCTTTCTCCGCCGGCATGGGCACATACGGATCGCCGCTACCTTCAAATTGCTTACTCTATC